>CM053785.1:531958118-532558118 GCA_028749045.1 Cupressus sempervirens
CAAACTAGGATGGGAGTAGAGAGAATGCTTGGTTGCGACCATGCATCATTAGTATGCCTTATCAGTACGAGAGGATACTAGTTCTGCATAAGATCACTAGGGGGTTGGGGTCCTGAGAGACTACTAGGGTAACTCTAGCATTGATTTTTGCAATGACACTTGCCCAATTACATAGTAGATTCCCTACGTATCTTTGTGTGCCTCTGGGTCTACATGTCGATTTATCTTGGAACCTTTGAGTTAGATTACTTTTAGGGTTTCCTAGACTTAGAGAGTACTTTTGATATTTGCATTGATATCCTATTTGGGATTTCAGACTATCTCCTTAGCACGGTAGGAGTGGGCCTTTTTGGGTTACAATGCACTCGGGTGGTAGTGTTTTTTACTGTTACAATTGAGATCCATCCGTTGATACCATGGTTGGAGTTTCTTTGTCTGCATTTCCTTTCATTCTATTCTTGTGTATTATCATGGATGGATTATATCTTTATGATGGATGGTTGTATCTTTATGATGGATGATTTTGTTTATTATATTGTACTTTGTATCATGGATCCGAATGGGATAACACAATTCTATTTTTTTTTATACATGTATATTCCTTTAGCCTTTCATACCCTGTGACATGTATAGTGGATGATTGAGCATTCGAAATTTTATTGCCAAGTGGTATTTGGGACAAATGTATATTATTTAAATGGATTTTGGACTTTTAATTATTCTTTTATATGGATATGGTATTTATTAGACTTAGTACTAATTTAATTTAAATGTGATTCAACATCTTGGGATCCTTAAGGAATGTAATATGTGATGTTTGCTTAATTATTGTTGTATGTTATTGCTTCTACTACTTTGTGATTGATGTGTATGCTATTCTTTATTTAAAAAAAAAAAGTTTGGCAAACTTAGTTAAAACTTTCGGTTAATTGTTTTGGATCCCTTGGTAGGGCGTTACATCTGGTATCAAAGCCCAAGTTTCTACATGGGAGCTCTGGGTATATTGAAATGCCACTAGTTGTTAACTAGTTGAAAACTCAAACCAAATTTGAACTGTTATGTATATCTATATCAAACTAAAACTTGAACATTTAGACTTCAAAACTGAAATATACTTAAAACTAAATTAGGAAAAATTAAAAATTGAACTTACTATTTTTAAAACATGTGTCTTTTATATATGCCTTACAGTAGTAGGATTTATGGTTACTATAGCATCTTGTATCTTGGATATTATTGAAGGATGGTATCTAGGATGAGATCTTCTATTAGAGGCTATAGCCTTGGCCATGGTAGAGATCGTGGATGAGGCAGAGCCATCAATGTACATGAGTCTATCCATGAAGGCCCTATTCAAGAAGAGAATAGGGAAAAGCATGTGAGTGAGCATCAAGAAGAGAACCATAGAGAGCAACAAGCCAACTAAGAGGAGGTTGACTTGAGGAAAATGATGAAAACCATTATTGATCGCCTACCTCCTATTTAAGGTCAAGATGGAGCACATCACGAAGGACATGGGCATAGAGCTAGGTCTAGGAGCCCTCGAAGGGATTGAGAGAGATTGATTGTAGCTACTCACATGAAGGACCTTTAGAGGTCCAAGGTCAAGCCCTTTAATGGGCATGGTTCAGGTTATGTAGCTGAGCAGTGGCTTATTGCTCTTGACAGGGTTTTTTCTATTCAGGACTTTGACAACAATGTCAAAGCAAGGTTTGTTATTACCAACCTAGAACTCTTTGGAGCCACTTGGTGGACTATCGAAGAGAAGAAGCTGGGCATAGACATGAACAATGTCACATGGGAGTTATTCTTGGAAAAATTTCATGAGAGATTCCTACTAGAGGAATGGAAGTAGCATAGAGTAGATGATTTCCACAACCTAAGATAATTCACTATGACCATAGTAGAGTATGACCACAAGTTCTATGAGCTCATGCCTTTTTCAAAAATTAGTGATAACCCAACATAGTTGGCACAAAATTTTATCAGAGGCTTGAACAATTGTCTAGTTGGGGGTGTTAAGGTGTTTGAGCCTAAAACCCACAAAGATGTAGTACATTGAGTCATCCTTGTAGAGTAGAGTTTCAACCTAGGACATGGGGGTTTTGTGGGAGCACCTACAACATTAGGATCTAAGGGAAACCACAACTCAGGTAGGAATAGGAAGTCTCTTTTTCCTAAGGGGAATAAAAAATAGCAACAACCTTAGCAGTAGTAGCAGTAGAATCATACCCTCAAGCATAGAGTGGTGGTGGTGGTTCTAATTCTAAGAACAATCACAACGCTCAGTGCAATAGCCAAAATCAATACACTCAACTTGCACAAAGCAACCAATCTTTGCTAGTAGGGGTAGTCACTAGTAGTCAAGTGTACCTCTTGTAGGAAAGGGGTCTAGCAGAGGCACAAGTAGATTGGACACATTGCAACCCACTGTCCACAACGTGTGTCTCAATATTCAGGTTTTAAGCCAATAGCATCTGAGCCCATAGTCAGAGATATAGGTAGAGCTTATAGGGTATTTATGGTGCTAGAACACCATTAGGCAAACCATCAGGGGATCATGGTTGAGACTACGGGAGCTATCTTGAGTATACCTATCTCTGTATTGTTTGATTCAAGTGCCACATATTCTTTCATTTCACCATCATTAGTTACTAAGTGTAAGCTAGAAGCAATTAAGCAAGATGTGGGTTGGCAAGTGGAACTAGCCTTAAGTGTTAAGGTTTCCATAGATTCTATAGTTCAGAAGTGTGAGCTAAGCTTAGGAGGGTTTGTAATGTTAGTCGACCTTTGGGTTATTCCTCTTGGCTCCTATGATTTGGTCTTAGGTATGGATTGGCTTAGCTCTCATAGAGCTAGCATAGATTGTAGGAAGAAGACCATCATGTGTCATGATGGCCAAGGGAAGGATGTGGAGATTGTGGGGATACTAAGGCCTATATCTCTATAGATGATATCCGCTATGCAATTAAAGTAGATATTTTGTAAGGGATGCCAAGTTTTTGTTGTTACAATAAGTGAGCTGGAAGAAGAAGACCTTGCAAAAAAGACTATGGAACACCCTATTCTATAGGAATATGTGGATGTCTTTCCAAGTGATATTCTGAGCATGCCCTCCGAGAGAGATATTGATTTCAGCATTGACCTCACTCCAGGAGCGGAGCCTATTTCTAGAGCTCCTTATTGTATGACCACTCAAGAATTGAGTGAGTTAGACCTACAAGTTGAAGACCTTTTGTCCAAGGGTAGTATCTAACCAAGTGTATTACCATGGGGAGGTTTAGTGCTCTTTGTGAAGAAGAAGGATGGTTCTTTGCACCTTTGTATTGATTATAGACAGGTAAACAAGGTGACAATAAAGAACAAGTATCCTTTACCAAGGATTGATGATTTATTTGATCAGATTAAGGGAGTTGCAATGTTCTCCTAGATTGATCTTAAGTAAGGATACCATCAATTTCACATCAAGGATGCTAATATTCACAAGATTTCCTTTCAAACTTGCTATGGGCACTATGAGTTCACAATAGTTCCTTTTGGGTTGATGAATGCTCCATCAGTTTTCATGTGTCTGATGAATGGAGTGTTCCATTCCTATCTTGATATATTTGTACTCGTGTTCCTTGATGATATACTAATATATTCTAGATCCTAGAAGGAGAATGAGGAACATCTACATTTGGTTTTGTAATGCTTGAGAGATAATCAACTTAATGCCAACTTGGAAAAGTGTGATTTTTTTCAATTAGGGATACAATACTTAGGGCACATCATATCAGGTGAGGGTATCTTTGTAGACCCTAAAAAGATTTAGGCAATGGTAGATTGGCCTACACCTACTATCATGTCAGAAATTCATAGTTTCATGGGTCTAGCTGGTTATTATTATAGATTCATCCAAGACTTCTCTATAATTGCACATCCTATCACTTCCCTTCAAAGGAAAAAAATGAAGTTTTTATGGACGAAGATGTGCGAGAAAGCATTTTGGAAGCTCAAGGAGCTTTTGACTAGTGCACCAATCTTATCAGTACTTGATCTAGTAGGTGACTTCATAGTGTGTATAATTGCTTCCCCAGAGGGGATTAGAGTAGTATTGATGCAAGATGGATGAGTGATAGCATATGAATCATGCAAACTCAATGATAATGAGCTGAAGTATCCTATGCATGATCTTAAGCTAGCAACAGTAGTTCATGCCTTAGTGAGATGCATACATTTCTTGTTGGGATACTACTTTGAACTTCATAGTGATCATCACAATCTACAATACACATTCATGTAGCCTAATTTGAATGCTAGGTAGAGGCATTGGATGGAGTTTCTATGTGAGTATGAATTTGAGGTGAAGTATATTCAGGGGAAGGAGAATGTGGTAGTTGACACCTTGAGTCACAGGAGACATGATACATTATCTATGAATCTTAGTGTGGATTTGAGGAGCTAGATACTTAAGGCACTCCCTACAAATACTTGGTATTAGGAGGTGAGTAGAGAGATAGATGCAGGGAGATCGTTGGAGGGTAGGTTTTTAGACTAGAGTCAGATGGCCTTTTGAGACATTCAAGAAGGATCTATGTATAGCTATTGGATGAGCTTCAAACATTGATCCTATCAAAGGCCCATCATGCACCTTACTCAACACATCTAGGTGTCAAGAAGATGCATGCAGACTTGCAACAGTTATTCTATTAGATAGGGATGAAGTGTGACATTGCTGATTTTGTGGCTAGGTGTCTTGAGTGTTAGAGAGTCAAAGTAGAGCACCAAAATACAGTAGGGCTTTTATAGCCAAATCTCATTCCTTCATGGAAGTGGGACATCATCTCTATGGATTTCATAATAGGATTACCTATGATTGCTCGTCAACATGACACTATCATGGTAATCATTAATCAGTTGACTAAGGTGGCACAATTTTAATCGATGAGGTCATCCTACACTATAGCTTCTATAGCCAATGTCTTCATGTGTGACATCATGAGACTACAGGTATTCATTCGAAGATCATTTCAAATAGGGATCTTGTATTCACTTCCACATTTTGGACATCACTATAGCATGATCTTGGAGCACAATTGAACTTCAACTCAATATATCACCTAGAGATAGATGGACAGACAAAGAGAGTAAATCAGGTTCTAGAGGATATGTTGAGGATGTATGTGATGGATAGATAGAGTCTATGGGAGGATGCATATGGTTTATGAGATTTATATCCCTACTTATTTATAGGCTTCCAGGAGTAAGCCTATGTCTAGAGGGGGTAGTGCCTTCCCCTAGTTTACATTTCTATTATTATTATTGAACTCTTTTAGGCCAATTTTATGCTTGATTATTAGTAGTATTATTTTGAGATTATCAGATATTGTTTCACATTCAGTTGATTATATCATGATGATTATTACAATGATTTTAGTTATTGATGATGATTAGTTAGATGGATTATCATATGTGTTTTCTTATGGATACTTACCCCATACTACATGTGTATGGTGTGTGTGTGTATGTTTTCTTTATGTATGGCATTTCTAATATGGTTAAGGAAGGGAGTCATAGTCACCTATTAGTTGGGAACTACACGATGCACCACTTCTGTTATTGTCTATTTAGTTTAGAATATTGTATTTGTACATGCATGGATTTTTATGTAGATTGTAGGTACCAGGTATTGACTTCCCTGAATTGCCAAGATGAGCATACCCTATCAAATTATCTCAATGGTAAGAGAGGGGAGATAAATTTCTAAGTCCAAATCCTAACCTTTGAACCCATTTGTCCTAGAAAAATTAGGACAAGTATCTGAGTTGAGCATTCTGAATTTTATTGCCAAGTGGCATTCGGGACAAATCTATATTATTTAAATGGACTTTGGAATTTTAATTATTCTTTCATATGGATATAGTATTTATTAGACTTAGTATTAATTAAATTTAAATGTGATTCAATGTCTTGGAATCCTTAAGGAATGTAATCTGTGATGTTTGCTTAATTATGATTGTATGTTATTGCTTCCACTACTTTGTGATTGATGTGTATGTTATTCTTTCTTGAAAAAAAATGTTTGGAAAACTTAGTTAAAACTTTAGGTTAATTCTTTTGGATCCCTTGGTAGGTGTTACAAAAGTACAAAGGTAAAATTCCTCTGATCTGATTTTCTTGTGAAGAAGTTGCTCAGATTGTTGCTAGGTGTCTAAATAAGGAAATCAAGGATGAGAAGAAAAACAATAAGCATAAAGACAAGAAGGACTCTAAGAACTACAAGGAAAAAGGTAAGAAATCTTGTTTTATAGCTAAAGATTCTAATAACAGTGAAGATGAAATGGTGTATATTGTTGTGAAAGATGAATCTGATGATGAAGGAGATAAGATGGCACTTATCTCTAATGTTAGGAAAAATGATATATGGATTATTGATAGTGGTTGTTCACATCATATGACTAGAGACAAAAAAAATTTGAGCACCAGAAATATTATGATGGAGGTAGTGTGAGATTTGGAAACAATGAACCTTGTAACATAAAAGGAAAATGATGTGCTTTATTAACAAAAGAACTTGCATGTGACAATGCTTATTGGGATGAAAGACTAAAGCATAATCTATCAAGTGTGTCACAGTTGAATAACATTGGATTCAGCATAGAATTTATGAATGGACAGGCTAAACTACTAGATAGAAAAGGGAATCTAGTTGGATCTAGCAAGAAAACAAAAGGTAATCTATTTTATCTTGATCTTAGTGATTGTTCATGTTTTATTGCTCAAGTAGAGGAAAGTTGGTTATGGCACAAAAGGCTATGTCATGTGAACTTTGATAATCTGGTTAAGATAAGAAAACATAGAAGAGTAAGAGGTATTCCTAGTTTGAAGAAGCCTGATATGGATCTATGCAAGAATTGCCAAATTGGTAAAATGGGAAAGACTAGCTTCAAAAGAAAAAACTATTAGTTAGAAGAAGTCTTGGAAATTATTCATACAGATTTATGTGGACCTATTGGAATAGAAAGTTATAGTGGATAAAAGTTTTTCATTCTTTTTGTTTATGATTATTCTAGAATGATGACAATAATTTATCTAAAAGAAAAATCAGAAGCCTTTCAAAAATTCAAGTGGTATCTGACAAGAGTAGAAAAGGAAACTGAAAAGAGGTTGAAATGCTTAAGATCAGACACAAGTGGTGAATTCTTCTCCAATGAATTCCATAATTTTTGCATTGAAAGAAGAATCAAAAGACAAGTATCAGCACCTGGTAGACCACAACATAATGGTATAGCTAAAAGAAGAAACAGATCTATCATGGATTGTACAAGAACCTTGATGATTAAAAAGAAGGTTGCTCTCAAATACTAGAAGGAAGATATCAACACTGCAATTCATACCTTAAATAGAGTATAGTTGAAGAAAGATTTAAACAAAACACCCTATTAGCTATGGTATGGTTACAAACCTAGTGTAAGTTACTTAAAAGTATTTGGTAGTAAATGTTATATATTGAAAGAATCTAGAAAAGGAAAATTTGATGTAAAAGGTGACGAAGGCATATTTCTAGGATACTCCTGTAGAAGTAAAGCATATAGATGTTTAAATTTTTCTACTCATAAAATTATAGAAAGT
This sequence comes from Cupressus sempervirens, assembly GCA_028749045.1. Classification (NCBI taxonomy): domain Eukaryota; kingdom Viridiplantae; phylum Streptophyta; class Pinopsida; order Cupressales; family Cupressaceae; genus Cupressus; species Cupressus sempervirens. Next base: position 531,965,733 of record CM053785.1, read on the forward strand.
GCACATGTTAGAATTGATGAGTTTGCAAAAAAGAGTGAAGAAGAAAGCAACAATGAACCAGAAGATTACAAAAGATTCATTTACTATGAATCTAATACCCTACAAAATCTATGTGAAAGAAAGGAAGCTTCATCTCCTGAGTCCCCAAAATCCATAATAGTTACCAAGTTGTAGATAGTGCAACCTAAGCTACAGTCTAAAGGACCCAATTCATAATTAGAGGCTACTGAGTTAGTTCAAACTGAGCCCAATGGACCCAAGTTATAGACATAAGGGCCCGAGCTTGAAATTAAAATTCAAGATGAAGATGGTGGAACTCATTCAAAGCCCAAAGAGCCTATGTTAGTAATATATGTTAGAAGGCATTATGTAGCTACTCAAATCATTAGAGACAAATCAGATAGAATGATGATAAGAGGCAAATTAAAAGGTACAAGTTTACTTGCTGAATTTGAACCTAGAAGTGTTAAGGATGCTTTGGAAAATAAAAGTTGGATTGAAGCAATAAATGAAGATATAGAATATATAGAAAAGAAAAAAACTTGGACTCTTGTTCCTAAATGCAAGGATAAAAATGTAATTGGTACAAAGTGGGTATTTAGAAATAAGCTAAATGAAGATGGAAAAGTTTCAAGAAACAAAGCAAGATTGGTGTGCAAAGGTTATTCTCAAGAAGAAGGTATTGACTATGGTGAGACTTTTGCTCCTATGGCAAGACTAGAAGGTGTTAGAACTTTACTAGCATATGGAGTACATAAGGGATTTAAAGTATATCAAATGGATGTTAAATCTACATTCTTGATGGAGAAGTCTACATTGAACAACAAAAAGGTTTTGTAGATCCTAACAAAAGGGACATGGCCTTCAAATTACACAAAGCACTATATGGTCTCAAACAAGCTCCCAAAGTTTGGTATGAAAGACTTCATAATTACTTGGTACATATTGGCTTTCAAAGGACAAATGATAACCATAGTCTGTATATTAAGGAAGGACTAGACAGGAAGATTGTGTTGCTAGAAATATTTGTTAATGATACTCTATTTATAGGAAATGATGACTTGTGGAAAGCATTTTTAGAAGAAATAAGTAAAGAATTTGAGATGTCCATGTTTGGTGAGATAAAATTCTTTGTTGCATTGCAGATACAGTAGAACAAAAATGGTATCTACATCACTCAATCTAAGTATATCAAGTAGATACTAAAAAAAATTGGAATGGAAGATTCAAGACTAGTTGGAACCCCTATGTCTACTGGACATAAGCTCTCAAAAAATGATGATTCCAAAGAAATAGATCAGACCACATACATATCAATGATTGGAAAATTGTAGTATGTAGTGCACACAAGACCTGATATTGCTCTTGTAGTTGGAATAGTGGCAAGATTTTCAGAAAATCCTAGAGAAAACCATATGATGGAAATCAAGAGAATCATGAGATATTTGAAAGGTACTAAAGACTATGGTTTATGGTATAAACTTGGAAGAAATTTGGACTTAAAAGTATTTATTGATGCTGATTGGGCAGGAAGTCTTGATGACATAAAAAACACTAGTGGAGGAGCATTCTTCCTTGGTAAAAGATTGGTATCTTGGACAAGTAAGAAACAAAATTGTACATCTCAATCCACAACAGAGGTAGAATATGTGGCATCAGTAGTCAATTGTTCTAACATTTTTTGGTTTAAACAATTATTGGAAAGAATGAAGGTAGAGATCAAAGATCCAACTTAGTCATATATTGTGATAACACTAGTGTGATCAATATATCAAAGAATCTAGTAATGCATTTCAAAACAAGGCACATTGCTATAACATATCACTTCTTAAGAGAATTAGTGCAGGATAAAGAAGTCAGATTGGAATATGTGAATACAAAAGAATAGATTACAAACATATTAACCAAGCCATTACCTAAGGATGCATTTTTTTATCGAAGAGGTAAGCTAGGGGTCATTCCCCTATCTAAAATTCACTAAATGAAGTTTAGTGATACATCAACCAGAACGTGTTGAAAATCAATTAGTTGGTGCAGGATTAGCAAAGGGCATATTGCAAATGAATCACTACTTAAGGTACATTGGTATTTATAGAATTATTGTCTTTGACATGTGTTGTCAAAGAGGGAGAAGTTTACTACCATATCTCTAAATTTTTTTGGAACTAGAATAAAGTAAGGAACCAAAGAGGGAGAAGTTTTCCAAAGAAGAAATTTGTTGGAAGATGGAGAAATTTTTGAATGAATTTGGTAGCACTTGTTGTACACAAAATCTAGTGAAAGGAAGAGCTCATACTAATAGAGGGAGTTCTCAAGTCTAAATCCAAAATTTCATTTTGCTATGACATGTTGTATTGCCATCAATGCCAAAGATGGAAATTGTTGGATAAAATTGATTAATTGTATGTTGTCTTTGATGTTACACAAATATCATAATCATCATCAGTCAATATATGCTAACCTCACTCGGGCAGTGAAGACAATTTTCTATGTCTATCGAGCATTCCTGTGTTTGCCTAGTTCAGAAAGTAGTGTCTACCAAGTTCACTCAAGTGTCAAAGGAAAAGATGTAGAAAGTGAATGTTAACCAAGCTCACTCAGTTAATGAAGGAAAGTTGGATGGAACCAGTGCTAACCGAGCTCACTCGATTACTAAAGAATTTTTGTGAGTTTTCAATGTTGACTAAGCTTCTATTAGTTAACAAAAGAAATTGTTTCTGAGTTAGATTCTACCGAGTTGGGTCAGCTAACAAAGGATTTTCTTGTTTTGGCATAATAAGCTTAATTGATTTATCTATTGATTCCAGCCAACTAAGGTGATCAATATTAATTATTCTAAGTTGTAGTTAAGCCAACTTGACAAAGTGGAAGATATAAGTATAAAGTAAAGTTTGTGATTTTAATGTATGAGGTGTATTCAATACAAGAAGATGTTATTTGAAGATTTAATGATGAGCAAAGGAAACAAATTTGAAGGATAAGTAGAATATCCTTATGGAGTAGCAAAACTATATTTGATTAGGAATGATCAAGTACAAGCCAGAACAAAGATATTTAATTAGAAAATTAGTTGCATTCAAATCAGTTTATCTCATTGTTACTCTCCAACCATTGTAGCAGTGATCTAAATCTCTTAACAAAGTTAACTTAATAGCTATTTTCAAATCCTCTAACAAGGTGGCAGTTCTATTGAATTGTCTAAAGACCTCTAACAAGGCCACTCCTAACAAGGTGATTAAATCCTTTAATAGGGTCACACCTAATAGTGTGTTTTGTAACCTTCAATAGGGTTGGCTCCTAATAGGGCTCGCTTCAGAAGAGTGAAAATAGTAACAAGTTGCAATTGGTGGTTTTTCCCAAATTGGGTTTCCACATTAAATCTTGGTGTCAAATGTGTTCATGTTATTTTCCTTTTTATGTTTGAAATTCAATTAAAGTAATGGTAATCACAGACAACATCTAAAAGTCTATATGTCAAGCATTTATTGAGATAATTTAGTTATTATCGAGTTACAACATTTTATGTGTGTTTACCAAGCTTTAGTAGTATTCAGTTTTCAATTTGCATTTTGTATTGACATATAAGGGATCTAGGATTTATTTTAGTAGTAACTAATTCACCCCTCCCCTCTTAGTTATTCCTCTTATATTTTCAACATCCACCTCCACCTAAGAAAGATATTCCCTATACATCTAGTGATCAACCTAACCTAAACCTAATCGGAAGCATTCTGGAGACCTTACTATTTCATTTACTATATTGATAGTTTCAAGGCTCCTAATGGTCCTCTTTATATTGCTACTTGAATTGCTAAATATCCTTCTTATGGGTGCCTTGTTGATCCTACTTCCATGGTTAATGTTATAACTGAGGAAAATTTATATACTAAGAAAAAACATCATAATTTATATGAGTCAACTAATTCCTAGATTCAAACTTGCAAAGGTTTCATGTATTCTCCTCAAGGTTCCTTTTCTTTGCATCTTGAACTCTAATAGAACCTTTATCACCATTCCTAATTCCAATCAATTCTAAGTAAAGCTTGGTTTACCTTGGTTGAATTATATGCAAAGTCCATTGCTTCTCATATTCATTAGCATATTATTTTTTCTTATGACTGTCAGATTAAAATGATCAATCATAGTTTGTATCATCCTTCTATAATAAACATTGTACTACTCTTAATTTCTTTTTTTCTTCTATTCTTGCTACACATCCTACTCATCCAAATTATATCTTTCAATCTTATCAAGCTCATAAATGCTAAAAGATTGTTGAGTTGAGTATGCCTAGGGATATCTCTTGTGGTATTTTTCCTACACCTTCTATACTTATTTCTTCTATTTGTTTTATTTTTAATGGTCAACCACCTCTTCAATCTACTAATCCCTCTAGTGTGGTTTCTCCATTGAGTGCGGTTCCTCTTCCTAGTTTGGTTCCTCCTAGTTCTCAACCAGTTGTTGTTTCTCTTGGTCACCTTGGTAAGGAGCCTATTGTTGTTGATCATTCTTCTTCTCAAAAAATTTATGATAAAACTAAGCATAGCTAACATGATCATGAACATCAAAAATTTTTTTAGGCTTGTGCTAAAGCTCATATGTATGCTTCTCATCAACCCATGTTCATAGAGGAAGTTAATCATACTAATGAGATAGATAGATCTGATATTCATATTATGGACTCTATTTCTATTAATCTTGATGAAGAAGATACTTTAGATGATGGTGAGCATAAGATTATTGATATTAATCTTGATTTTCCTAACATGATTTCTATGTAACTTATGCTTACATCTACTTCTTAGCATAGTGACTCTCTAGAGGGTCTTTTTGATTTAGCCATTGTTCCTATTGTATTGGAAATAACTCCTCTTGCAAGTTATTGACATTCTCCTATTACTACAGATTGAGATAGGGGAGGAGGGAAATACACTTGAAGTGATTGCTCTAGAATAGTAGCTTTTGGTGTGTTTCCTTGTTGTGATGTACTTTCCCCGTATCATGTTTGGTTAATAATTTTTTAGATTTATTTAGATGACCCTTATTTCTCTATTGGCCCAAGGTAATAAATGAATTAAAACATCATATTGTTCTTCTAATTGTATCTCAATTCTTCTATATGTTGCCATGTGTTATATTGTACATGTACTATTATTCATACTACTAACCTTATGTTGTCTTCTTGGATTACATGGTAGCATCAATTATTTTTGGTCTCCATGATGGTAGTCCAAAAGACTCTTTTTCATAACTCCTATATGTCTTTATTCCATTATTTTGTAGTTCTACTTTCTTTGGGGGATGATGATATTTCATATTTGATATAATATTTATATGCTATCATATGTTCATACTAACCCCAAGTTAGTAGATCCCTTTTGGCACTTTATATGTTATGTAACCATTTCCCTTGATTTGTTTTCTCCTGGGGGCATCTTCTAGTGGAAATGTTTCTCAATGGATATAGGTATACTTTGCTAAAGCCATTGCTCCTTTTAAAGTGTTAACAATTACTTTAACATAGGGGCATGCACTCCACTCATTTGTATTCTAGTCATGGGGTATGGAATATAGATTCTAAGAACGGCTTGGGATACTTTATCCTTGGATTCTTAGTATTCTTTCTAAGTTATCCTCAAATCTATGCATTGCCACTTCATCCATTTTTAATGCACACATCTTGTGAATCCCTTTATGGATTATGCATAATCCCGAAGAATAGATTCTTCAAGCATACCTTCAACATAGGAAGTGGGCATCCTTGACATTGGGTATGACCTTCCTTTGCATGCACATATACTAAAATATTGTCTGTGGGTAACACATAATAATTTTCTAAGTCCTTGGCACAAGCAATGCAATCTTATTGGACCATGCCATACTGATACAAAGAACTTTTTGTTAGAATGATATAATAACTAAGAGGTGGGCGGTAAATCAGTTACCCTCAAGTCTAGATTTACCAATTAAACTTTTTATAACTTTAAACAACTTATTTTAACTCATAAAAAAAATCAACTCATATAGAAACTCATTTTCAACTTAGAAAATTCATTCATCACTTAGCTCTCTATTTAGTATATATCGACTAATAGAAAACAAACAACAATAAATAATATGGATTGTACATATATGACACTAGGATTTAACGTTGAAAACCAATTTGGGAAAAACCACCAAGTAACATGCTACCACTTTTCACTCTTCTAAAGTGAACTCGGTTAAGAGCCAACCCTATTAAAGGTTACAAAATACACTGTTAGGTGTGAGCCTACTAAAGGATTTAATCATTGTGTTGGGAGTGGCTTGGTTAGAGGACTTTGGATCATTCCATTATAATATCACCTTGATTAAAGGATTTACAAATGACTACCATGTCAACCTTGATTAAAGGGTTTTGACTACCATAATGATTAGAAAGTAACAATTAGGTTTGATTTGTTAAGATACAACTCACTTTGTAAATTTAGATCTCCATTCAACTCATTTGCTGGTTCATTAACTAGACTCCATCATGATCTTCATCTCTGATCTACTTGGCAACCCTTCAAGCAATCACACTTCACCAATCTTCTCACTTTTCCTTTGCTACTCTGTTCTTCACAAGTTCTCAACAAATTTTCCAATCAACAATGAACCAACATCATAAAACATCCCTTATACCTCCTTAAATAGATAGCTTTCACCTTTTTTCCTGTTAAAAATCACTATATATCTTAGGGTTTGGTTAGATTCAATGAATTTATCCATCATTTTATCCTTCTACTTCTTTCTTGATACTTCTAGAAACTTATCTTTAAATCCTTTCGTTTGATCACATTAAAAAATCAATCCTTATCATCCACACATTTTTACCAATCCAAATATTCAACTATGTCAGCCTCAAAATTGATTCTTTCACAAACTATTATTTTGCTAATACTTAGTCATCATTGTGTTCTTCTGCTCAGTCACTACTATTTTGTCTCCCTCAATTTTCACTGACTTTCTTGGTCTTCATGATGCTTGGTTGCTACTAGATTTTTTTCTTCACCAATCTCAGCCATACATACCACTTCACTGATACTATTTTCTTAGCTAACTCTTAGGTTCCTTAATCTTCTACTTCATTTCCTTCATCGACCTAGTGGAATTATCACTTGGTAAAGCTTAACGTTTTACTCAACTTCTTGTCTTCTTTTCTAAACATCAAATTAACTGTCTTCTCCACTTTAAAATATTATTAAAAAATACATTATCTTTTCAAAGACTAATTGATCAAGTACCAATTATAATTCCAACATACTTGCTCCTCATTACTCAACAACTTCGCTAGTTCATCTAGTTATCTCTCTTTTCATATCCTCTTAATTAATCAATAGATATGGAACTCTACGCTATTAGTAAATATCTCTTTAGTGGGTTTGACACAATGACAACATAATAATTGTTGCAATTGTAGTTTCCAATAATCTCCATCTTTAACATTGATGGAAACACCTCTAATTACCACACAAACGAAAAATATTTTCTTATGATTTATCATTATCAAATCCTTCTAGGATTTGATCCATATCTTCATTAATATCCTTAGTTTCAATGTGATTCTCACCTATACAACCACTACACTTCTCCTTCTATGATACCAATTATATATTCTTCAAATCAATTTTTACATCAATTGTAGTATCAACTGTATTGGGTCCCTTTTTGACAAATTCAACTTCTTCCTCTTTTACTGGATGGATGGTGTAATCACCTAAAAAAGGTCGTCTAGACTATTGTCCCCCTTCTCAACATTTTGGTTAAATTAATTCATCATCTACCTAGACCAAATTGCTAAAATCAATTAACTTGATTATAACCTATAGTTTGACTATGCTATCCTAAGTTCATTATTTGGTTAAAAAAACATGTCCCCTTTTAATTAAATAAAAGACCCCATTCTTCCAACCCACTTAAAGTACACACATAAAGTCTTATTTCTAATTTATAGATTAAAGGAAAAGAATCTTTTGTCTCACATGCAAAGTCAACTCTTTGTTTATTTGTTGACTTGTGTGTTCACATGGATCAATCATATTTTCAAATTTCATCCTTGATCTTCCATCATTTTGATCTTGATCTCCACTGTCCATATGACTTTAAAAGAAAGAGCTCTCCCCTTGTAAAAGGATCCACACTCTTGAGTATTATTATGCTGCAGTTTTATCATTCAAATCCTTGAAGAGATATTATGGAGAACTTTTACTTCTCATATACTTCTCTCATCATCACATACTAGCTTAGAACCAACTTGCATTTTAGTTTAGTTGCATTTAACTTATTTCTCTTTTGTAATATTTTAAATCATATAGCTAACCAGGTTAGTTTGGTAACACATCTAATCTTGTTACTATAACTACATTTTTCATATTCATATAGCTTAATGTACATTTTGCATTACATCCTTGAGGAACTCCTTGTGGACATTTGCATTGTTGCATCTTGTCTTTGGAACCTCCTGTTGCATGGTTTACTAGCAAGAAACATATTTCTAAGGCTTAGCGGAGAGCCATCACACATTCAAATATACTTTCTTGCACTCCATGGATAGGGATCTCTAAGTTGGCATCCAAACATTCCAAACTCATGGAATCACTTGGATAGAAGGGTTTAGAGTGTGACACAAATTGAGTGTACATCTAATAACTTGAACATACTCTCCCTCTTAATAATGAATGGTAACTGCATACACATCTCCCTCACTTATTTTGATATAGGATGGTAATTTTACAAATTCTCCCTCTTTAACAAAAATGCCAAAGAAATCATCTATTATCCCATCAACTTAGCTTTTCCACTATTTGACTGATATTTCAATGTCACTTCCTCTGTCATCTTGACTTGACTCTTTCCACTCTCATCTTATCATTATTATGTCCATCTTTTCACAACTTTAGGCAAGCCTAAAGTGTGACCTCTTGCATCAGTGTGTAAGATATTACATTCATAACAATTGATGTAATGTTGCATCACTCCTTAGTTTGCTTTAGATAGGGTAATGACCCCTAACTTACCTCTTAGATACTCAAAAGCATCCTTAGGTAATGCCTTAGTGAATATATCATCTATCTACTCCTTTGTGTTCACATACTCTAATTGAAAACAATTGGTTAATTATGTATTGTTTTAGATGTTACATAAAGTGTCATATCATTTCCAGTTAGTGTATATCGAGCTCACTCGGGCGATGAGAATAGCTTCCTGTCTTTGTTGAGCATTCCAAAGTTTGCCTAGTTCACAAGAAAATGTCTACCAAGTTCACTCAGGTGACAAAGAGAAGATCATAGAAGTTGAGTGTTAATCAAGCTCCCTTGGTTACCAAAGGAACTTTGTGGAAATACAGTGTTAATTGAGTTCACTTGGTTAACATAGTGATGCAGGAGCATCCAGAGGTATAAGGGAAATCCTGTGTCAACCAAAAAATGTACTTAGACTTAGTTTTTGTTTCATGTGTTCTCATTTTTGGATACCCATTTGGGTCAAATAAAAGTTCCAACTCTCACAGTTCCACTATCAGTGTTCTAGGATAGAGTATTTGAACACCTTGGGTTACGTGTAAATGCTGGAAAAATAAGAGTTGTAATTGAGCCATCATTTTGGTGAACTAGAAGGTGTAAATTGGTTAGAAGATTGTAATTTCAATTTAGAGCATTTCAAAAAAAGAATCAGCTTGAAAGGCCCCATGGTTTGAAAGTTATTGCAACTTTTTAGTTTTTGGAGACCTCCTAAAAATGCTTCAAATTTAGGTTAGGGGCATTAAATGACCTCAAATAGGGCCAAAAAATGGGGGACAAGAAAAGCTAGTCCATAGGGCTATAGAGCACTTCGAGAGCTTTCCAAAAATGTAAACGGTTCGTCAATCGGAGCTACGGTTCAAAAGTTATGCCTCTCGAAAGTTCGATTACCATTTTTGGATTCTTCTAATTTTGTGCCGACTTCTAATGTGACTTCTAGAACCTTCTATTTGGTCGATGGATTCCAACTAGCACTTTCTAGAATGTATTCCTAATCCTTAACCCTCCGGGGTCTATTTAAGAACATTTATGGCATTGTAAAAGGCAGTTCGGAGCGGAGTTTGAGAGGAGGTACTAAAAGGAGAAATTATCTCCAAACTTATACTATTGTAAGCCCTTAGGGCATGTTTTGAAGTCTATTTTCTCTGTACTGAATGTAATAGCATATTTACATAGTTAATACAATTTTCCCTTTCCTTTTGTGTCCATTTTGTGCTTGAGTCATGTCTCCATCAAGTGGTATCAGAGCAGATTTTCCTTAGTGTGTAGACAGAGTGCCGACTGTGAGGCAGTTTGCACTAGGACTGTGTGGTTGAGGGTTTGAGTTAAGAAGATGCCTCCATGAAGAGAGCATGGTTGAAGGGTAAGAGATATTAATCCTAAGGAGGTTAGAGCCCTCCAAAGGCAGGTACAAGCATTACAGGAGGAGCTCAGTAGAGGAACAAATGTTGCCATAGGTGACGAAAGTGAGGAAGACAATGAAGAAGAAGAAATTGGACTAGAAGGGGAATTTGATGGGGAAGTTTTGAATCAAGTAGAGGAAAGGCTTTTTAGGGCCATTACTAAGTTTGGGAAAAGACCTACAATTGATGTGGGTGTATTTTCAGGAAATCTGAAATCAGATGAGTTGATCGACTGGATCAATGAACTGGAAGAGTACTTTGAGTATGAGGATATCAGAGATCCAGATAGGGTTAAGTTTGCAAAGGCCAAACTAAAAGGCCATGCCAAAATTTGGTGGCAAGAGGTTCAATTGGAAAGAAACAGAACAGGAAAGGAGAAGATCACAAGGTGGGATCATATGGTGGACAAATTGAAGAAGCAATTCATTCTTATTGATTATGAGCTTGATTTGTTTAAGAAGATGTATGGGTTAAAGCAAGTAGGAAAATTAGTCCAAGAATATACAAAAGAGTTTTATTGACTTCTGATTAGAGCACGACATGTAGAAGCAAATAAGGAGAAGGTTGCTCGTTATATCAATGGGTTGTGATCTAGCATCCAGGAGGAATTAAGTCTGGTAAGAATGACCAACGTTGAAGAGGCATACCAGTTTTCCCTACGAGTTGAAGAGAAGCTAAATAAGAGGTTTGAAGGGAGAGAAAGAGGGCGTGGTCAAGGAGGAAGGGGTAGCGGTAGGTCATCTGGAGGCTGAAATGAAACTCAAAAGAAAAATGAAGATGTGGGTACTAGCAGGAACCAGAGGAATGAGGGTTTCAACCACTCCCATGATCAAGACTTTGGAAATTAGAGAGGAAGAGGTAGAGGATGTGGACAAGGAAGAGGAGGCTTTTGTGGTACCTTTTTCCATTGCAATGAAAAAGGTCATCGTGCCTTTGAATGCCCTCAACGACAAGCAAGGATAGATAGGAGAGCTGAGGGTCAAGCTAGAGTTGCTCATGTGGATGAGGATGCACAATCATCACATTTAGAGGATGCAAAAAGAGGAGAGAGTTAGTAAATGAAAGGGTCCTACTAAGTGGTAAGATTGAACCAGGACAAAGGAGGAGTTTGTTTCGTACCAGATGCAAGTGTGAGGATAAATATTGTGATGTGATCATTGATGGTGGTAGCATTGATAACTTAGTATTAGAGGAGATGGTCTCTAAGATGAAGCTCAAGAGGGAGAAACACCCCTAGAGCTATTAGATTTCTTGGGTGAAATATGATCATAAGGTCCTAGTAAGTGAACAATTTTTAGTGAAATTCAAAATTGGGAGTTACCATGATGAAGTTCTCTGTGATGTTATTCCAATGGATGTTTACCATCTATTGTTGGGAAGACCGTGGCAGTTTGATAGGCATGCAGTACATGATGGTCATGCAAACACATACTCTCTAAAAAAGGATGGAGTTCACCACAAACTGAAGCCCATGAAAAAGGAAGGTGAAAAGGTATGTAGCAATGCTAGGATTTGTCTTGTTGATGGAAGAAAGTTTTTAGATGGCATGAAACATCAGCGTATGTGCTATGCTTTGATTCCTAGGAAAGATAAAGAAGGTAGTAGTGAAATACCACTTGAAGTTTTAGATTTACTAGGTGAGTTTGGAGATATCATCTCTGATAATGTTCCAGAAGGATTGCCACCAGTAAGGCAAATCAGCCATTAGATAGATTTAATCCCAGGAGCTAGTTTGCCTAACAAGGCTGCTTACAGGATGACTCCTACTGAAACTGAGGAGCTAAATAGATAGGTTCAGGAGCTATTGAGGAAGGGCTTGATTCAGGAGAGCTTGATTCCATGTGTAGTACTTGCAGTACTGGCACCAAAGAAGGATGGAGAGTGGAGGATGTGTATAGACTCTCGAGCTATAAATAGGATAACCATCAAGTATTGATTTTCTTTGCCAAGAATGGATGATCTTATGGACTGCTTGAGTGGAGCTCAGTACTTCACAAAGATAGATCTCAAGAGTGGCTATCATAAGATATGGATACGAGAAAGAGATGAGTGGAAAATAGCCTTCAAGACCAAGGAGGGTCTTTATGAGTGGTTAGTCATGCCCTTTGGATTGACGAATGCCCCAAGCACCTTCATGTGGCTTATGAATGAGGTACTTAAGAAGTTCTTGAGAAAAATTGTTATTGTTTATTTGGATGATATTTTAATTTTCAGCAAGACTTTGGAAGAACATTTATTGCATATTCGTAGTGTCCTTGAAAGGTTAAAGGAAGAGAAACTGTTAATTAATCCGAAGAAGTGTATCTTTGCAAAAAGGGAATTAGTCTACTTAGGATTTGTTATATCACCTAAATGTCTCAAAATGGATCCAGAGAAGGTAAAAGCCATCTTGAAATGGCCTACTCCAAGGTTTGCTACTAAGGTAAGATCATTTCATGGTCTAGTTAGTTTTTATAGGAAGTTCATTAAGAATTTTAGTGGCATATGTGCACCCTTGACTGACACAATAAGAGGGGATAGAAAAGAGTTTAAATGGATTGCGGTAGCTACGAGAAGTTTTGAATTGCTGAAGAAGAAGGTGACAAAACAACCTGTGTTGGCACTTCCAAATTTTAGAAAGGTGTTCCAGGTGGATTGTGATGCTAGTGGCAGTGCTATTGGGGCTGTATTAAGCCAAGAAGGTAAGCCTATTGCATATTTTAGTGAAAAATTGAATGATGCAAAAAGGAAGTATTCTGTTTATGATTAAGAGTTCTATGCAATAGTTTAGGCCTTAAAGAAATGGAGGCATTATTTATTGCCAAAGGAATTTGTTTTGTATACTGATCATCAGGCATTATAGTACTTAAATAGCCAAGGTAAATTGAATCAGAGGCATATGAAGTGGGTAGAGTTCTTGCAGAGCTATACATTTGTGTTGAAGCGTAGAAGTGGAAAATCTAACAGGGTTGCATATGCACTAAGTAGGAGACAGTTGTTGCTTACAGTAATGTAGGTTGAAGTAGTTGGGTTTGATGAACTCAAGAATCTGTACCCTGAGGATCCTAATTTTTCCAAAGCATGGAAAGCTTGTAAGGAGCCTGTTGCTGTAGACAGAACTAAGTGGTTAGACTATCTGATTCATGATGGTATGTTATTCAAGAGCAGTCAATTATGCATTCCAAGGAGTTCCATGAGGGAAAATTTGATTAAGGAGAAATACAGTGGAGGGATGGGAGGACATTTTGGTAGAGATAAGACCATTGCCATTCTTAGAGAACATTATTTTTGGCCTCAAATTTCACAGGATGTGAAGAAGTTTGTACAGAGTTGTCAAATTTGTCAAGTTGCCAAGGGATTTAGTCACAATACTGGACTATATCAGCCATTGCCTATTCCATCAAAGCCATGGGAGGACATAAGTATGGATTTTGTTCTTGGATTTCCAAGGACACAAAGGGGTAATGACTCAGTATTTGTGGTGGTTGATAGGTTCTCCAAAATGGCACATTTCATTCCATGCCACAAAACTCATGATGTTGTCTATATTGCAAACTTGTTTTTCAAAGAGGTGGTAAGACTACATGGTCTTCCAAGGAGTATAGTTTCTGACAGAGATACTAAATTTGTAGGGTATTTCTAGAGAACATTGTGGAAGAAGTTGAGAACATACTTGAAATTCAGTTCCACACATCACTTGTAGATTGACAGCCAAACAGAAGTGGTAAATAGAAGTCTAGGCAATTTGCTGAGATGTTTAGTTGGGGATAAACCCAAGGGGTGAGATTTGATTCTACCACAAGAAAAGTTTGCTTACAATAACTCTATAAATAGGAGTACTGGTAGATCACCATTCCAAATTGTATATGGAAGTAGTCCAAGGACTGCACCAGAGTTGAGGAAGATAGAGCAAGGGGAGAGGACAAGCGCTAAAGCTGAAGAATGTGCTGAACATATCAAGCGTCTACATGAGGAGGTTCAGGCACACATTACCAAGATGAATCAAGAGTATAAAGCTAGGGCTGATCAAAGGAGAAGACATAAGGAATTCCAAGTAGGGGATCTAGTCATGGTACACTTACGGAAAGAAAGATTTCCATCCGGTACTTACAACTAGCTGAAAATGAAGAACTTTGGTCCTTGCAAAATTTTGAAGAAAAATGACTCAAGAAATGCATATGAGGTGGAGTTGCCATATGGAATTCACATTTCTCCTATTTTCAACATTGCAGACTTAGCAGAGTATCATGATGATGGTGTAGATGAGGAGCTAATGTTAGAGCCATGTCCAATTCCTACTTTTAAGAAGGAGGAGATAGAGGAGATTCTAGATAGTTGTGTGGGTAGGAGTACTAGAAATAGGCAGTATGAAGAGTATTTGGTCAAGTGGAAAGGATGGTTGATAGAGGACTCAACTTGGATTTTAGCAGCTGAGGTTTCCCATTTGGAATTTTCTCTACCATTCATAAAGTGACAAGGTCACTTTTCAATCTACCCTGGGTGTCTGATGCAGGAGCATCCAGAGGTATAAGGGCAATCCTGTGTCAACCGAAAAATGTACTTAGACTTAGTTTCTGTTTCATGTGTTTTCATTTTTGGATACCCATTTGGGTCAAATAAAGGTTCCAACTCTCACAGTTCCACTATCAGTGTTCTAGGATAGAGTATTTGAACACCTTAGGATATGTGTAAATGCCAAAAAAATAGGAGTATGTAATTGAGCCATCATTTTGGTGAACTAGAAGGTGTAAATTGGTCAGAAGATTTTAATTACAATTTAGAGCACTCCAAAAAAAGAATCAGGTCGAAAGGCCCCATGGTTTGAAAGTTATTGCAATTTTTCAGTTTTTGGAGACCTCCTAAGAATGCTTCAAAGTCAAGTTAGGGGCATTAAATGACCTCAAATAGGGCCAAAAAATGGGGGACAAGCAAAGCTGGTCCATAGGGCTATAGAGCGCTTCAAGAGCTTTCCAAAAATGTAAACGGTTCGTTAATTAGAGCTATAGTTCAAAAGTTATGTCTCTTGGAAGTTCGGTTACCATTTTTGGATTCTTCTAATTTTGTGCCGACTTCTAATGCAACTTCTAGAGCCTTATATTTGGTTGGTGGATGCCAACTAGCACTTTCTAAAATGTATTCCTAATCCTTAACCCTCCGAGGTCTATTTAAGAACATTTTTGGCATTGTAAAAGGCAGTTTGGAGTGGAGTTTGAGAGGAGGTACTAAAAGGAGAAATTATCTCCAGACTTATACTATTGTAAGCCCTTAGGGAATGTTTTGAAGTCTATTTTCTCTGTACTGAATGTAATAGCATATTTACATAGTTAATAAAATTTTCCCTTTCCTGTTATGTCCATTCTGTGCTTGGGTCATGTCTCCATCACATAGGAAAATCAATTCTGAGTTAGTGTCTACCAAGTGGGGTCGTCTAACAAAGATTTTTTTTGTTTTGGCATATTGAATTCAATAGTTTTGTTTATTGGTTCTAGCCAACTAAGGAGATGAATATTAAGTATTCTAAGTTGTATGCAAGCTGACTTGATAATAGGTATGATATAAATATAAGGTCAAGTTGAGGATTGAATGTGTGCAAGTAATGGAAGATTTGAAGATGCTTAGTAGAAGTGAATTAGAATGATAAGTAGAATATCTGTGTTGAGCCACAAAGAGACATTCAATCAGAAAGGATCAAGTATACAAGCCAAAATTGAGATCTATAATCAGAAATTTAATTGTATCATAAATTAGGTAATCTCATTATTAATCTCTAACCATTGTAGTAGTGATCTAAATCTCTTAACAGAGTTGTCTTAACAAATATTTATAAATACTCTAACAAGGTGGCATTTCTAGATTGAAGTGTCTAAAGGCCTCTAATAGAGCCACTCCTAATAGGGTGATTAAATCCTCTAAATAGGTTACATAAAATAGTGTGTTTTATAACCTTTAACAGGGCTCACTTTGGAAGAGTGGAAATCAATAGCTAGTTGCAATTGGTGGTTTTTCTCAAATTGGGTTTCCATGTTAAATCTTGGTGTTACTTGTGTTCATGCTATTTATTTTATGTCTATGCAACTAAGTTAAATAAGGTTAAACACTAATAATATCTTCATATTTTCATTTTTTGAGTTACTATTGCTATTTCAGTATTTTTTGAGTTACAACATTTACTAGTGTAAATTGAGTGCTTGTGTATTTACCCAACATTAGTATTTTCAATGAATTTTATGTTATGTACTAACATCTAAAGGATCTAGGATTTATTTTAGTCATAACTAATTCACCCCTCCCCTCTTATTTATTCCTCTTATATTCCCAACAATTGGTATTTGAGCTTCTTGGTGCTTGTAGAGAAAGGTTTGAAGGACCTAAGCTAAAAATCAAGATGTTTTACGGGAGAGATTCCCAAGATGAACAAAGTTAACTTCAGGGCATGGTAGGAACTTATGAAGTTTCTCTTGGGAACCATCAATGATTCAAGTTTTAAATACTTGGAAAATACTTGTAAGGCTCATACTGGAACATTGATTGTAGAAGAGATTGCTAGAAAGAAAAATCATAACATCATGATGATTGACATTGCATCAGCTCTCAACTATGTTGAATTTGATGAGGTCAAAGGATGTGCTACTACTAATGAAACATTGACCAAACTAAAGTATATCTATGGAGGTGAAAATAACATAAAAAGAGCGAAGGAAAAATCTTGAAAGGTCAGTTTGATCAGATGAAAATGAGAGAGGATGAAAACATTGCAAAATATGTCGAGAGAATAAAAGCTAGTGTTATTGCTATCAAAGACTCTAGAGGAAAAATTGAAGATGTAACAGTGGTAAGCAAGGTACTCATAACCCTTCTTCCTATCTATGGAATCAAAGATGAGATGTGATCCAAATAACAAGATAACTTTGGATTCTCTAGTTGGAAGATTGACTGCATTTGAACTAGGTAACTATGATAATTATACTCCTAGTTCTAGCAATCTTGAGTTTACATTTGAAGCCAAAGTATCACTCAAGAAGAAAGATAAAAGACTTAAAGAAAAAAATCTAAAAGTGAAGAGGGAGACAATTTTGACAGTGATCTTGAAGCCATTGAAGTATTGTTTGCAAGAAGATATCCCAAAGGCAAAGGAAATTATAAAGATAAAATCTATTTAATCTATTTCTCTTGTGAAGAGGTTGGACACATTGCTACAAGATGCCCAAATAGAGAAGACAAAGATGGAAAGAAGCACAAAAAGTACAAAGGCAAGAAGGATTTCAAGAACTTCAAGGACTACAAGGACAAAGGTAAGAAATCTTATTTTATGGCTAAGGATTCAGATAGTAGTGAAGATGATGAAATGGTTTATATTGCTGTAAAAGATGAATATGATGATGAAGGACATAAAATGGTACTTATATCTCATGTTAGCAAAAATGGTACATGAATTATTGATAGTGGCTGCTCATATCATATGACTAGTGACATAACAAAGTTTGAACATATAGAACATTATGATGGTGGAAGTGTGAGATTTGGAAACAATGAATCATGCTGCATAAAGGGAAAAGATTGTATCTCATTAACTAATGAACTTAGATGTGATAATGCTTATTGAGTTGATGGACTAAAACATAATCTACTAAGTGTGGCATAGTTGAATAACATTTAATTCAAGGTAGAATTCATGAATGAGAAGGCCAAGCCACTGGATGGAAAAGGAAATCTGGTTGGGTTTGGCAAACAAACGAAAGTTAACCTATTCTATCTAGATCTCAGTGAAAGTTCATGTTTTATTGCTCAAGTAGAAGAAAGTTGGTTATGGAATAAAAGGTTATCCCATGTGAACTTTGATAATCTAATCAAGATAAGCAAGAAGAAAAGAGTAAGAGGTATTCCTAGTCTGAAGAAACCTGATATCGACCTATGCAAAAATTATCAAATTGGTAAGATGTGAAAGATATGTTTTAAAAGCAAGGACTATCATTCTAAAGAAGTCTTGGAGCTAATTTATACAAACTTATGTGGACCTATTGGAATAGAGAGCTATAATGGAGATAAGTATTTTATTCTTTTTGTTGATGATTATTCTAAAATGATGACTATAATGTATTTGAAAGAAAAGTTTGAAGTATTTCAAAAAATAAAGTGGTATTTGACAAGAGCATAGAAAGAAACTAGAAAGAAGCTGAAGTGTTTGAGATCAGACATAGGTGGTAAATTCATTTCCAATGAGTTCAATAAATTTTGCATTGAAAGAGGAACTAAGAGACAAGTACTAGCTCCTAGTACACCACAACAGAATGGTATAGCTAAAAGAAGGAACATACCCATCATGGATTGTGCAAGAACTTTAATGATAGAAAAGATTGTTGCAATCAAATACTAGAAGGAAGCAATTAGTACTACAATGCATAACTTGAATAGAGTATAGTTGAAGAAAGACTCAAATCAAACTCCTTATGAACTATATACTCAAATAAAACTCCTTATGAACTATTAAGAAAATAATATAAATGTTTGACTTTGTCAATTCATAAGATCATAGAAAGTGCATATGTTAGAATTGACGAGTTTGTAGAAAAGAGTGAAGAAGAGAGTAGCAAAGGACCTAAGGTTTAAAAAAAATTTATTGATACATTTCCAAATCAAATTGGAATTTAGTATACTTCACCTCCCAAGTCCCCAAAATCTCCAAAAGCTACTGAGTTGCAACCAATGCAACTTGAGTCATAGGTATAAGTTATCGAGTTGTTGCTAGAGAAAACCAAGTCTGATGGACCCAAGTCATAGACAGTGGGACCCAAGCTTGATATAGAAGATCATGGAAAGGTTAGTAGAGAAAATTCTAAATCCAAAGTACCTATGTTAACAAGATATTTTAGAAGGAATCATGCACCTAATCAAATCATTGGAGACAAGTTAGATGGAACAATGAAAAGTAAAAATTTGAAAGGTACATGTTTGCTTGCTGAATTTGAACCTAGCTTAGTATAAGATGCTTCGGATAATGAAATTTGGATTGAAGCTATGAGAAAAGAAATAGAATACATAGAGAGGAATAAGACTTGGACTCTTGTTCCTAGACCCAAGGATAAAAATGTAATTGGCACAAAGTGGGTTTTCAAAAATAAGTTGAATGAAGATGGACAAGTTTCCATATATAAAGAAAGGTTAGTATGCAAAGGTTATTCTCAAGAAGAAGGTATTGATTATGGTGAAAAAATTTCTCCTATTTCTAGATTAGAAGGTGTTAGAACTTTAATTTCTTATGCTACACATAAAGGATTTAAAGTTTATCAAATGGATGTAAAATCTGCATTCTTGAAGAGGAAATTTACATAGAACAACCTAAAGGTTTTATGGATCCTAGAAAAAAGGATATGGTCTATAAATTACACAAAGCATTGTATGGTCTCAAGAAAGCTTCCAGAGATTGGTATGAAAGACTTCATAACTACTTGATAAAGATTAGTTTTCAAAGAACAAATAATAACAATAACCTGTATATCAAAGAAGGACTAGACAAGAAGATTGTGTTGGCAACAATCTTTGTGGATGTCACTTTATTTACAAGAAATCATGATTTATGCAAAGTATTTTTAGAAGAGATGAGTAAAGAATTTGAGATGTCCATGTTTGAAGAGATAAAATTCTTTTTTGGATTGCAAATCCAATAGATGAAAGATGGTATCTATATTACTCAATCTAAATATATCAAGGAGATACTGAAGAAGTTTGGAATGGAAGATTTAAGGCTAGTTGAAACACCTATGTCTAAAGGACATAAGATTTCCAAAAATGATGTTTTCAAAGAGGTAGATCAAACCACATATAGATTAATCATTGGAAAATTGCAATATTTAGTGCACACAAGGCCTGATATTGCAGTTGGTATGGTGGTAAGATTCATAGAAAATCCCAAAGAAAATAACATGATGGAAATCAAGATAATCATGAGGTATCCAAATGTACTAAATACTATGGATTATGGTACAAAAAAGAAGACAATTTGGATTTGAAAGAATTCTAGATGTTGATTAGGTAGGAAGTGTTGATGACAAGAAGAGCACCAGTGGTGGAGCATTTTTTCTTAGTAAAAGACTAGTGTCTTGGACAAGTAAGAAGTAGAAGTGTATTTTTCAGTCTACAAAAGAGGTAGAATATGTGGTAGTAATAGTTAAATGTTGCAATGTTGTTTAGTTCAAGAAATTGCTAGCAGGTATGAAGATATAAATCAAGAATCTAGTAGCTATATTATGTGATAACACTAGGGCAATTAATATATCAAAGAATCCTGTGATGCACACCAAAGCCAAGCACATTGCCATAAAATATCATTTTCTAAGATAATTGGTACAAGATAAAGAGGTAAGATTGTAATATGTGAATACTAAAGAATAAATTGCAGACATGTTCACTAAGCCATTACCTAAGGATGCATTTTTGTATCTAAGATGTAATTAGGGCTTATTTCCCTATTTGAAGCTCACTAAAATGAATTTTAGTGATGTATCAACCAAAGCATGTTGAAGATAAGCTAGTTGATGTAGTATTGAAAAGGGCATATTGCATATGAATTAGTACATGAGGTACACTGATATTCTTTGAATATTGTCTTTGGCATGAGATGTCAAAGAGGGAGAGTTTTTTGCCGTATCACATAAATTTTGTTTGAAAATGTTGAAGAGGTAGAGTTTGTAGATAGAGGGAGAAACTGAAGGTAGAGGGAGCTCACACTGATAGAGGAAGTTCTCATGGATGAGAATGATAATGAAACTAAGGATATGTTTCTTACTTTATTCTTTCTCTAAAATTTTATTTTATTATGACATGTTGTGTTTCCATCAATGCCAAAGAGGGAGATTTTTGAAAATAATTGATTAATTGTGTATTGTCTTTGATGTTACACAAAATGTCATATCATTTCTAGTCAATGTATGTTGAGCTCACTCAAGAAATGAAGAAAGTTCTCTATGTCTACTGAGCATTCCAAAGTTTTCCTAGTTTAGAAGACAATGTCCACTAAGTTCACTCAGATGACAAAGAGAAGATCACAGAAGTTGAGTGTTAACTGAGCTCACTCAGTTAATGAAGGAAAAGTTGGATGAAACCAATATTAACTGAGCTCACTTAGTTACCAAAAGAACTTTGTGGAAATCAACTGTTAACCAAGTTCACTTTTTTAACATAGGAAAATCATTTATGTGTTAGTGTCTACCAAGTAGGGTTGGCTAACAAAGGATTTTCTTGTTTTGGCATATTGAATTCAATAGTTTTTTTATAGGTTGTAGCCAACTGAGGAGATCAACATTAAATATTCTAAGTTGTATTCAAGCTGACTTGACAATATGTATGATATAAATATAAGGTCAAGTTGAAGATTGAATGTGTGCAAGTAATAGAAGATTTGAAGATTCTTAGAGGAAGAAAATTAGAAGGATAAGTAGAATATCTTTGTTGAGCTGCAAAGATACATTCAATCAGAAATGATCAAGTATATAAACCAGAATTGAGATTTGTAATTAGCAATTCAATTGCATTAGAAATTAAGTCATCTCATTGTTACTCTCTAATGATTGTAGTAGTGATCTAAATCTCTTAACAACTATTTGTAAATCCTCTAACAAGGTGGCATTTCTAGATTGAAGTGTCTAAATACCTCTAATAAGGCCACTCCTAATAGGGTGATTAAATCATCTAATAAGGTCACACCTAACAGTGTGTTTTGTAACCTTTAATAGGGTTGGCTCCTAACATGGCTCACTTCAGAAGAGTGAAAATTAGTAACTAGTTTCAATAGGTAGTTTTTCCCAAATTGGGTTTCCACGTTAAATCTTGGTGTCACTTGTGTTCATGCTATTTCTTTTGTGTATGCAACTAAGTTAAATAAAGTTAACCACTAATAATATCTTAATAATTGCATTATGTCAAGTTACTGTTGCTATTTTAGTGTTTACTAAGTTACAACATTTACTAGTGTAAACCAACTGCCTATGTATTTACCGACAATCCATATTTTCAGTAAAGTTTATTTTATGTACTGACATGTAAGGGATCTAAGATTTATTTTAGTGGTAATTGATTCACCCCTCCCCTCTTAGTTACTCCTCTTATATTTCCAACAACTCTAGTCTCTCTTCTTTGTCTTGTACTAACTCTCTCAAGTAATGATACTTGATAGCAATGCATTTGGTCTTTGTGTGTATTACATGATTTTTTAATATGTTTATAGAACTTTTGTTATCACAATATATCACAACAGGTTCAATAATATCTTCCTTCATACCTTTCAATAATTTCTTTATCCACACAATGTTAGAACAATTAACTGCTATAGCAACATACTCAATCTCTACTATAGATTGAGAAATATAGATTTCCTTATTTCTTGTCCATTAAATAAGTCTTCTACCTAGAAAGAAAGATCCTCCACTTGTACTCTTTTTGTTATCAATGCTTTCTGCCCAATCAATATTTGTGTAAACATTTAGCTTAAATTTATCATTCTTTTTGTACCATAATCCATAGTCTTCAGTTCCTTTCAAATATCTCAGTATCCTTTTTACATCCATTATGTGCTTTTCTCTAGGATTAGAAAAAAATATTACAACAATACCAACTGTCAATGCAATGTTAGGTCTATTATGTATAACATATTACAAGTTTCTAATTATTGATCTATACAAAGTTTGATTCACTTAAGTAGAATCATCATTCTTTGAAAGTTTGTGACTAGTAACCATAGGTGTTCCAACTTGTCTTGAATCTTCCATACCAAGGTCTTCAATATATCCTTGATATACTTTGATTGTGTAATGTAAATACATTTTTCCCATCTAATAAACTTGCAAATCAACAAAGAACTTGATCTCTCCAAACATTCACACCTCAAATTATTTCTTCATCTCATTAGAAAATGATTTGCACAAAAAATCATGTCCTCCAAATATAATATCATCAACAAAAAATTTAGCTAGCAATATCTTGTTCTCAGATTCACTTTTCAAGTATAGATTTCTATTGTTTTTAATTCTCACAAAACCAATTTTCACCAAATAAGTATTTAACCTTTCATACCATGCTCTAGGGGCTTGTTTCAAATGTTATAATTTTGTGTGCAACTAACATACCATATTCATTTTTCTTGGATCAACAAATTATTTAGGTTGATCAATGTAGACCTCTTCTAAAATTCCATTAGAAATGCAGATTTGACATCCATTTGGTATACCTTGAAACCTTTGTAAGAAGAATATGGAAGAAAAGTTCTCACTCCTTCCAATCTTGAAACTGGGGAAAATGTCTCTCCATAGTCAATTCCTTCTTCTGATGCATATCCCTTACAAACTAGTCTTTCTTTGTCCCTTGTGACTTCACCTTTCTCATTTTTCTTATATCTGAATACCTACTTTGTTCCAATCACATTCTTGTCCTTTCTCCTTGGTACCAACATCCATGTCTTGTTCTTCTCTATTTGATCAATTTCCTCAGTCATTAATTTTATCCAATATTCATTTTCCAAAGCATCTTTCATAGATTTAGGTTTAACCTCACATATTAATCATGTGTCATTCTTCAACTTACTTCTTGTCATGACTCTTGAATCTTTGCTTCCAATGATTTGGTTAGGTATATGGTTCCTTCTACATATTTTGCTAAGATAGGTCCAAGTCTTCTCTCTTACTATAATTCACTTGGTTATTCTTTGTCATCACCTTCAGGTATCTTTGGCTACAACTCAACATGGTCTATTTGATGTTTAGTTTGCTCTATTTGATATTCAACTTTTTCTCTTTGTGACTCATCTCCTATAGTCTAATTCTCAAAAAATCTTTTTTATTGAACCTTGACACTTCCTAGCTATTGATTCTTGACAACCTATTTCTTTAGTTTAGGTAATGTACTTATTTTTCCTTCATATACGTAGACAAAATTTATGTCTTCTTTAGGTTCTTTCTTGCATTCCTCTTCATTCTTTTCTACAAATTCATCAACTCTAGTATTTGCACTCTCCACAATTTTTTTAGTGTTAGAATTCAAAAACTTATATGCTTTGCTTTTAGTGTAATATCCTAGGAATATACCTTCATCACTCTTAGCATTAAGTTTTCCTTTCCTTGCATCTTTTAGTATATAACACTTTCTTCCAATTTTTTTCAAATTATAGCCATACAAAAGTTTAAAAGGGGTTTTGTTTATACCTTTCTTAACTTGAACTCAATTTAGAGTATAGATTGTAGTACTTATATCTTCTCTCCAATATTTTTGTGAAACATTATTCTCCATCATCAGTGTCCTTGCAGAGTCCATGATTGAATTATTCCTTCAATCAACTATTCCATTCTGTGGTGGAGTCCTTGGTGCACCCATTTGTCTCTTGATTCCTTTTTCATTGTAGAATATGTTGAACTCATCTACTATGAATTCACGTCCTCTATCTAATCTCAAGCTCTTTAGACTCTTTCCTATTTCCTTTTCAACTCTATCCAAATACCACTTAAACATTTGAAATGCATCAAATTTTTCTTTCAGAAATATAATAGTCACCATTCTAAAGAAATCATCAAAAAGTAAGATAAAATATTTGTCACCATAGTAGCTTTTCACTCCATGAGGACCACATAAGTCAGTATGAACTAATTCTAAAATATCATCAAAATAATAAGTCTTTCTCTTGAAACTAGACTTTGTCATTTTTCCCATTTGACATTGTTTTCACATCACCTTATCATGTTTGCTCAATCTTGGTAATCCCCTTACTCTTTCCATCTTACTAATGCTTACCAAATTACCAAAGTTCACATGACATAGCCTCTTATGCTATAGCTAAATATCTTTAAATTGTGCAAATAAAAAAATATTTTCAAATAGGTCTAGATAGAACAAGTTACCTCTTGTTTGATAACTGCTTTCAATTAGTTCACCAGTAGCATCATAAATCTTTACCTTCTTGTTTTGGAATTGAACTAGGTAGCTTGAATTGTTTAACTATACCACACTTAGCAAGTTATATTTCAAAGCATCAACAAAATATGCATTGTCACATATGATCTTATCATTTAGAAAAATTTGATCGTTTACCTTTCACATAACATGGTGCATAATTTCCAAACTTGACACCAGTTCCATTCAAATTTTCTAGCTTTTCAAACTTGTATCACCAGTCATACAATGTGAGAAACCTCTATCAATCATCCATCTGTTATTCTTATTCACATGTGAAATCAATGAAATTTTCTCATCTTCATTAGATTCATCTTTCATTGCAACATAATCAAATTCTTCAATATTTTCATTAGAATCGCTATCAAAACCATCTTCTTCAGTAATGTAAGAGGATTTATTACCTTTTCCTTTGTAGTCTTTTTTACCTCACCTATCTCTCTTGTCTCTCCTTCCTTGATATTTCTTTTCTTTTCTTTCATCCTTCCCATCTCTATCAAGAAATCTTGCATCAATATGATCAACTTTGTTACATGTAAAGCATATAATAGGGAGTTTACCTTTGTATTTTTCTTTTCCCCTTGGTAGCATTCTTTCTAATAATGCTTCTAATTCATTAAGGTCATCATCTTATTCAATATCACTGTCCAAATGCATACTCTTCTTTTTTCTGTTAGATCCATCAAGGGTTAGATAAGACTTGAAAACACATTCAACACTAGAAGGTGTATAATTATTAAAATTTAACAATTCAAATATAGCGAGTCTACCAATTAGAATATCCAAGGTCGTATCATTACCATGTGTACATCTCAGTTCTTAAATTGTAGATAATCTAATTGCATGGATATGAAGTAAAGTCCTCAATATCTTACTTATCATTGTAATCTCATCTAATATGATTCCTTCAATAACTCTAGTTGAATATAAAACTTCCTTGATTCAGCCAAAATACTATGCAATAGTTTCTCCTTCTTTCATTCTCATGTCATCAAACTTGCCTCTTAAAATTTTTGCTTTAGCTCTTCACACATTTTTGTCTCCTCCATGGATTTCTACCAACTTATCCCACATTTACTTCTTAGTAGTTCATTTCTTTACATCATCAAATTTAGCTTAACTCAGGGAAGATGTCAGACCTATCATCATTTGATTATGCTCCCAATTCTCCTTCATTTGTTCAACAATAATGGGTTCAGGAACTTCAATGTATTCATTTTCTAGGTAGTACAATGTATAATCTCCAACTCTAGATAGATGTAATTTCATCAATCATTTCCATGTAGAGAAGTTCTCTTTGTTAAGCATAGGTACCTCTCTCTTGTACATCTTGATCTTTAGCTTAAGTGCCTTCAAATATTCTTTACAAGCACCTATTCTTTTATACCAACTGTTAGAATGATAGAATAACCAAGGGGGGTAGGGGGTGAGTTAGTTATCCTCAGGTTTAGATATACCAATTGAACTTTTCCTAACGTCAAACAACTTATTTCAACTCATAAAACAACTCATCCCATATAACAACTCACCAAAAACTTAACTCATTCATTCATTACTTAGCTCTTTGTTTAGTATATGTTGACTAACAAAAAATAAACAATAGTAAATAGCATGCATCACACGTATATAACAAAAGGATTTAATGTGGAAGCCCAATTTGAGAAAAACCATCTAGTAATATGCTACCACTTCTTACTCTTTTAAAATGAGTTTGGTTAAGAGTCAACCCTATTAAAGGTTACAATATACATTTTTAGGTGTGAGCTTGTATAAGAATTTAATCACCCTATTAGGAGTGGCTTGGTTAAAGGAATTTAGATATTAGAATATCATCTTGATTAAAGTATTTACGAATGACTATTAGGTCAACCTTGGTTAAAGAATTTTGATTACCACAATGGTTAAAAAGTAACAATTAGGTTTGATCTATTAAGATACATCTCACTTTGTAAATTTAGATTTCCATTCAAATCATTTGCATGTTCATTGACTAGAATTCATCATGATCTTCATCTCTAATATGCTTGGCAACCCTTCAAGAAATCACACTTCACCAATCTTCTTACCTTTCCTTTGCTACTCTATTCTTCACATGTTCTCCAAAAAATTACCAATCAACAATGTACCAACCTTAGAAAACATCTCTTATGCCTCCTTAAATAGGTAGATTTTATCTTTTGTACCTTAAATATCAAATTAGATCTTAGGGTTTAGTTAGATTCAATGAATCTATCCATCATTTTATCCTTCTATTTCTTTCTTGATACTTCTAGAAACTTCTCTTTAAATTCTTACTTTTGATTGCATAACAAACTCAATTCATGCATTAAATATGCCAACTCATAAATCTTAATCATCCACACATTACTATGTCGACCTCAAACTTGATTCTTTCACAAACTATTATTTTGCTAACACCTGATCATCATTGCATTCTTCTACTTGGTCATTACTATGTAGCTTAGTCACTACTATTATGTCTCACTTGACTTTCACTAACTTTCTTGGTCTTTACTATGCTTGGTCACTACTATATTTTCTTCTTCACCTTGGTTGGCCATAACTATCACTCAGTTGATACTATTTGCATAGCTAACTCTTAAGTTCCTTAATCTTCTACTTTATTTCCTTCATTGACCTAGTGAAATTGTCACTTGATCAAGCTTGGCATTTACTCAACTTCTTGTCTTCTCTTATAAACATCAATTTATCTATCTTATCCACTTCATAATATGATTAAACAACACATTATCTTGTCAAAGACTAACTGATCAGTAGTGTCTCTCATGTTTGTAGCATGTACCTTGTTATTTTGATCTAAGAGATACTTGTTACTCATGTTATTTTTACATTTGAGATGACCTGATGGTCATGTGTTGCACTTGATTTCCAGTGTCATATATGTTAGATTACTATGTTGTTCAGTTGATCATATCTGCAGGATGATGCCCTTTTTGAGATGACAGTATATTTTATGGTGATATCTAGTTATCTGGTATTTGGACATATCATTTGATTATGTTTAGATGTTGGATTTGATGCTATGGTTATTTATTTCATTCTTCCTTTCTGATGCTTTATGCAAAAGTGAGTGATGTAAATGGATTGTTTTAGTATAATTAAATAAATGCTTAACTTAGGTTATTAAATGCATTTATTTATTTGGCTTTTTTTTATATGCAATTGCAGTTGATTATGTATTTTAGTGTGCATGATTTATATCCCTAGCAGTGATACATGGAATTAGTGATTCAACTATTCATATTTCGGCAATGTCATCCCTATATGGTCGACATATCCAATTTATTTGTTTAAATTAAACCCTCTGGTGATTTAATAAATTCGGACTCATTTTTATTATGTGTGTTGGTGTAAATAAGTATTCACTATTTACACTTTACATAAGTTTACTTAGGTTAATAGATTATTTTATTATATTGCATTATTTTATTATTTTTGAGGTGAGACACTTAGGAGTTTGCCTACCTTTATGAGTTGTCATGTTGACAACATAGAAGTATGCAACCTTAATTCAACACATGGTGTCTATTGTTGACATATCAGTCAAGTTTATTATTAGTGACACATAATTATTTAGATTTTGTATAGCTACCAAGCTCATTGAATAGTTTATAATGTTTGCCATGTAATTCAGTAGCCACTAAGCTTCTATAGTTGTTATCAAGTCCTTTGGACTATCTCCAGTGGTTACCAAGTAGATTCAGTTAGTGTGAAGTTCAGTAGTGCAAACCAAGCAGTTCAATGTATGCCAAGTTTATCAGCAGTTACCTAGTTTTTAGTTCATGTGATGTGAAGTTAATGATTACTGAGCACTACAATGTCTACCGAGTTCTCAATTCATGCAATGTGAAGGTAGTGTTGACCGAGCCACTCCATGGTAACCAAGTGATTCAATGTTTTCCAAGTTGCACAATATCTACTGAGTCACTAGTGTAGACCAAGTTCAAGACTACTTGAAAGTGATTAGTATGGACTGAGCTTCTATGTTCACCAAGAGCATGATGATGCCAAGCAGTGATAGTGGATGCTGAGTATCAGAGCCTCATCAAGTCAGTCTTCAGAACCTGAGTATCTTCATGTGGGTTGACCTTGTCATATTTGTGTTAACTTGTGTCATGGCCAACTTTGTAATTTTGTATATTGGATTGGTATATATATGTGATGTATTGTATCATATCCAACATAGTATGGAATTTAATGAACATGTAATGCAAGTGCAAGAATGTGAATGTAAGTAGTAGATAAAGATTTATGAAGACCATATCAACATAAGAAGCAACAGTGACAAATCTATCATAGAAAGGTGATCAATACATCAAGGAATCTCTATCAACAAACTCAATTGCAAATCAGAGATCTAGTATTTCATCCTAACAGGTGAACCAGTCAAAATCCTTTAACAAGGTAGACCTAACTATCTTTTCTAAAACTCTTTACTGAGTGCATACTTCATTGTATGTTTGTCAATCCTCTCATAAGGTGGATCTAGTAGTCCTATTTTCTCCTAATAGAGCAGATCATCAAAAGTGATCAATGTAAATCTTAACAGGCTAACTTTATACTATAGTACTGAAGTTTGTGGGTATCATCCCCACCCCAGTTTACTTTCTATTGGGAACATTTCTGGTCACCAAATCATCGTGTTCAAGTGTTGTGGACACTTTTATATTTTTAGCTTCTCATGCATGCAATTAGATTAGATGTGATGAATTAAATACTAAATCATTTTTTGGACTAAGAATTGAAATTGATAGAAGTTTTAGAAGTTACTGATTCACCCCTCCCCTCTCAATAACTTAGCATAGTCTTGAATATTTCCAACAATTGGTATTAAAGATTTATGGTTCTGAAGAGAAAGTTTAACAACTTGAGAAAAGATCAAGGATATGGAGATATTCAAACTTTTTAAGGCTATTGACAATGAAAAGTTGGATCTAGAAATGGCCATTGCACAACTCAAGAAAGCTAAGGAGAAACTTTTCCAATCCTTGAAAAGAAGAAAAGAACTTGCAAATCAAATAAATGATTATCTCTACATTGAAGAAAGAATTGAAGATTTTTTTCCCTTGAAGTAGCTCAGATGAAGCAAATGATGCAATTAAAGAACTCCTAGAGAAGAATGGTTCCCTACAAGAAGAAGTAAGAAAGCTAAAAAGAGAACAAGAAATTCAGTCAATAAGTTTATGTGAAATCTTGAAATAGAGGAACAAGATAAAAGAAGAAATAGATGGAAGGAACAATGAGATCTAGAACCAATCCCTTTAGCATGCAGACCTTATGGATCAAATCTCCAATGCAAATGAGGAAATCATGAGCCAAAAGACAAATCAATGAAAGATTAAGAAATGATCTAAATTTTGAAAGATAAATCAATGAAAGAATAAGAAATGAGCTGAGACCTGAAAAGCAAATCAGTGAAAGATTGAAAAATGACCTAAACACTGAGAAGCAAATCAATGAAAGAATGATGAAATCCCAAAAAGACATGGTTCAAATGAATGAGAAAAACATCTATAGACAAAAAATAAAAGCAAGAATTGGATACAAAGAAGAAGGTGAATCCTCCAAAAAAGGTGCTCAAAGGAATTAAAGACCTACTTGCAATCACTATGGTAAGACAGGTCATACATCTAACAAATGTTGGAATAATTAAAAAGAAAAATTTAATGAAAAATGCTACAATTGTAGTCAACATGGTCACAAGGATAATGAATGTAAAGAGAAACCAAAATTTGAAGGCAACTATCATAAATGCAAGAATCATGGACACAAGGCACTAGAATGCAAAACAAAGACATTGAATCCTGCAGAGCAAATTGTGAAAGCAATATTTGTTTGGGATTACAATACTTGGTGTAGATATCATTACTATGGATAATATGGACACATTGGTATGAATTGTTTTAAACATCATATGAGAAAAAGAGATACCACTATAAGATGTTACATTTGTACAAAACTTGGTCATATTGCCAAGAATTGTATGAATAGTGGTAAGATTAAAGATGAGAAGAAGACAAAAGTTGATAACATTTGAAAGAAAATGAGACAGCAATGGATTCCTAAGTCTACCAAGGATACTAGTCCAGGTAATGATGGTCAAGTCACTTAAGAACTGGGTGACTCTACCACTTCTAATTAAGTTCTTAAGGAAGAACTGGAACTAGGCTATCAAAGAAGACATCAGAATCAGTTCCAGTTGAAAGGTGACAAAGATCCAAATCCATATGCAAGATACAAAGGGATCACTAAGAAAGAACTATATCAGTCATTACTGAGTTACCTTCTCTACTGAGTGAGGTCAGGTCATAGACTCCATTGAGCAAGGTCAGGAGTAACATAGGCACTTATGGTTACCAAGTCATGAAGACTTCACTGAGTGATCAATATTGAGTAGTGGATGACAACCTATCAAGCATTATCTTAACTCATCTACCATTGTACCAAGCATTAATGTCAAAATTTTAACAAAAACCATAAAGTGAATTCATTTACCACCATGAATTTTGAAGAGTTATTGTGAAATGCTATTTTCTGTGTGATCAAGTAACTTGAGTGAATTTCCTGCAATCATTTTCAAAGTTCTCTCAAGATACCAAGGAAAATGGCATGTAGTAGCAACAACAAGGCAAAGAAAGGTTCTGATATGTTGGTTTGAGGTGTTGAGTGGAAGGTGCCAGACTTCAAGCTCATGCCCGTAGTTGCAAAAACCCTAAACCCCAGCAGAGCTTAATCAAAAATCCCTCCCAAGGTACTTCTTTTAATGACATTAGAACTCATTTCAAATGTCCAATTCAAGAAATTGGTTCTTTTGAGATGGATGATGGCCTAGCTCAATTGTGTGTTGATGGAACCCTGAAACTCGAGCATCAACATTTGGAGACAAAAGGTTTAACTCACATTCCCCATATGCCCCAAGAATTTTAAGTTAAATGGATTAGGTATATTCTTAGCTAGGTGCACAGTGGTCAATTGTGGTTGGAGCAGCCAATATTGATAACCAAAAAGATGATTCATCAAATCACTAGCCTTCCCATGCTTGCTAAAGCCAAAACCACCAAAACCTATGTTGAGCTAAGTTGGAAAAGAAAACCCTAGCCAAGTGGGACAATAGAGGCATGAAAATAAGCAGTGTCATAGATGCAAAACTCAAATTTGGTATTCATGTTGTAGCTCACAAGATATATAGTTCAAGCCATCTCAACAATGTATCATGTGAAGCTGTGGACTTGGCATACAAAGTGGTGAAGAATAACTTGTCTTATGACCTCGTTGAGTTGTTGTTGAGGCAATTCAACAAAAATATGGAAAGCATTAGAACTTCCAAGAATAACCCATGAAAATTTGGT
Source organism: Cupressus sempervirens (assembly GCA_028749045.1). Taxonomy (NCBI): domain Eukaryota; kingdom Viridiplantae; phylum Streptophyta; class Pinopsida; order Cupressales; family Cupressaceae; genus Cupressus; species Cupressus sempervirens. Next base: position 531,998,454 of record CM053785.1, read on the forward strand.
TCTTTGATAACATGTTTATTCTTTTATGTGCAAAAGTTTTTCCCTTCCAAAGGCATTGTGGTTTGGAGAAAGGATGTGCTAGTATTGTACCAAATAAATGAATACATTGTAGAAATGGGAGAAAAATATGGCAACATCATGGACAACTACTTTGATGTGTTTTAAGACAAAATGAATAATAATTTTAGGATACCTAAGAAGTTAGTGGAGGATTACAAGGATGATGTGTGTTTTATGGTTGATTATGACAAGGTATACATCCAGGCTATCAAGCCTAGAATTATGTGGGTCAAGCCTCTTGGCTATGAAGTAAACATTGATAAGACCAAGGATATCATTGAAGCCCTTTTAAATGAACCTGTGGATCCCAAGACCCCTTACTTTGGTACCTATGATGAAGCAAAGGCAAGAATAGAGCCAAAAATAAAGCTACCTTAGGTGGTTAACAAAGGAAAGAGGAGGGTAGCCAAACTGAAATCTAGTGCACCTCTCATGTTAACTAAGGGTAAAGGTGAAGATGAAGAGTAGGTAGAGGATGAAGAAGAAACATAAGAAGAAGAAGAACCTTTAAAGAAAAAGGGTAAGGTGATCATCACCAAGCCTACAAAGGCATCCACTACGGTCTTCACAAGGAGGTCTAGGAAGAAAGGAAGTGATATTGTTCTTAGCAAACCTCCTCCCACCTTTTAGGAAAAGTTGAAGTAGATGGAAGAAGGTGCTGGTATAACAAACTTCAAATCTTTGAAGTATGAGACACGGACAGAGGCAGAGTAGAAAGAAGTTGAAGAACTGGTGCTAAACAAAATGGGAAAATGGAAGTAATCACCAGATCAGATTGCCTCTCAAATCTCTAATGAATTGTTAGAGAAAATAAAGCCAAGATGGGATTTTTCCATGTAAACAACAAAAGACATGTATGTACAAACCCTGAGGTAGTTACTGCTGAGCATGAAAAATGTTGAGGTAAAAGAGTCTTTAAAGAAAAATGAATCTAAGGTGTAATACATGTTTAATTTTGATCAAAGATATGGAGCATGTAGTTAAGAATGCTAGAAACATGTGGAAGAACATTTATCATCTTCATAAATCAAGTGACTTCCCAGTGGATGTAAAGGATGATGAAGAAGAAGAAGGTAAGGATGAAGAGGATGATGAAGGATCAACTCATTATCTTATTGTTGATTATGAAGAGTATAAGGAGCAAGAAGCTAAAGAAAAGGAAGATGAAGAGGAGTAAGGTGCAAAAGCTACCAAGGAAGATAAGGAAAATGATGAGGAGACTAACCCAGTAAAGATAGTAGCTATAGTCATTGCCTCACTTCCTCACTCCCAAGAAAACCCTTGAAAACATCAAGTATGGATGAAGCTTCAGCAAGTGTGTTTGTGACTACTATAGATACATCAAATGTCCAATCACTCTTTGCCCAACAAAAATCACCACATTAATGACATAAGTGACTTCCACTTCATCAACCGAGCTGTAGGTTACTCCTTCATCTGTCGAGTTTTGTTCTTCAGTCATCTCCTCTCTAATTTTGAATTCTTCAGTTTTGAGCTCATCCATGGTATGCACTCCAATTTTGTCTACTTTAGTTTTGGATTCTATAATTTTGGCTTGATCAATTTTGAGTTTTTCTAGCATCTCTATAAGTATTCACTAGCTCATTCCACTAGTCAGTGCTATAATAATTTTTACTGCAAGCCTAAGTAATTCTACCATTATTTCCATTCTAGGTACTAAGGCAATAAGTACAAGGACAATTGAACCTAAGGTTCAACCGATTAGAAAGTTTTTGAAAGGAAAGGAAATAGAAGAAGATATAGATCTAGATGAGGAAATAGAAATTCTCAAATTGGATTTCTACAATATTTCTACAAATCAAATGCACATGGTTGGTGAACTTCTTTAGAAAAAGGCCAAGCAAAAAAATTTGAGAGAAGAAAGGGACAGAGAATATAAGATATTAGATGATGCTATGAACATTTTAACTGAGGCTATTGGAGTTGCAATTGATTCTTCTCAACCTCTTTTGTTTCAGCTTGAAGAGGCAGTTCAAAATTTCAAAGAGGACACTAAGGGACAAGATAAATTGATTGAAAAAGGTAGATAAGTTCAATAATAAAGTGTTGGAGCACATTGCTCAACAAATTGCTATTAATCAAGTTGAATTATCAACAATTTTGGTCAATCTTGAGGTGTCTTATTCTAATGTGTCATCACTTTTTTCTAAGCCATGTGATGTCACTAAGTATACCAAAGAAGTTAAGGACAAACTATCCAAAATTAATACTGATCTTAAGGAAAGTGCTCAGCAATTGCAACTTGACCCTAGTTCAAGCTCTGCACATTTTAAGAAGATTAGATTTTTGTCAGATATGCAAGTAGAGTTGTTAAGAGAAGAAGAAAGGATCTATTCCATATTGGTTAATATCAAAAATATGATCCTTACTATTGTGGATTCTATGCATAAGAACATTATTTATTCAAAAACCCTAATTCATGATAACAACTTCTCTATTGCTGATCACATGATTGAACTCTCAACAGAAGTGCAAATTGTCATCTATATATGCAAGGTATTGGAAGAGAACTAAGATAAAACATTGGAAATTACCCTCAAGGTACACTTTGAATTCTTATCTCATTTTGGTGTCTCCATGTAAATATGTTAAATAAATCTTTGGCATTACTATCAAAAAGGGGGAGAAGAGTAGAGTTAAAGGAAGAGATGAGATATGGGAGAAAAGTTAAAGAGGGAAAAGAGCAGAGTTACAAGAGGAGGTATGTATATAAGAGAAAAGTTTCATGTACATAGTAGATCACATAATATGGGGGAGATATATGCTATGATGCAGATATACTCTATATATCTTACAAAGATCAATTTTGAAAAATCTCAAAAATAGACCAAGCTAGTATCACATGGTAATGAATACAAGGTATTAAGTTTTTGGCTAATAAGTGTTTTTGTCACTAATGCCAAAGGGGGAGATTGTTGACATATGTTTGTTATTAGTGACATACACTTATTTAGATTCTATACAACTACTAAGCTCATTGAACAATTTACAATGTTTGCCACGTAATTCAATAGCCATTGAGCTTCTACAATTGTTATCGAGTCCTTTGGACTATCTCTAGTGGTTACTTGTACATTGAATTGAATACTATATTGTTATTCTGATCATACTCTGGTCTATTTACTACTTGTGTTTGAGTTCCTTGGTCTTGGGTGAATTTTTTCCTAAGGAAAATTCTTACATGGTATCAAAGATGAGGGAGATTCTTGTCACATAGCCATTGGAGATCTCATTGCTTCATCTCGTGAAGGGAGCCAATTCAGATTCGGAGCATCTGCAATAATAGGAAGCATCTAGAGCCAAATCAGACCTCACCATTGCATCTAGAGTGATGATTCGATGAAAATCAACTATAAATTCACCTATTTTAGTCCATAGTCAATTTTGAGGCAATTTTTTTTTGCAAACTAGAACTCGAAGACTTGATTTGCAAATATAGTATGGTCATTTATCGATCTGTTTAATTGATTTTCAAATATGTTATTTTTTTGCATTTTCAGAGCTATTTTTTTTGAATTTTTTAGCCTAGTTGGGTGTGCAAAGAAATTTTTATTGTATAGGCACTGGGAAATGACACCATGGCCCTACAAAGAATATTCCATTTTGTGAGAATTTGGTAATTCACGATGGCTTAATACCATTTTTTGGCCAGCTCCAACTCATCGGCCAACACAATCCGGTGGGTAGCTTAGTTTACTTTGTAACCCACGGTGGAGAGCATTTAAATCTCAAAGAGCTTCTACCCCACATTAATGTGGGATATATCCCATAGCTTTAGCAACACTTTTTAAAGTTCTGGCAGCCACTTGAACTTGTTGACACTATTGAGACCTCAACCCCGATTGCTAGACTTCACTATTCTGATGACCAATCTCCAGGTCCCCTACATAGACACATGGTGCCATGATCCATAGCCATGTTTATGGTACAATCATCATAGAGAACCCCCCATGCATAGCCCACATGACACAATAACCATTGGACACATGTCAAATAGACCAAGCACTAGCTCCATCCACTCCTAGCCCTACATGTAGAGTACCCACTTCACCGACTGCTTACACATCATCGACCAATGATCTACCCTACAACTAACACATGTCACCAGTCATATGCTGAATTAGCAGGTCATGTTAGAAAATTCTATACAATCCTTACATGCTTATTTTAGTGTGACATCACTGCCATGTCAACAAGGGCCTGAGTTTTTGCTGACATTAGCAAACTACTATCTTAAATTTGACGATCATCTGACCCTCATCTAGAGGCATTTTTGAACTACTATGACAACTATTTGACTATCAAATTTAACATCATGTTTTCCTCTCCAAACCCCTCTTTAGATGCAATTTTGATTTGATAGCCCAACTTTGAGAAGCCATAACTCTGTCATCCGGACTCCAAATCAAGTGCAATTTTTTAAAAATTTGGGTAGAATTTCCTAAAAATTTTAGTGTGTAGTTTTTTTCTAGTTTTGGTGCATGGGTTTTTCAAAAATAACATTTTTTGGTGACTATACCTATACAATCCTACATTTCACAACTTCAAATGCACCATACAGGCTCATTTGAACTCCTTTTCAGGTTCTATTTTTTTTCAAAGTGCATATTTTTTCATTTACTTTCCAAATATATAGTCAAATTGTAGGCTTATGTGGACAAAAATGCCACTATTAGAAATAGGTCATATTTTTCATTGTATTGCTTCATAATTGTTGTATTTTTTGGCTACATTATAAAGTTCTAGATTTGTACACTAAAAAGAGGTTGTAATCAAAAAAATTAGAAGTCCACTTTGTCCATTTTGACAAGTGGCCTATTGTAAATGCACTACATATAAAGTGCCAAAATCATTCATTTAGGGGGGGGGGGGGGGGGGGGGTGTACTGTACTCTGTGTTTGCTTGATATTGTGCTCTTGCATTATGGGTTCTTTTTCAAAGTTAACTCCACATAATTATCTTACTTGGAAAGAAAACATTAAGGATCCATTGGTAGAAAAAGGTTTATTGCATTATGTAACTGGTGTAGCAAAGAAACCTCCTATTGATGCTAATGAAGCTCAGAAAGAAGACTAGGAATCCAAAAAAGAGATGACCCTAGGAACGTTGTTGAAAAATATATTTGACCTTGTCAAATATCATGTTAGGAAACTTATTGATCCAATAGAGGTATGGGCTAAACTTGAAGCATTGTATGGGATAGTAGATGAAGACATGGCCTACACCATTGAGGATAAACTTCTCAAGTTGGATCCTAAGAATTTTGACACCATCAAAGACTATCTTACCCGTGTAGACATGATTTAAGGATTGTGGTGAACCCATCAAGGATGGAAATATGATCAAACATATAATGACTCATCTTCCACCTGAATATGCTCCTTTTGTTTCTAGTTATAATACTCACAAATTAACAATGGGTAGTGCCTACATTAAGCCTTCATTCAAGAATTTTTTAGAAATGTTGATCTTAGAACATGACAATTTAGTGAATATGGGGATCCTTAAGTCTTCCAAGACCAAAGCCTTGGTAGCTAATGAAGGTAATTCAAGTGGTAAAAAATCCAACAAGAAGCAGAAGTAGTGGAAGGCAAAGCCACAAGATGGCACACAACAATCCTTCTCAAAACAAAAATCTTCCTCACATCAATCTTCTTCCACTGAACAATCTTATTCACAAAAAGGAAAGTCTTCTTCCAACAATAACCATAAGGGGAACAATTCCAACAAAAGGAGAAGAAAAATTGTTCCTGTTGTAAGGACAATGGTCAGGATGAACATGAGTGCAAGGATAAGTAGATTGATGAATTGGTCAACATAAGGAAACAAAAAATTGATGTACCAAATGCCTATAAGGATAAGGGATCTTCAACCACTTCAAAGGGTAAGGGACAAGCTTTGGTAGCAAGTACAAATAATGTTGAGGAATGGGTTCTTGATTCAGGAGCAACACATCATATGGGTGCTTCAAGGGAGAAATTATCCTCTTTAAAACCATCAAATGTACCTTACATCTGTGTGGGCAATAATACTCAAGTGGAATTTCAAGGGAAATGAAATGTTGAGTTGGAAAATGGCATTTGCAAGAATGTTCTACATGTTCCTAACCTTAGCACTAACCTTCTCTCCATCTACCAGATAACTCACTATGGATGTGGCAACAAAGTGGAGTTCCCCCCCAATACAATTATGGTAAAAAATCTCCAAGATGATTCTATAGTGGTGGTTGGAAAGGCTAATCATGAGCCAAGACTTTATTCTTTCTCACAGTTTGTGCCGAAGTCCACTTCCCTTGCCTTGTTGATTCATTCAAGTACACAAAGTAAACTATGGCATGAGAGATTTGGACATCTCAATTAATGCTACCTTCAACAAGTTAGCAACAAGGATATGGCCATTGGTCTACCTCAAGTCAAGTACTCAAAGGGTGTATGTCTAGGTTGTGAAGTAGGCAAGCATCCTGAAGAGAAATATAACAAGGGGAAGTCTTGGAAGGCAACTGTTGTTTTTGATTGGTTCATAGTGATGTATTTAGCCCATTTCCAATACCATCCTTTGGTAAGGCCCACTATGTTCTAACCTTTATTAATGACTTTTCATGGTAAACTTGGGTCTTTTTCTTGCTCATAAGAGTGAAGTATTTGATAAGTTCATCACCTTCAAAGCTTAATTCGAGAAAAAATTAGGGAAAGCCATCAAGATTCTACGAATAGATAATGGTAGAGAATATGTCAACTCTAGGCTCATAGAATTTTACACTCATAAGGGTATTGATATTCAAAATTTGGTTGCATACATGCCATAGCAGAATGGTGTCACTAAAAAGAAGAATAGAACCCTTAAGGAAATGACCACTTGTATGCTTCAACATAAGTCTCTAGATCAAGTGTTCTGGGTAGAAGCCATGTGTTGTGCCAATTACATCCAAAATAGAAGTCCCCATAAGGCCTTAGATGGAATAACACCTTTTGAGGCATGGTGTGGTAGAAAACCAAGTGTAAAGCACTTTAAAGTTTTTAGTTGTCCAAAATGGGCAAGAATACCTCCACGAAAGTGAAAGGCATTAGAACCTCAAAGAAAACCATGCATATTTGTTGGATATCTTGACCATCTCAAGGAATACAAACTCATGGATCTAAAGACTCATGAAATATTTTATGAGAGGATTGTTCACTTTGAAGAAGCTTTTCCAAGTTTGGCTTCTTCCTCTCCTCCTCCTTCCTCATTTGTGGATAGTGATCATAGTGATGATAGTGACTCAAAAGATGAGATTCCTTCAACTTTAACTCATAGGAAACCACCTTTGCAAGATCCAAAAATAGTTGAGGACATTCCTTCTTCTTCCACTAAACCTTGTTGGGCACAATAGGTTCATTGCTGGGGAGTCCTTTAGACACTTCGCAAACTAGGTCACAACACAAATCATTTCCACATGAATATATAGCCATTGCTTTAGATCCATAGTCATTTAAGGAAGCATTAGTGATTCTAGAATGGGACAAGGCTATGGAGGAAGAATATAACTCTTTGATAAGAAAAAATGGTCGGGGAAGGGAAGAAAGGTGGTTTGATTTAAGTGGATCTATTGAACCAAATTTGCAATAGATGGAAGTGTGGATAAGCATAAGGTAAGACTAGTTGCTAAAGGTTTCTTGCATGTTCTTGGTATTGACGATATAGAGGCTTTTGCACCCATCACCAAGATGAACTCCATTCGCTTGACACTAGTTATTGTTGTAGCTCATGGTTGGGTTGTACACTAGATGGATGTTAAGAGTGCCTTTTTAAATGGTGATCTTTATGAGGAGATTTATATGGAGTAGCCATAGGGGTTCATACAAGATTCTACTATGGTTTGAAGATTGAAAATATCTATCTATGGCCTTAAGTAGGCTCCTCAGGTTTGGTATGCCAAGATGGATTCCCTCCTACTCTCAGCATGATTCACTAGGTGTCATTCTGATTTGAATATCTACATTCTTCAGAGGGATGAATCACATTTGATACTTGTGCTTAATGTAGATGACTTGATCACTATAGGGAGCACTTAATCCATCATTTCCAGTGTCAAGACCTCTTTGTAGGACATATTTTCTATGACAGACTTGGGTTTACTACATTACTTGCGTAGTATTGAGATCACACAATCTTCAACAAGGATCACACTTTCTCAACCCAAGTATGCTCTTGACTTGCTTTCTAGATTTCACACGAGTGGCTGAAAGCTTGCTCCTAATCCTTTTCTTTTAGATGTCAAGCTAGAGGCCATGTTTACCACTCCACTTGTTGATGCTACATTATATAGACAGTTAGTTGGGAGCCTTATCTACTTGACACATACACACCCTAATATAGCTTTTGTAGTTGGCATGGTTTCTCACTTTATGCAAGAGCCACATGAGCTTCATTAGAAGGCTACCAAGTGCATCTTGCACTACATATAGGGTACACATACACATGGGATACATTATGCATCAGGTACAGGACTTCAGGTGGTTGGATACATAGACTCAGACTATGCAGGGGACCTTGATTCTTGTAAGTCTACTTTAGGTTACATATTTCACCTTAATTTCAACCCTATTTGTTGGTAGAGTAAGAAGCAAAATAATGTTGCTCTTTCTTCAAATGAAGCCAAGTATCGAGGAGCTGTCAATGCAACTATAGAAGCTCTTTGTTTACAACACATCCTGGAGGAGTTTGGATTTGATCTACCTAAACTTATCATCATACATCATGACAATCAGAGTGCTATTGAGATCTCTAAGCATCCAATTCAACATCAATAGACCAAGCACATCAAGGTTCATATGCACTACATCAGAGAGTTGATACATGAGCATATCATTACATTACAGTATTGTCCTACAGTAGAGCGGGTTGCCGATATCTTCACCAAACCCTTCACTGAGGTCAAATATATTCATTTGTGAGATCTCTTGGGGGTGCGAGATGTTATAGAAAGGGGAGTCCCTTGACTTCTCTCTTATTTTTTTTGGGAGGGATATTTTCCTCGTCTGATGTCTTGTTCTCTCTCATCTTCTTTATTGTACTTATCTCTCTTTTTGGAGGAGGGTTTTTCTCACGAGGTTTTCCCTCTTTCTCCACTTTATGAGAGATTGCATTGCATCATTATTTATAGAGCATTGCATTTGTACATGGGTACCTAACATGGCCTCATAGTCGAGACCCATCATGCATTTGTGAGCTTAAGGGGGGGTGTTGGAGTAAATAAGTATTCACTATTTACACTTTACTTAAGTTTACTTAGGTTAATGCATTATTTTATTATTTCTTAGGTGACACTTAGGAGTTTTCATACCTTTATGAGTTGCCATGTTGACAACACAGAAGTATGCAAATCTAATTTAGTACATGGTATCTACAACATTGGAGTTTGCATAATTAACTGAGTTTTCATATAGACAACATAGTTATTTGCACTCCTAATTAAGCACATGGTGTCTGCAACATTATTTTTCATACTACACCTTTGTAGGCTTATCCTCTCATCATTGCACTTACTCCTATGCTAAATGGAGGATAACCCACACCTAGTGGACATGTGCCTAGTTGTAAGACTTATCATGTTGCTAACTTCTAGGCATTCTAGAAGCATTCTAGAGGACTTTATATATAGGCACTCCTAGTGTATTTGTACATTGAATTGAATACTATATTGTTATTTTGATCATACTCTAGTCTATTTTGTGCTTGTGTTTGAGTTCCTTGGTCTTGGGTGAATTTTTCCCTAAGGCAACTACTTACAATGTGATTAGACCCATGAGTGTGTCTATGCATTTAGAGATTCGTATTGTCGCAAAAGTTATTGAGAAATTCTGTAATTTTGGCTTAAGGGAAAATTTGGGCTTTATTTTATTTTATTTTATTTTAGGTAGCTTTTTTGTTGATGAATTCCAATTACTTGGAATAGCCTTTTTTTTTGGGTTGAATTGGGGTTTAATTAGGTGACCTAGTTATTTCCCCTAATATGTTATTTGCTCAAAAAGTGAATAAGTATCACTTCTCACTTTCTAAAATAAGAAAATTGAGAGCTTTTTTCCATATCCTCTTCTATAGAATTGTATTTCTATTTTCTATAGGAGCTATGGGAGTGGGATCATCATGAGATCAGTCTCATTGGATCTAGCTTGGGGAGACCTTGGGTTGCCATGATTATTGGCAACTTTTGCGAGATTTTTTGTTTTATTGCTCAGATTTGTATTTTCCCTTTTTGGCTATCAGGTAGGGCTCTCCCACTTTATTATTTTAGCTCCATTTTCATTTCCATTTATAGTATTTATATGTTAGGAGGTTGAGAACTAGTGTTCCCCTCCATTTTTGATTGCTAGTTCTTCCCGATTGGTCAGTTATGAACATTTCCCCAATTTTTTGGATGAGGGTTTTGGGGTTTCGCACCGTTATGCTGGCCATTTTTCATACTTTGTTCAAACCTCATTTTTATTGGATATTTGTGGCTTATTCATGCTTGGGGTGAATGGATTAAATTTTTGTTGACTTTTGTCAACATTGGTCTTTTGAGGTTTTTACCTCGATTTGCATGCCGCCTAGTTTTCTCAAGTTTTCTTGGCATGATGTTGATCATGGAGTTGGATTATATGTAGGATGTCAATCCGATCATTGCTACACTTTTATGTTGTATTGGGATGCATGCCACATTTATACTCCCAAGCTTGTATTTAGTTGAGTTTTATTTGGTTTGTGTTCTCATCCAACCCTTATTTTATGATCATCATGATGTTGGTGTGCCCACACATGAGCACATGCGAGTGTATTTTTTGGGTTCTTGTGAGGTCCAAACTCTTGGTTATTTTTTGTGGAGTATTTTTCATTGGGGTTGGGTTGGGAATATGCATTGCCTATGGGAACTCATTATGTGATGAGCATGATTCTATAGGGTAGACCATGGAGGGCCTTCTCTCGTAACCTTGGTGACTATTTCCTAGAGGGTTGGCATGAAGAAGTTCTAAAAAAGTGATAACTAAATAAATTATTGGGTAATAAATCTAAGATACTAAAAAGGTAAAGTGAGCATCCAATTTAGTTCAAGGACACTTGATATGTGAGAACCCAGTTAATTCTAAGGACATAGTGCATGCACCTCCCTAAGGAGTTGATGTTGCATGATACTTGCTTGGGCTACTTGAATCCAAGCTACTTACCCTCCAGTGAGCCCCTGCATAGTTGACCCATAGAGTGTCTAACCAGGACCTGATCTATTTGCATTGTCTCATGACCTTGTTTTTAGTTATCTTTACTATCTAGCATGAGTGTTAGCCATGGATGTTTTATTTATGTGTGTTTGTAGCTGGATCATTATCTCCATCAACATGATAGGAGCGGACTTATGCATTTTTCATGGTTGGGAGGTGTAGTGATGTAGGAGCATCTTGACCTAGAGTGTTATGATGAGTTTCATAATATTGTAATGTTGACATCCTTTTGAATTCATGACATCAGTGAAGAAATTCTTGAAATGTATTTTAAAATGGAATGAAATGTATTTAAAAATTCATCATCTGACATATCTCAACAAAAATCCAAATGGAATAGGATAAATCATCGGGTAGTGGCAAGAATCTCTTTTAAAAGAGAGCATTGTAACCAAATAAAGGGGGAAAAAAAGAAAAATATGAGCTCAAAGAGCTAAGAAAAGATTAGGGAAAGAGATTGGCTCTTTGGTCTTCATCCAGAGAGGCACCATACATGTATTTTTCTTATGATGAATCAATATCATGGTTTTGTTCTTTTTTATTCAAGTTTGGTGTCACCCTTTTCCTTCCTTATATTCAATTTCTTTTACATGAACTATGGTTCAATTTTCAAAGTTTTAAATAGCATGGTCTCAAAAAATAGATCCTCAATGTGGGGGCCATATCTCCCTAATGCACCATTGGATCTTCCTAAGATTTTACTATGTTTTTTCAAAACTAGTTATGTCCATCCTCATTAGAGTGATTGAGGATATTTTGTTTGGTTCAAAAGTTATACATCCTTGAGTACAGGTCTATCCAAGAGATAACAAGAAGTCCCAAGTTGGACATCATTGGTCCCAATATGTGGGGCATAAATTCCAAACCGACTATTGGATTTTGATGAGTTTTGAATGTGTTATTAATAACCTAGTCCACAATTTTATCACTAGAGTGATCTTCAAAGTATTATTCGGTATGAAAGTTATAGCCATTTTAGTGAGGGTCTATAAAAATATCTGAATGTGGTCAATTATATATTGTGTTTGGTCCCTTTTTTCTTGTGGGGGTTTGATGATATAGAAAAATTGGTAAATGGAAGATAATGTCAAGTTGGTGCTATTGTTTATTGAATAATAAAAGATTATGAACATCTAGTTCAATATCTGTCATGGAAGATCAGTGAGATATGCAGATTGAGGAAGATAGAAAAGAGTTTGTAGTATTGAAAGAATGGATAGTTGTGTTACATCATGTATCTACCTATACCATTTTTGGGGATCGGTCTACAGAGATGGTCTATTTCTAGTTGCGATCAATGCTCTATTTTCCTTGGTATATTCTGGTTTCCAAAGTATGTTTCCTAGTTCAGGTTTCTAGAGTATGTTTCCTAGTGATTTATGCTTTAATTGGAATGATTGGACATCACGTTTAGATGATGTTAGTTTCTTTGATGCATTCCTTTACTATGATGTTAAGCATATGGTTAGATTATATAATTCACTTAGTTGGAATATCTATTTCCTTATTGGATTAGCATGTTAGATTTTCTTGTTCTAATGATGTTATTATGGTGTAGTAGTGACACCCTCATAAGACAACTCCAACCATCTAGTTTTCTATTTGGGATGTTACAAGTGGGGATGGCTAGGGCCTTAAAGGTATCATGATGCTATTATGGTTAGGAGGAACCACATAAGATTATAGTTGTTTATGTTCATTGTGATGTTTCCTTCCACATGCTTTTCATTTACCGCTATCTGTTATGTTAGCAAACAATTTTTGAAAATTTGAACAAGGGAGAAAATTGTAAACTAACAAATTGAATTCCTATTTATTGTTAAGGAATTCTCTTGTTAAGAGATTTACTTGATATTATTCATGGTGCAGTTAACCTTCATGAAAAGATAATTATTTTTCCCTTAATTGAGGGAAAATCTTCCCAATAAGTATTTTTACTAAAATAACTTAACAAGTTCAAAATCATCTCATAAACACAAGATAAATGCTAATGTTGAAAAACTATTTGATCTTAACAATCAATATCATACACATGATTGAATGTTAAAACAAGAGATCGATGGTAAAATAACATAGATTCAACCTCCCACAACCTTTAAGATTTGACAATAGATAATTCCAGAAACAATAGCAAAATACAACTTCACCTCCACATATAACATACACCCTCAAGAACATACTTTACTATAAATCAGATAGTAGTATCCACTTGAAGAAGTTTCAGTACATAAAACTATAGAATTTTACTTCAATTGCTACTAACTCAAAAATATTCTATTTCAAAATTCAAAGTATAGAGTATCAAAAGAAAAAGTATTTTTGCTTTAGTCGATGGAGAGATTAACCCCATTAGATATTATCTATTACATATATATAGGGCATAGGGCTGGATAGTTATCCAAAATTACCCCGCTAGGAGTAAATTGTCTCTTAGTTAACACAACCATGTTAACTAAAATACATAAAGAAATAAATAGGAAAATGAAAAATAGCTGCCCATTGATCATGCATCATGTTAGGAGGAACAATTTGCACCAGTCACGATCCTTGTGGTCTTCCATGTCTCCTATGTAGTGGAAAATGCAGAGATAACTGACAGGTGAGGTAAGCCGATGTATGTAATTCTTTGCTTCCAAATTTCCTTTTCTCTTTTTAGTTTTGTTACCTTTTCTCTGTGCATCTCCAGATGTTTCAAATTGATTATCAACATAGATTTGGTATAGGCAATGTTAGAAAAATCCTATCTACATGGTATCTTTTTATCGCGAACTTCTTAGAACTTCTTTTGGATTTCACTTATCAGTTTTTCTACAGGGGTAACAAAGTCACTTTCCTTCCCTATGCAATTTTTACTAAACCACTTCAAATCACCTTGGATGATTTCATCCATGAGCCTAAGACCATCCATGATTTATTTGATTTCAATGACTGCCTATACTAGCACCTCATTTCTCCATTCAATGCAATATTTAATCACATGTAAAGCTTTATCATCTAGACCAGTGATAGAGCATTTAGCTTGAAACTTCTACAATCTGAACCCCTAAATTTCCTCAATCTAGAGCACCACTTTTACCTAGTTATTTCTTTATTTTTCAAAACCCTCTTTATTGGACTCTACCTTTTTAACAATGACAACAATTTCTTTCAAAGCTTTGTCCAAAAGTTTGATTTGTTTCGCAGTTTCCTTTAGGATGAATTGCAACCACTTTTCAGACATTTTTGCAACAGCCTTGCACTTTTGTAGATTATCAAGAAATTATTGATTAGCTGAAGAGGATACATCTACCATTTTTGACATCTCATTTAGAGGTTTGGGTTTAAGATGTAGGATGGCATTAATGTATTATGTCATACTCTTCATTGCTTCTTTCATGTCCTGCTTGTCCTAAGCATATTTCCAAACTTTGTCACCGATCTCCTTGTTTGAAGCTTAGAAAATTTTCATATCAACCACACAACTCCCCTTTCCAAGATCAATCCTTGTTCTTGATAGTCCTAAGAAGAGATGTTTTTAGGTGAAAAGCCTTCTAGTGGCTTGGCTATTTTAGTTGTCCAATATCTTGAGTTTTTATCAAATTTCAAACTGGACTTAGTTTTAGCCCTTTTAGTTTTTGAGGTCTTTCACAGGCATTCGCTAACTAGGTCATCGATAGGCATGGATAACGGTACCAAGCTCCTTTTCTTCTCAATAGAAGCTTCTAGCCACTTAGGAGTAGTAGGTTCTTTACTTGTCATAGGAGAAACTTTTGCTAGGGAGAAGGTGTCAGATTGAGCACTAGTGTTTTCTAGAGACTTCTAAGGGTCTTTGGTATTATTAGCCATGAGAGTAAGAGGAGATTGTTCTAAACTCATCTTCTTTTCAATGGGATCTAGGTCAACTATGGTTATCCCCTTGCCCTTGCTTGGTGTCACCTTCTGAGTGTTGGAGTGAGTTACTCTTCTGAACTTTGGGACCTCTTCAAGAACCTAAAGTTGAAGTGACTTTGAAGTTACTTCAACTTCAACTTCAAACTCGGCTTTAGGAGAACCTATAATAGGATCAGTAATATCAAGGTTTAAAATGGCCTTAGGTTTTGGCCGTGCCTTTTTGTGCCTAAGTCTTGAGTAGTTCTCATGGACTTTAGGAGTGGTTGATTCAATATTCTTTGTCTTCAACCATTAGTTCTCTTCAGCACTTCTGAAGTACAAAAAAATAGGTTATCTTCTTCCCTCCTAGTCTAGTCAAGCTCAGGGATGGGTATGCATTCAATCTCATCAACATAGAATGGGCTAATCACATCCTCAGTTTTATCTTCTATTATCCCATGTGTGTTGAGGTTCACCTTAAACATATTAATCTGGTTGACTGTCAACCTAGACCATAATCTTTTGCTAACTTTGAATTCATCAGGAAAATTGGCCTAATAATCTTCTAAATGAGGAACATGGAGTAATGAAGATGCATGCCTAAAATTATCACTAGAAAATCCTGTATAATCAAATTCTTCTCTAGGAGCATATAGTTTGAGGCAAAAACATGAAAATATAGTTTGTGCTAACTTGGCTTGCTTGTAGCTTGAACATTGCTAATGACCAATTTCAATGGGGAACAAGAAAGAGGTTGACTTCTTTTTACTTTCAGAGTACTCAAGCACAAAAATGAATTTCCTACATATCTCAGATAAGGAAACACTATCTAAACAATAGTGTGGCAACTTAAGAGGTTCACCAGAAAAACCCCCAACTTTGAGATATGTAAATTTAGGAAATTGAATATAGAAAAAACCAAAGATTTTGATAGCTTACATTGATTCTTTTGATAATTTGTTATTCTCATGGCCTTGAAGCTCAAAGACTAATCTCCCAAGAAAGACAACATTAACTCTTTGAAATTCCTTGCAAGAATTGGTTGCCTGTAGGTCTTTGTAGTATTGGTAGATGGTCATTTCTTGAGTCGAGGGCATGTGTGGAAGTCCCTCCCATTCCTTGGATACCACTAGAATATAGACTAAGGAGTATAGAAAGAATGGGCTGAAACTACTTACTGCTATAAAACCCTTATGTAAATTTTCAATTATTAAATCTGCCCAATCAATGAATTTTTCCCCTTCGACAATTTTTTGAATGAAAAGGTACATCCAAGTTTCCCAATGGAAAGTGTGGTCATTTCCCTTGATCCTATTCAAAAGTAATACAATGTCTACAATTTCCTTAATGAAATGTTCAATTTTCAAAGGCTTAGGCAATCTTGAACCCCCTTCAACGGTCCAAGGCTCATAGGGTTCTTTATGAGGGATTCTCAGAGCTAGATTGACACTTGTCCTATTTATCCTAACCAACACCTCTTTTGAAACTTTCTTTATACACCTGGTGTTGGGGTCATAATGATTCACATATTCAACAACCAATTTTGGGCATTCTATAGCTAGTGGGAAAGTGATAGCTTCTAATAACCCACTACTGACTAATTTCTAATATATAGGACCAGTTTGGACATTGCTTTCCTACTCAATTATATTTGGTAGGCTTTTTTTTACTAGGAAAGTATCCCAAATTTTGGGTAAGGAACTCAAAAGGAAAGGTATCTCAAGGTTAGGCATTTTGGGGTAGAAAAGGGTCATGGTTCAATTTGAAAGATACAAATTTATAGAATTAAACCAAAACAATTCAAATGAAAACTAGGCATAGAAAAAATAGAGTGGGAGATAATGCACTTACAGTTTCTGGTAGAGTTTAGACTTCTAGTTTTCCTACTTACCAATCAGCGTCAAGAGCTCAAAATGGTTAAATGAGCACTCATGCAGGATAGAGGGTAATTATAGGGAATGATTTCTTGAAAATCCAAGGGCAAATTTGAGAGGGTGAAATTTTTTATTACAAACATGCCACCTATACTTTGACAAGACTTACAAGGCTATTAGTAGTTAATATCCATCACATATGTGTAAAGCTCAACCTTTCATGATGTCACAAAATCTGTGCACTACCTTTTTCGTTAAAGTAACCATACTTTAGCATGATTTCTCATAATTACCATAATTGTTTCCCTTTGCATCTTTGATATCACCCTAAGGTGGAACCCATTTCTTTGCCTTATAAAAATGAGTTTATAATCTCCTGATGCACATCCTATGAGAAAACAAGCAAACATCAACAAACCTCAAAGTTGAAGTTGAAGTTGAAACTTGAACCAAACTTCACTTCAACTTCAACTTCAAGAAAATGAACCTGGGCCAATGGAGAGAACTTTTCTGGGATAAAGGGAGACAAGTGAAGCCAAACTTGAGCTTGAAGTTTTGAATTTCAAGTTCAACTTCAAGTTGCAAAAAGGGGTATTGACTGGCAATACTGCACATCATGGAAAATGTAGGGTAACATGTTAGATGGTTAGTTGTGTTTTTGTCATGTTTTCTTTCATTTGAGTGTCCAAGCCTTGATTTGTGGATCAAATACTCCTTTGTGTAGAAGTTTTAACTCTAATTGTTCCTTCTAAATGTTCATCAAAATTTTTCTTGCATTCTTGGGAAACAATGCTTCAACATTGGGTGACACTAGTGAAGTATCACATGCCCAAAGTAGATCTATCATATGATACTATAAAGTATCACATGCCCTAATGAGTTCCATCATACAATAATGGAAATTATGGCATGCCCTTAGGAGTTCTATCATACAATACTAGAAGAGTATCACACAACCATAGTCAACTCGATTGCTCAAAATCTGAAAGTATCACATGACAATGTGAGAAATGTCATTAGATACTGGTGAAGTATCACATGGCTATATGGAAATATTGGATGAGTTTGTGAGGAAACCTGCATGGATGACCAACGAGAACTTTTTGTTTTGCTTAGAACCTTTTGGGAGGCATTTTGACTAGCTTTTATGGAGTTCTCAAACTCTAGTATTTGACTTTTTAAATTTGGAGTCTTTTAGATTCAAATGTGTTTCTTGACCTTGTTCTCTTGGTCATTTTGGTTTTAGCATCACTTGGAGATTCATTGGAAGCCTAGATTGGTTGGTTTAGTCTTCCATTGCGATCTTTGTGATCCTTGTATGTTGATTGTCATGTGCATCCATACTTATTAAAAAAAAATCTTAGCTTTTATTTATCCTTGTTCCAAGGATCTCCAAGTGGGGCATTACTTCTAGTATCAGACCCCATTTCAAATGCAACATTGGGATCTCTATGTTATGATCCCACCATGATATTGTTTTTAGTGCATATATTGTTATCTTATGCTTTCTTATTTTGATAACTTTTTGTGGTTCATTCTTGTGACTATTATGATTGTTACATATGAGTCTAACTCTTATCTTGTTTCTCCCTTTGTGATACCTCCTACAAGTAGACCTGGTGGTTAGGGTAGTAACTAACAAAATAAGCATGAAGAAGTACACCATGAGGATGAGCGATAGGATGGTGGTAGAGATTAGGGTAACAATGATCAAGGTGGCACTACACCATTAATACCTTTGTTATAGGAGATTATTGCTTGGTTTAGACCTCATGTAGAGGAAAAAAAAACATGACTATGGTAAGGAGAGGGATCTCATCATGGAAATTTCCATAGGTTAGATCATAGAAAGGAAGAGGAACATGAGCCTGAATGGTTTTGTACACCACTTAGTGGTAGAGGGCACCATCGAAGAGGTCACGACTATGATGGTGAGGATGCTATTTTCTTGTACATTATGAAATCCCTTCAATAGTCTAAATCACCATACTATGATGGTAAGGGAGGTGGCCTCAGGGCTAAGACTTGGTTACTAGATATGGAGGGATGCTTTTCCATGTATCTATATGCAACCAACTTGAGAGCTTGTTGTGCTATTATACAACTGAGAGACCACACATCTATTTGGTGGAACATTGAGGGGTAGAAGCTCCAGATCAATATAAAAGATCTCACCTAGGAGATCTTTGAGGAGAGATTTAGAGAGAGGTTCCTATCCCCTCAGTTTAGTGAGGCTCAAGATGATGAGTTCCATGGGATTAAACAAGGGAACATGTTAGTGGATCAGTATGAGATTAGATTCATTGAGCTTACATAGTACTCATGCTATAACCACAATGAGATACTCCTTACTCAACATTTTATCTAGGGTTTGAAGGACTCCATCATTGGAGAGGTTTAGATGCATCAACCTAGGACACTTATCCTTACTATAGAGAAGACACATATTGCAAAGAGTAATGTGGCTAAGGGGTTCAGTGAAAAATTAGGTTCTCAAAGACATAATGCACAAACTTTAGGGTAGGATGTATAGGTTCCTTTGTCCTCAAAAAAGGGCCAAACCTAGTCAACACCCTCACATGGTGGTAATCATTGTAGAAATCAACAATGAGGGTATTGGACTAATGGTGGACAAAGTTTAGATGTGATCTGATTAGGATCTAGGACTATTACAGAGGAATGCTAACTAATTACATAAAGTTAATTTAAACCTTTAATGAATCAAATTAACATAATTGAAATAAGAGAACAACAAGATTAAGCTGATAAAAGAGAAATTAAGAGAAAGAAGACGCAAACAATTTGATCTCGGAGTTCATCCGTATGGACTACGTCTCCGGGTCCTGCTCCAATAGGGGGACCGATCCGATTAACTCCAATATCAGGTACAATTGTTTACAAAATCACTCCTTTCAAGTACAACAGCATAACGCTATTCCAAAGTACATGACTGATCACATCTCCCTTACTCTCAGCACTTGGACATTCTCTCCACTTTCTGAATGCCCTCTAAGAGTCTCCTAACCCCCTTTTATACAAAAAATTAGCCAAAATAAGGTTATAACAAAATTTACAAAAATAACCCCTTCAATTAATTCCCCTCTCGGAATAACCTGTTAGCCATTTTTGACAGATTTCTCTCCATGTCAATTTTGGGGTCAAAAATAAATAATAACCTTATTTTACTAAGGTTAGGCGGAATACTACTAAGTTTAAATATGATATCGCGCTAATAAATCATCAGCCGCCCAAATGGCGCAATGGCCAATTGAATTTTATTGCGTGCCGGGTCGGCGGTTCCAACCCCACCGACGGCACGGCCTTCCCTATTCAAAATTGGCGTTGGATAGCATTTAAATATCAATTCTGACCATGAACTCTCCTTTTTAACTATTTGCCCATTTTTCTGACATCATGATGACATCAACTATATTCATCTATTACTTTGAACTTCAAAATGGCATAACTTTCACGTACGGACTCCGTTTTTGATGAAACAAACACCGTCAGAAAGCTCTCGACGAGCTCTTTATTTTGAAATCCCTTGTTGACCACTTTGGAGATGATTATTTTTTTACCTTTTTTATGACTTTCATTCTCGATTTGACCAACCTTTGACTGACCATAACTTTTGCATATGGACTCCGTTTTTGTCCGTTCAAATTGTATTGGGTCCAAAATTTCAAGGAGTTTAATCTGATACTGATTGTTGGAGTTTTGGAGATACTTCAATTTTGACAAAAGTATCCCCCGGATCAAGCCTCCCCACCGAGAATCTTTCGGACCACCGAAAGTTTGGATTACTCTGAAAGAAGGTGAGGGTATAGTTCCCTCACTTTACCAATCTCCATCCATCTTGCCTTGCTTGGATGCATCCCTTTCAATCCCACTCAGAGGTATTCAACTGGTCCTCTTCATGAAGTTCTGATATTCCTGTCTAGGATAACATCTTCTGGCAAATCTGACATATACTCTGGTGAAAGATCATCAATTGATGGAACCTGAACACTGATGTCTTCGTCCAAGATCATTGGAGGCTCATACAACTTCAGATTCTCAACATTGACAACTGAGTATATTTGCATATATGGAGGAAGATTAAGGCAGAAGGCATTGGTACCGATCTTTTCCAAGATCTCAAAAGGACCATACCTGATAGGCTTGAGCTTCCTTCCTTCACCTTGCATTCTTTCCTTGCTGATATGTAACCAAACTCTATCGCCAACTTGGAAATGGTGATCGAGGCAATGCTTATCATGGTGAGCCTTATATTTTTCTTGGCTCTGCTCCAACTGTGCTTCTACTGCCTGATGGATTGCTCGAACTTTCTGGATGAACTTCAAAGCCCTTTCTACATCATGGCGCCCATCGATAATATCATCCTTCCCAAAAGCAAAATTCATTGGCGTTTTAGGCAAGTAACCGAAGCAAGTCTCAAAAGGAGACCTCTTTGTAGAAGAGTGTGTTGCATGGTTGTAAGCATGCTGCACATAATGAAGACTTTCATCCCACAACTTAGGATGTTTGTTGCAGTAGCCTCTAAGTAGATGCACAACTGTCCTGTTCACTACCTCTGTCTGTTCGTCAGTCTGTGGATGGAAGGCTGTACTCTTCTTCAACTTGGTGTCCATGAGTCCCCACAAAGATGACCAAAATTCCCCTAAGAATTGAGAATCTCGATCCGATACAATAGAAGTGGGTAACCCAAAATGAACCCATACATTTTGAAAGTACAAATGAGCAGTCAGTTCAACAGTAACTTGCTTTTTACAAGGCATTAAAATACACATTTTGCTAAACCAATCAACTACTACATACAAATAATCATGACCCTTCCTAGACATAGGTAAACCTCCCACAAAGTCCATAGACACACTTTCCCATGGACGAGATGGTACCGGTAACGGTGTGTACAAACCCAGTTCCCTATTACTTGGTTTGCTAGTTGCACACATTACACATCCTTTTATATACTTAGTGACAGTTTCCTGCATACGAGGCCAGTAACAATATTTCTGCAATTGAGCTAATGTCTTACTTACCACGAAATGCCCTGCAATCAAAGAGGTATGTGCTTCCCGGATTACATGTGCATGTTCATCTTTAGGAATGCATAGTTTTCCCAAGTGGTACAAAAAATTATCCTGCACATAGTAATCTTTCTCTTCTACATGTTTACCCTGGATTAAAGCTGCATAGATATCCTTAAAGTTCTCATCATTAGCATATTGTTCCTGAAAACTTTCATGAACCATAGAACTATTTTGAAGGATTATCAAAGCATTCTGAACAGGAGGTCTAGACAACATATCTGCTACTTTGTTATGGGAACCCTTCTTATACTTTATTACCAAATGAAACTGTTGTAGAAAACCCATCCACCTAAAGTGCCTACTTTGTTGCAACTTAGATTGTGAGTGCAAATATTGTAGTGGCTGGTGATCAGTATGGATTACAGTTTCCTTTCCCATTAAGTAATGTTTCCATTTTTTAACACTCTGAACTAAAGCATAAAGTTCTTTATCATATGTAGGATAGTTACTTATTGCTCCTGAAAAAGTTTCAGAGTGGTAGCAGACTGGTTTACCTCCTTGCATGAGTATAGCTCCCATGGCAAACCCGCTCGCATCTGTCTCAATCTCAAATGGTTGATGTAAATCAGGTTGAGCTAGAACTGGTGCGATGCTCAACTTTTCCTTCAAAGTGTTGAAAGCCTTCTGTTGCAGACCTCCCCACTGAAAAGTTGCCTTAGTACTGGTTAATGCATGTAATGGTGATGCAATGTAAGAGAAGTTTGCAATGAACTTCCTCCAGTATTGAACTGCACCTAAGAAACTCCTGACTTCAGTAACTATACTTGGCTTAGGCCATTTTACAATACATTCGACCTTTGTAGGGTCTACTTTCAGTTGACCATTCCCTACAACATAGCCTAAGTACACTAAAGATGTCTTTGCAAATTCGCATTTTGACATCTTTACATATAGTTTTTCTTTTCTCAGTATTTCAAATACTTTCTTTACATGAATTACATGATCATCCCAAGACTTACTAAATACAAGAATATCATCTAAATAGACTATGAAAAAATCATCTATAAAGGGACGGAAGACATCATTCATGACTCTCATAAATGTAGCTGGTGCATTACAAAGCCCAAATGACATGACCAACCACTCAAAAAGTCCCTGTTTTGTCTTAAAAGCAGTTTTCCAAAGATCACTTTCTGCAATTCTTATTTGATGATATCCACTACGTAAGTCTAGCTTAGTGAAATAGATTGCATGTTTCAACTGATCAAGTAAATCATCAATTCTAGGAAGAGGGTACCTGTTCTTTACCGTTATCTTGTTCAAAGCCCTGTAGTCAATACACATTCTCCAAGTCCCATCTTTCTTTGGAACCAACACAATAGGAGAACCACAAGGAGAAGTACTAGGACGGATAACTCCTTTCTCAACAAGCTCCTGAACTTGGTTTTTGATTTCTTCATTCTGCAAGACTGATAAATGGTACATGCCGATATTAGGAAGTGGTGCATCTTGCTGCAACTGAATCTCATGTTGTATCTCTCTCTTAGGAGGCAATCCTTTCGGTTCCTGAAACAAGTCATTGTAAGCGGAAACAACTTTGACTATTTCAGCCTTATGTTTTGGATCACATCCATTAAATGCCTCAGATGTTTCATCTTCTTTGGCTTTTACAAGCATCAACACAAAATTCTTACTAGAGTTGACTAACCTTTTCATCTGACCAGCATTAACTAGTGCCAGATTAGTCTTAACCTTATGTGCCCGTACAATGTATTCAATCTTGTCTTTAAACAAATGATATTTATTTTCCCCCTATAAAAGATAGCTTGACGATCAAACAAATAGGCACTCCCAAGTACAAGACCACATATATCTAAAGGGACTACATCAGCTTCTACCTCATCTACAAAGTTTGCAGTGATAGCGAATCTTAACTTGCATTGTTTAGTTACCTGTAACTGTGCATCATCGCAAACCCATCCAAGAGGGTATGGTTTTGGATGAGGTGTTGTAGTCAAGTTAAGCTTTTTAACAACTTCCTCAGATACCAAATTTGATCTGATTAGGATCTAGGACTATTACAGAGGAATGCTAACTAATTACATAAAGTTAATTTAAACCTTTAATCAGATCAAATTTGGTATCAGAGCTTTTGTTGGACTAGTATTGTAGATTTGAATGTTAACAAGATCCAGGATTGAGAAAGGCGAAGGAAAGCTTGAGGAATACAATCCTGAGATTGGAAAACAAGTCATCATAAGCGAAAACAACTTTGACTATTTTAGCTTTATGTTTTGTAAACAATTGTACTTGATATTGGAGTTAATCGGATCGGTCCCCCTATTGGAGAAGGACCCAGAGACGTAGTCCATACGGATGAAATCCGAGATCAAATTGTTTGCATCTTCTTTCTCTCAATTTCTCTTTTATCAGCTTAATCTTGTTGTTCTCTTATTTCAATTATGTTAATTTGATTCATTAAAGGTTTAAATTAAATTTATGTAATTAGTTAGCATTCCTCTGTAATAGTCCTAGATCCTAATCAGATCAAATTTGAACCCCGCCGGCGGCACGACCTTCCCTATTCAAAATTGGCGTTGGATAGCATTTAAATATCAATTCCTGCCTATACATTTCAAAAGCTATGCTTGGTGTAGCGGTTGAAGCATAAATTTTAAAGGTAAAGGGTCATAAGTTCAAATCCGACCATGAACTCTCTTTTTTTACTATTTTCCCATTTTGCTGATGTCATGATGACTTCTAGCCTATTTCTTACTCGACACTTGATGTTTACTCGACATTTGATATTTACTCAGCACTTGATATTTACTCGGCACTTGTTTTCTGCTTGGCACTTGATATTTACTCAGCACACTCTAAAAGTGAACTTGCTCGGCTTCAACTAAGAAATTGTTCGGCACTAACTAGCTTGCTCGACATTCTCTTATGAACTTAATTAGGCTGTCACAAATAACATAGCTAAACCCTTACATCTTTGATATGTTTTAATGTGTCTATTATATGTGTCTTAGAATATGTCAACAATACACTATTTCATCAATGGCTTAGCTGATCCTTGTACTTCATTACAACATCATAACTTCAACCTTTCTCTAGGTACTCTAGTTACATCTTATTGATTGCCGCCTCCTTGTCAATCAACAAATTGATAGTATTTGGATCACTAAAACAATTGTCATTCCTGCAAGTAGCAAGTTTGACATCAATGAAAAAACAATGATTGAAAAAATTCTTTTCCAGTTCCATCTTCTTATTCAATCATTTCCAACATAGAGTAGTCAAGAGAACTCTAGCAAGGGAAGTGCACCATATTCTAGTGATGCCCAAGTGGTCATGGAATGGGTTATAGATTCATAGGAGAATGTTTTTCTTATGGTTAGGTTGACCATAAATAAAAAAAAGTCCTATTAAGACATCTTCAGAACCTAGTAGAAGTACAACTACATTGGAGCCTACCATAGAAGATGTAGGTAAAAGCCATTGAGTCTTTGTGGTAGTTGATAACCATCAGGCTAATCACCAAGGCACCATAGTCAAGGTACATATAATTTGTATAGTATTCCATCATCAATATTATTTGACTTAGGTGCTTTAGATTCTTTTATTTCACCATCTCTTGTTCAGTGATGTGGGCTAGTAGCATCACACTAGGTTGATAGGTGGCAAGTTGAGTTAGCCACAAGATCCAAAGAAGTTGTGGACTCCTTGGTTAGTGGGTGTAAATTAGATTTGGGTACCTTCACCACCACAATGGATCTTTGCATCCTACCTCTAGAATTATATGATATTGTGTTGGGCATGGATTGATTAGCTACCCATCAGGTGAGTATAGATTGTTAGTGTAAGTCGGTGCTTTGTGTTGATGACACAAGTGGGTAGGTGGAGATTTTAGGGGTCCAAAGACCAATCTCACTTTAGATGATCTTAGCTAACCAACTAAAGTAGAGTGTACAAAAGGGATGTCAGATGTTTATTGTCTTTGTCAGTGATCTTAAGGAGGTTGAGAGTAGTGTGGTGATACTTGATTATCACCCACTCCTTTGTGAGTATGCAGACATGTTTCCTGATGAGATACTTGATATGTCACCACAACGTGACATTTATTTTTAGATTAATCTAATACTAGGAGTTAAGCCAATTTCATAATCTCCTTACCTCATGACTACTTAGGAGTTGAGTGAGCTTAGATTGCAGTTGGAGGAATTATTGGCCAAGGGCCATACTCATCCTAGTGTATCCTCGTGGGGTGCACTAGTCATCTTTGTGAAGAAGAAAGATGGATTATTACGTTTATGTATTGACTACCAATAGTTGAATAAGATGACAATGAAGAATCGATATCCTTTATCGAGGATATATGACTTGTTTGATATGATGAAGGGAGTGCAAGTGTTCTAAAAGATTGATCTTACATCAAGATACCATCAACTTCCTATCCATGAGGCTGATGGTCATCAAATAGCTTTTCATATATGTTATGGGCATTATGAGTTTATGGTTGTACCCTTTGGGCTAACCAATGTGCCATTAGTGTTCATGAGTCTGATGAATGGATTTTTTTGCATGTATGTTGATCAATTTTTCATTATATTTGTGGATGACTTATTGATCTATTTTAAGACTTTGGATGTACACGAGGTCCATTATGCCAAGTGTTGCAGTACTTGCAAGATCATCATTTTTATGGAAACTTGTTTAAATGTGGGCTCTTCCAGTTAGAGGTGAAGTATTCAAGGCATATCATCATTAGTGATGATATTGTAGTGGATTTGGAGAAAATTTGAGCTATTAGGGATTAGCTAGTACCCACTAATGTTTTTGAGATTTGTAGTTTCATGGGATTGGCAGGCTATTACTATCGATTTGTGAAGGATTTTTCACGTGTGGCTCAGCCCATGACTTCTCTTTATCAGAAAGGGAAGAAGTATGTTTGGTCAGATTAGTGTGAGCCAACATTTGATGTTCTTAAGGAGCATTTGACCAGTGAACCAATCCTTGTAGTGCCTAATCTTGTAGGCAATTTTATGGTTTACATGGATGCTTCGTTGCAAGGCATGGGTGTAGTGTTGATGCACGATGGTCAAGCGATTGCATTTGATTCTAGAAATTTCAAGGACCATGAGCTTAAGTGCCCCACTCATGATTTGGAACTTTTGGATGTGGTGCATGTTCTTTTTTCATTGGAGGCATTTCCATTTAAGAGATAGGTTTGAGCTGCATAGTGATCATCGTAGCTTGTAGTATATCTTTACTCGACCAAACTTGAATGCATGACAACCTTGTTGGATGGAGTTCCTGTATAAGTATGAATTTTATGTCCACTACATTAAAGAGAAGGAAAATTTCATCATGAATGCCTTGAGTAGGAGGCAACATGAGATACCAATCTTGTCATTGGGAGTGGATTTGCGAGGCTATATCTTGGACACTTTACTTGCTGACACATGGTATTATGAGGTTATGGTAGAGATTGAGTCTGGACATACCCTAGAGGAGAGGTTTTTAGGGTATTTTCTTGAGTCCAATGGATTTCTATGACACTTGGGGCATATCTATGTACCAGTGTCTGGTGTTTGGTGTCCTTCGTACCTTAATTTTTTTAGAAGCACGTCATGCACCATATTCTACACATCCTGATGTTAAGAAGATGCATGCCATTCTTTAAAAAATGTACTTTTGGGCAAGAATGAGGCACACTATTACTAATTTTATTTCTTGATATCTTGAGTGCTAGAGAGTGAAGGTAAAGCATCAACATCCTATGGGTGTTTTGCAGTCGCATACAATTCCAAAGTGGAAATGGGATACCATATCTATTGATTTCATCATAGGGTCACCTATGTCATCATGATGACATGATTGTATCATGGTGATAGTAGAAAAGTTGTTCAATGTAGCACTTTTTCACCCATGAGGACATCCTACATAGCTTCTTCTATAGTGCATATTTTCTTGGAAGATATTGTTTGATTGCATGGGATCCCTTGTTAGATTATTTCAAATAGTGATCTAGTGTTTACTTTAACATTGTGGACATCTCTTCAGTATGCTTTGGACATACAACTCAATTTTAGTTTCGCTTACCACCTAGAGACTGATGGTTAGAAAGAGAGAGTGAACCAAGTTCTAGAAGATATGCTTTGCATGTATGTGATGGACAAGAATGTAAAGTGGTAGGATTATTTATACCTTGTTAAATTTGCATACAAAAATGGGTATCATCGCTTGGCATGTCACATTTTTAGGCCTTCTACAATAGACCATCCCATGCCCCTTTGAGTTTGGATCATTTGAAAGATAGAGTACTTCTAGCTCTAGAGATGCTTCACGATATGGAGCAGTAGGTTGTTCATATTAGAGAGGATTTGGTTACTGCTTAAGATAGGGAGAAGAAATATGCAGATGCCCATAGGTTGGATTGTCACTTTTTTGTTGGTAACAGGGTATTTTTGAGAGTGCATCTAAGGAAGAGCTACATCCATGATGGGAAAGGATCTAAGTTAGTGCCACATTTTGTCAGACTATTTGAGATCCTTGAGAGGATCAATCCTATTTCTTATTGACTAGCATTACCACCTAGCCTATCATGTATCCATGATGTTTTCCATGTTTCTATTCTAAGGAAATATATTCTAGATGTGACCCATTTTCTTGATTGGGATGCTTTGCAGGTGTAGGATGGGAAGATTTCTTTGGAGCCAATTCATATCCTTTAGCATCAGAGACTGACTTTGAGAGGTTAGGACATAGAGCGGGTAAGGGTCCAGTGGGACCCAAGCATTGAGAATTTTGCTACTTGGAAAGATGCTACACAATTGAGAGATTTGTGTCCCTATCTTTTTGAAAGCTTCTAAGAGTAAGCCTATGCCTAGTGGAGGAGGAGGTAGTGCCTCTCATGTTTGTAGTTTGTACCTAATTATATTTTGATCTGAGAGATACTTGTCACTCATGTTATTTTTACATTTGAGATGACCTAATGTTCAGGTGTTGCACTTGATTTCCAATGTCATAGATGTTAGATTACTATGTTGTTTAGTTAATCATATCTACATCATGATGCCCTTTTTGAGATGACAATATATTTTATGGTGATATCAAGTTATCTAGTGTTTGGACATGTCCTGTGATTACATTTATGTGTTGGATTTGATGCTATGGTTATTTATTTCATTCTTGTTTTGTGATGCTTTATGAAAAAGTGAGTGATGTAAATGGATTATTTTAGTACAATTAAATAACTAGTTAAATTACGTTACTTAATGCATTTATTGCTTTGGCTATGCTTTTATATGAAATTGCACTCGATCATGTGTTTTAGTGTGCACGATTTCTATCCCTAGTAGTGGCACATGGAGTTAATGATTTAGCTATTCATATCTAGCCAATGTCATCCTTGTATAGTTGACATATCTTATTTAAGTATTTGAATTAAACCCTCTTGTGATTTAATAAATCTAGAATCATTTGCATTATGTGATTAGACCCATCATCACATCTATGCATTTAGAGGTTCATATTATCACAAAAGTTATTAATAAATTTTGTAATTTTGGCTTAAGAGAAATTTTAGGCTTAATTTAATTTAATTTAATTTTTGGTAGCTTTTCCATAGTTGAATTCCAATTACTTGGAATAGCCTATTTTCATTTGGTTTGAATTAGGGTTTAACTAGGTGACCTAATTATTTGCCCTAATTTGTTATTTTCTTGAAAAGTGAATAAGTATCCAAAAAAGGGAATTTTATTCCTCACTTCTCACTTTTTTGAAATAAGAAAATTGAGAGATTTTTTCTAAATCCTCTTATGTATAATTACATGTCTATTTGATGTAGGATCTACAGGTATGGGATCATCTCGAGATCAATCTCATTGGATCTAGCTTGGTGAGACATTTGGTTGCCACAATTTTTGGCAACTTCTACAGGATTTTTATTTTATTGCTCAAATTTCCATTGTCCCTTTGGTTGTCAGGTAGGGCTCTCCTATTTTATTGTTTTAGTCTTGTTTCTATTTCTATTTCTAGTAGCTATATGTTTGGAGGTTGAGAAATAGTCTTCCCCTCTATTTCTGATTGCTAGTTTTGCCCAGTTGGCTAGGTTTGAATATTTCCCCACTTTTCAAGATGAGGGTTTGGGAGTTTGCACTGTTATGCTCGCCATTTTTGCATACAATGTTTGAACTTGATTTTTATTGGATTTTGGTGGCTTATTCATCATTGGGTTGAATGGGTTTTATTTCCATTAGTTTTTGTCAAAGTTGTTCTTTTGAAGTTTTTACCTTGATTTATGTGTCACCTAGTTTTCTAAGGTTTTCTTGGCATGATGTTTGTTATGGACATGGATTACGCATAGGATGTCATTCCAATCATTGCTACACTTTTATTTTGCATTTGCACGTGTGTCACATATGTACTCCTAAGCTTATATTCAGTTGATTGTCATTTTGTTTGTGTTCTAATCCAACCCTTATTTTATGATCTTCATGATGTTGGTGCGTCCACACACAAGCATGTGCACATACATTTTTCAGATGCTTGTGAGGCCTGAACTCCTAATTTTTTTATTGTGGATTATAGTTCATTGGGGTTAGGTTGGGAATATGTATTACCTATGGGAACTCATCGTGTGAGGAGCATGGGTATGTAGGGTAGACCGTGGAGGGGCTTCTCTCACAACCTTGGTGACTATTTCCCATAGGGTTGGCATGAAGAAATTCTAAACAAGGGATAACTAAATAAATATAAGATAATAAAAAATTAAAGTAAGCACACAATTTAATTTGAGGACACTTGATATGTGAACACCTGCTTAAGTCTGAGGACATAGTGCATGCACCTTCTCGGGGAATTGATGCTACATGATACTAGCTTGGGCTACTTAATGCCAAGCTACTTACATTCTAAATAGGGTGAAAAATGTGTTCACCTAAATTTATAGAGGAAAATATGGATGATAGAAAGAAATTTGTATGAAGTGGGAATATAGGACCTATCCTTAACCCAAATTCCCAAAAGGAATGATCCAAATTGCTTAACCACAAGGAAGTGATCAATGCACAAGTGAATCAAACAATTTAGAATATGAATATAGGAGGAGATCCTATAATCTACTATAGAAAATAACTATTTGAAACCTTGCATGAATAAAAGAAAAATACTAACCTCAAAGTAGGGTGAATCTAGAAAATGCTGATTTTTGATCTCTGTGTACAACTTATAAAATTTTTGCAACCTATTTTAGAATGGAAATGTCAAGACAGAGAAAACCAACTAGAAAAACTTTGTCCTTTTGAGGGTATATCAACCTTGACCTAGATAGCGGGGCACAATGTTACCTCGAGGCATAGTTGTGCCCCAAAAAGTTGACCTTGTCCTACATAGCTCTGATGAAAATTTTGTTCACTGATCCCATAAGTTTGATGAAAAGAGTATCTAAATCTACACTTTAATTCACTTTTTCACACCTGTATTTGCAAGAAAAATGGTTTTTTTGTTGGATGGGGGGGGGGTTTGTCTTGGTCAATCCCCCATTTGGAATCAACCTTGAAATATAATTGAAATTATAATATGAATAAACAAAGTAAATGGAACTATTCACCTTGCTTATATTGAAATCCTTATGGAGGATTCAAATCCTTGAATCCACAAGTATAGATGTTTGAAATGAATGTAGGATGTCTCAAATCAATGGAATTAGATCTTAAACACCAATCTTGAATATATCTTTGTATAGGAAGAGGCTTGGATGAATGTGGATGGAAAAGTCTTCAAAAAGAGGGCTTCATAGAGATTCAATCCTTCAATGGCTAACAATAGACCTCCCTGAATTGGATCTTGAATGCTTGATAATGGATCATCTGATATAATGTCTCATTATGAAAAGTAGATATTAACTTATCTCATAGATAGTGGATCTTCACTTCATAGAATAATAGATGCGTAAGATAATGGTTCATAGAAAGTAGATGTCAAAATGAGGGAAGAAGGCTTCCTTATATAGAGATATAGGGCACAAACTTCTAGAGAAGGATGACATGGGAGAATAAAATCCAAATTAACCTTAACCCCTAGAACGGAACTAGATTAAATGTAATTTAAGAGTGTACCATTTTGAAACCCAAAACAGCCAACCCAGAAGTGGGAAAATGAAACTTTTCAAAGATTGATATTCCAAAACTCACAGAACTTAAAAATTAGACCTAGGGTTAGGGATGAGGTTGACCTTGCCCTAGGTAAGGATCAAGGTCATCCTTAACCTAGGTTAGGGTCAAGGCCAACCTTGACCGTTCAGTTCATCCTTAACCAAGAAAGTCAAAGTCCTTAGTTTCATAATGAAAATTGTTAGAAAGAGGCTGGGAATACAGGGAGAGAAGCAAAACAAGATGAAAACAACTAGATCCATGTAAAGACCTATCAAAGGTGCTTGAAATGACCCTAGACCACTTACTCAGAGGAATAAACACTCTTAACATGGAAGTTCTTCTATTTTAAGATGATGCATTAAGCACACACTTTAACAAAAGTATGGAGTTGGTGCAAACTCTTGGTAAAATAAAAGATAATAAAAAGATTATCTTATTAAAATCAAAGGGATAAAGGGACCCTCAAGCCCCCAAAGACCCAATTCTTTTTCAAATCCAAGATCACAATAAGAGAGACATATCTAGAAAAGAGAAAGAAAGAGTGTGATTATCTCACCCAGTGAAAACTTATGTCTCATTGTAAACCACACAAAGAAACTATGCATCTAGAAAGATGGAATTGAACCACCTAGTGAATGTGGCTACTCACTAGTCAACCCATCAAGAATCCATTCTTAAGAATATTCTATTCTATAAGAGTAAAACAAAAAATAAAAAGAGATCTAATCTTAAGGACACCTTCAATATTAAGGGATCAATTTTTTTTTAAATGAGAGGGATCAAGAGATCCTAAAATTTAAATCCTTGCTTTAAGGATTAGTCACTAATTCAAAAAGGGAGAAAAGGTATCTTGAAAAATAGTATATGTATCAAAAAGTACGTGTGTACAATAAGTGAGCAGAGCATATGCCCCTACGTTAAAGTCATTACTAACACTTTAACATAAGAAATGGCTTTAATGGAAACATAAAGAACTCTAATAATTACATTTCCACTACAAGATTCCCCTAGATAAAGAAAAATCAAGGGAAATACCACATAACATACAAAAAAAACATAAGGGATCCACCTACTGTGGGGTCAATATGATCATAAGATAATATATATGATATTATTGCAAATGAATTGACATCATTCCCCAAAGAAAGTAGAACTAAAATCAGAAAGGAGGAAAAATCATGTAAGAGATACAAAGAAGAATCTTTTTAGACCATGACCTAGAGATAAAAAATAATCAATGCTACCAAATCATAGATTCAAGCAGATTACACAAGGAAACATGTATGAATAATAGCACAAGTATAAAATACCAATAAACAACATATGGAAGAATAAAGATACATATAGAGTAATAATACAATAGGTTTGATTCCTTTATCACCTTACACCAACAAAGAAACAAAGATTGTATAAAAGAATCTAGCAACAAAACAAATTACAGGAGAAGAATAGTACAACAAAAACACACACAAAAGGCTACCATGAAGGACTAGACAATCAAGTGCACCACCTACTCTATCCATCTTTTTGTATATCATTTAAGGAAGGTGGGTAACTTGCAAGAGGGAATATATCCAACAAGCTAGGAATAAAAGCCAGTTCCAAACAAGGATCCTCTCGAGAATCACAATGTTCGATACTAGGTTTAAGTGTTAGTTATGAGGAAAGCATATTAGGTAAATAAATGTCAATGTCAATAGTTTCATATTCATTATTAACATCATCAATATCATCAAGAGTATCTTCTTCATCTAAATTAATCAAAATAGGATCTAAGATACTAATGTAATCATCAAAATTATGCATCATAACATCATTATTAGCAACAACTTCTTCTAACACATCATGAATAGTTGTATCCAAAAAAGGTAAATATTTTTGAAGAACATAATTACAAGCTTTAGCTTGAGCATGATGCTTCTTATGATGTTAATTAGTAGATCAATTACATTTTTTCTTGTTTGAAATGTTTTGATAACTAGGAGGAACAATTATTGGATACTTCACAGGTTCTATAGGAGGATTAATGTGATTATCAATAGACTAACAAGCAATAGGAGGAGCTTGATTGACAAATGTAGAAGCCATAGATAAAGGAGGTATGGAAGGTGTAAGAGAAAGACCATGATCAAGATCTAGAGGAGGTAAGCTTAACTCAAGAATATTATGATAATTATAGGCTTGATATGAGCAGAAAAGATGATCAGGTCAAGAAGGACATGAATTAGGTAATGAAGGCTAAAAGAAGTCAAGTGTAGTATAATCTCTGTGCCTAGAAGTGTGATATAAACTATGATTAACCATCTTCACTTCTTCATCATGAAAAGATTTAAGAAATTTATGAATAGGTAAAGAAATAATATGCATGGCATTTAACCATGGCAAACCAAGCTTAACTTGAAATTGATCAGAAGTAGGAACAACAAAAAAGATAGTGTTCAAAATTTTTCCAAAATGTTCAACTGGTAAATAAATAGAACCAAATGATGGATAAAGAAAAAAATTAAAAGTTTTAATCGAAACATCTGATATATTATAAAATAACATTGCAATCTTTTCATAAAAAGATTTTCATTAGTAATAACATTAACTAAGGATGTAGGATCAAGAAGACAACCACAAGTAGATATCTAAGAAATACTAGCATAAGTATAAAGGGGACCATTGGGACCTTTAATAATCTTAGAATCATTGAAGGTAATCAAAAGTTCCCAAGGTCTTTTATTCTTAGGTTATTGTCAAGGTTTAGGTTGAGGCTTCAATTTTGGCATAGGTTCTAGTTGAGGTTGTGCTGAAACTTGAGATTGAAGCTGAGGTTGAGGTGGAGACACATATTAAACAACATACTCCACTTGATTAATAAAATGATTAATATTATCCATCTTTGAATCATACATAATATCCATAGAAGATGGCTGAGCAATAGTATTAGTATCATGTGAAGGTAAAGTATTGTTACTAATAGAGTCAATTAAATCATGAACCTTATGTTTTAAAGAATAACATTTCTCAATAGCATGACCATTTTGGCAATGATATTGGAAAAAAGATTCAGAATCAAAATATTTAGATATAATTGTAGTAGGTAAAAGAGGCTGAATAGAAAGTAAAGTAATCATATTAGTAGTTAACAACCTATTCATAATAGAATGTAAAGATAACATACAATTTAATTGAAAAGTAGTGGATGCAGAAGTGACATTGTGAGATGCAACAATTGTATTTGCTTGTTTTTTTATCTTGACATATTGTTGAATTTTTTAACTTTATTTGGATTAGGAGTAGCATCACCTTTATCAATAGGAATAGGATCCATTGGAGTGGTGCTCTCAAATTGACTCACTTGTAATTGATAATGATGAAGTGCTGCACAAATTTGTTGAAAAGAGGTAAATTCAGTATGCAAAATTTTATCTCTAATATCCTTTTGCAAATTTGAAACAAACATACATTGATATCAATATCAGGAATATGATAAGAAATCTGAGCATGTAAATGATTAAATCTACCAATAAATTTAGTCAAAGTTTCCTTAAAATTTTTTTTACAATGCATAAAGTCAGTTAAAGACACTTGCGGGTCAATGTTGTTTTGAAATTGTTGAATAAAAGCATTGGCAAGTTGTGGAAATGAATCAATAGAATAAGGAGGAAAGGATAAAAACCATTGTAAAGCCTTGTAACAAAAATTTTGAGCAAACAACTTAGCTAAAATCCTATGGTTATTGTAAGGAAACTTGGCAATAAAAAATATAACCATTTCCACATAACCCATAATAGATTTGAAATAAACACGGAATTAAAATCCACATGCAAGAGAATAGACAACATACCCACAAAATGTGACACAAGATATACCCTGGGAAACCCTCATTGAGGGAAAAACCCAGCCTCCAAAAGCATCCATCATTATGTATTATTCAGCAAAAATACCATTTCCATACAACCATGGAAGCCTTCATGGCCATAGCCACAACCGAGCAAACTATGTGAACAAGCATGAATCCACACATCCCATGCCATGCTTTCAACCTTCACAAATGCTCCCTTGGCTAACCTGTCAAGCCTTGTCCCGCTCGACTCTTGCCTTTTGTCTTCTCCTTGTCACTCTTACTCTTTCTCTCTACAACAACTACCCTTGTGGCTACTTATATAGTAACAAGTCCCACAAAATCACTAAGTGGTATTACATAAACCATGTGCTAAAACCATGTGCTACCTAACCCATTGACCCCACATTTAATATTGGGCATTTAATTGTTTTCCCCAATATTAAATAATTACATGAAATATTTTCACAATGTTACAATACAACTCATCAAGAATATTCCATGGGAATCTTTACATGTTGCACGTCCATCTAGGTACAACATTACATAATAAAATAAAATAATAATAAAATAACAATATTATGCAATGTGTGCAACACCCATTATCTCAACAGTTATGAACATAATCACTACAAAGGATTTGAAATATTTTAACATGATGAACATGGTCTCCCTTACAATTGTAATTCTCAAGATGAGGTATATTAGCTTGCTGAGGAGTGTGAGTATGAATGATATATTGAGACAAAGGACTTCCCATGAAACAAGTAGGAATACTAAACTTGTTTTGAGTCAAGGATGCAAGTTGTTGTTGTAATGATGACATAGTTTGAGTCAAACTGATAAGTGTTGAATCATTAGAGGAAATGGGAGGAATAGAAACATTAGAAATACTAGGTGAAATGTATGAAGCTATAGGAATGGAAGACACAACTAGAGGAACTATAGTTGGAAAGGAATTAGAATAAGTAAAATAAACATTATGATAAGAAGTTTGTGATGTAGTAAGGGTCACAGGAGGAACACTTATAGGAATAGAGGGAACCATCACAGTCACCAAAGAAGGAATATAGGTAGGAATAGTAGGTAAAGGAACAAAAGAAGGTTCTACACTAGTGATAGGAGGAATCAACCCTAAATATTGAGCTTCTTGAGCTAAAGGTTTAACATTGGAATACACAAGGTGAGTAATACCATGCAAGAGATTAACACCTTGATCAGTATCATGAAGAACTTTCT
Organism: Cupressus sempervirens; assembly: GCA_028749045.1. Lineage (NCBI taxonomy): Eukaryota > Viridiplantae > Streptophyta > Pinopsida > Cupressales > Cupressaceae > Cupressus > Cupressus sempervirens. The sequence goes on from CM053785.1 coordinate 532,035,753, forward strand.
TAAGAGCCTCTATAGCTTGAATAGAATCTTGATCATGGTTTTCTTGAATAAGCCAATTACCCATTTTATCAAGTTCAATTGAAAGTTATTGGACTTGTCAAAGAACTCTTAAAGCATCATCCTCATCATGAGATGAGTGAGAAGTGTTTTGCTCCATAATAGGATTAGAATAAGGAAGAATCAAATTCTCCTCCAGGATCCTAAGAAAAGGAGAAGAAGACTTAGGCTCAAAGATACCCATAAGTCTATGACTTCGTCTAACCAAAAGATTAGAAGTATGAATAGACTTAATAAAGCTCATAAACCAATGCAATACAAATGAACTAAACTAAGAAAACATAAAGCACAAATATTTTTGTATTTTGAAAGAGATTTTGCATTTTTAATTTTAATTTTTTTGTATTTTTAATTTTTTTAAATGCCAGAGCATAAACTAAATCTAATCTTAGTGCAAGAAAAGACCTAACAAATATAAAATGAAATGTAACACTGCAAAACACGATAGGATATCTAATTCCACAAAAGAAAAGAGGGTAAGTGTGTTGGGTTCACAAAAATCAATAAGGTGAAAAATGTGTTCACCTAAATGTATAGAGGAAAATATAAATGATAGAAATAAATGTGTGTGAAGGGGGAATATAGGACCTATCCTTAACCCAAATTCCTAAAAGGAATGATCCAAATTGATGAACCACAAGGAAGTGATCAATGCACAAATGAATCAAACAATGGAGAATATGAATAAATGAGGAAATCCTATAATCTAATATAGAAAATAAGTATTTGAAACCCTGAATGAATAAAAGATATATACTAACCTCAAAGTAGGGTGAATCTAGAAAATGCTGATTTTTGATGTCTGTGTATAGCTTTAGGAAATTTTGCAACTTGTTTCAGAATGGAAATGTCCAGACGAGGAAACCCACAAAATTTTTGTCCTTCTAAGGATAGTTTAACCTTAACCTAGATAGTGGGGCACAATCTTACCCTGGGCCACAATTGTACCCCACAAATTCAACCTTGACCTACACAGCTCCAACAAAAAATATGTACACAGATCCCACAAGTTCAATGAACAGGGTATCCAAATCCACAATTTAATTTGTTGTTCCACACCTATATCTGCAAGAAAAAAGGTTTTGTTTATTGGATAAGGATTTTCCTTGATTAAATCCCAATTTGGAATCAACCTTGAAATACAATTGAAATTGCAATATAAATAAGCAAAGTAAATGTAACTATTCACCTTTCTTATATTGAAATCTTTGTGGAGGATTCAAATCCTTGAATCCACAACTATGGATGCTCCAAATGAATGTAGGATTTCTCAAATCAATGACATTAGATCTTCAATACCAATCTTGAATGAATCTTTGTGGAGAATGAATGTGGATGGAGAAATCTTCAACAAAAGGGCTCCATAGAGATTGAATCCTTCAATGGCTAACAATGGACCTCGTTAAATTGGATCTTGAATGCTTGAAATGATTGAATACTTGAATGCTTGATAATGGATCATCAAATATAATGTATCCTTATGAAAAGTAGATATAACTTTTCTTATAGATAGTGGATCTTCACTTCATAGAATAATGGATGTGCAAGATAATGGTTCATAGAAAGTGGATGTCAAAATGAGGGAAGAAGGCTTCCTTTTATAGACATCTAGAGCACAAACTTCTAGAGAAGGCTACCATAGGAGCATTAAATCCTAATTAACCTTAACCCCAGAAATAGACCTAGATTAAATGTAAGTTAAGACTATACCATTCTGAAACCTAAAATAGCCGATCTAGAAGTGGGAAAATGAATCTTTCCAAAGCCTAATATCCTGAAACTCTCAGAATTTGAAAATTGGACATGGGATCAGGGATGAGGTCGACCTTGCCCTAGGTTAGGGTTAAGGTCCTCCTTGACCTCGGTCAAGGTTGAGGTTGACCTTGACCCTTCAGGTCATCCTTGACCTAGAAAGTTGAAGTCCTCAGTTTCACAGAGAAAATTGTCAGAAAGAGGCTGGAAATAGAGAGAGAAGCAAAATAGGGGAAAACAACTAGATTTGTACAAAGGCCTATTTAAGGTTCTTGAAATGACCCTAGACTACTTAATCAAAGGGAAAAAATCTCTTCACATGGAAGTGCTTCTATTTAAGATGATACATTCTCTAGTGAGCCCCTACATAGTTGACCCATAGAGTATCTAACCAGGACCTAATCAATTTGCATTGTCTCATGATCTTGGTTTCAGTTATCTTTACTGTTTGGCATAAGTGTTAGCCATGGAACTTTGATTAATGTGTATTTTTTATTGGATCATTATCTCCACTAGCACAATGGGAGTGGACCTATGGGTTTCATGTGGTTGGGAGGTGTAGTTGCCTATACCACTACTAGGGATTGGTGTATAGAGACAATATATTTCCAGTTGTGATTGATGCTTGATTTCCCTTAGTATATTTGAGGTTCTAGAATATGCTTCTTAGTGATTTATGCTTTAATTGGAATGCTTGGGCATCATGTTTAGATGATGTTAGTTTCTTTGATGCATTCCTTTATTATGATGTTTAGCATATGGTTAGATGATGTGATTCACTTAGTTGGAATATCTATTTCTTTATTGGTTTATCATGTTAGATTTTCTTGTTCTTATTTTATTATGTTTTAGTAGTGATGCCCTCATAAGACAACTCTAACTATCTAGTTGGTAGTTTGGGATGATACGCACGAGGGATGGCTAGGTCCTTCAAGGTCTCATGATGATATTACAATTGGGAGGAATTGCGCAAGAGTATAATTTTCTATCTTTATTGTGATGTTTCTTTTTGCATGCTTTTCATTTATTGCTATTTCTTAGATGGTTAGTTGTATTTTCATCATGTTTTCTTGTGTTTGAGTGTCCAAGCCTCAATTTGTCGATTTGGTACTCCCCAATGTGGAGGTTTTAACTCTAATTCTTTCTTCTGAATGTTTGTTAGAATTTTTCTTGCATTCCTAGGTGACAATGCTTTAGCATTGGATGATAGTGGTCAAGTATCACACACCTAAAGGAGATCTATTATACAATACTGGAAAGTATTACACGCCCTAATGAGTTCCATCTTACAAAACTAGAAAGTATTGCATGCTCTTAGGAGTTGTATGTTACTAGAAGAGTATCACATGACCATAGTCAACTCCATCTCCTTGACCCTAAAAGTATTGCATGTCAATATGAGAAATGTCATACAATTTTGGTCAAGTATCGCATGGCTATATGGAAATATCACATGGGTTTGTGAGGAAACCTATGTGGGTGACCAATATGCACTTTTTGTTTTGTTTGGAACATTTTGGGAGGTGTTTTGAGTACCCTTTATGGAGTTCTCAATATCTAGTGTTTGACTTTTTGAATTCAAGCTCTTTTGGATTTGAATGTGTTTTGTGACCTTGGTTGCTTGGTCATTTTGCTTTTAGTGTCACATGGAATTTTTTTGGAAGCTTGGATTAGTTAGTTTAGTCTTCCATTGTGATCTTTGTGATCCTTATATGTTGATTGTCATGTGTATCCATACTTGTTAACAAAAATCTTGGATTTTATTTATCCTTGTTCCAAGGATCTTTGGGCAGGGCATTACATCCAACATACTTGATCCTTATTACTCAACAACTTTACGAGTTCATCTAGTTATGTCTATTTTTAAATCCTCTTCATTAATGAACATATATGACACTATAAACTATTATTAAATGTCTCTCTAATAGGTTTGACATCAATGACAACATAAAATTTGTTCCAATTGTAGTTTCCAACACATTTATCTATGGATAGACTCTCTAATAGGTTGACTATGGGTACCATCTCATTTGACCATTTCAATGCCATGTTTTGTAACAACTCTTTTAGTGATTCAAAGTAGGGTGGGTGTTGGTGTAAATAAGTATCTACTATTTACACTTTACTTAAGTTTACTTAGGATGATGCATTTTCATATTAGTTGTCATGCAGACACCTAGGAGTTTGCATATACATATGAGTTGTCATGTTGAAAAAATAGTAGTTTGCACTCCAATTCAACACATGTTGTCTAATAAATCTCTCTATGGGATACACCTTTGCATTCTTATCCTCACATTGTTTCACATACATTCATTCAGAATGGAGGATAATCCACTCTTGGTGGACATGTACTTAGTTGTTATGTTTATCTCTTGTATGACTCCTAGACATATTAATTACCTTTATATACAAGGCACTTCTATGATGTATTCATCCAATTATATGATGAATCCATTCTCATTTGATCATATCTTGTCTCTCTTTTTTGCTATCTCTTGAGATTCTAGATCTGGGCATTTCATTATTGCCTTAAGAAAATTCTTAAATGGTATCAGAGCTATACAAATTTTTTATATGGTATTAGAGCTATACCAAATTCTTATAGTGGGCACTCTACTAGGTGATATAATCACTCCTCTTCTTATTTTCTTTTTTGTCAATGATTTCTCTCTTACTATGATCTAGGAGTTAGAAAAGAGTCAAATCCCTTGGGCGCTTGATGAATTATTTTTCTCCCTAATTATAATGAGAGTATCTTATGCTTAGTTCTCTACTTGAACAAGAGTTTGGATTGAGTTCATACTCACACTAAAGTGGGGGATAAATGTATTGTCTTAAATTGGAAGCACTCCAACTTAATGAAAGTTTAGCACCTATTTAATCCAAGATCATCAATATTCTTGCACCTTTACTTCTTTCTTCCCTTTTCTATCCTTTCTCCTAGGTGGAATTGGGGTAAAACCTAAAAGATTCTCTTTAAATCTCTTATTTTTATGTTGTTAAGATTGAGGTAGGATTTTGTTATCCCCAATTGATAATTTTTTTATTGTATGTAAAAAAGTCATATTGATTGCGATATTTTCCTTAATGTAAAGCCTTAGTAGGTTAGACATTGTGCTAATTTAGTAAAGTACTAGATCATTTGATTGATGAAGAGGATTTGAAAAAAATAGATGAAAGAGTTAATAAGTGTTGGTATTCAATGGATACTTGAAAATAATGGCAATTACAATACTATCAAAGATAGATGTTTGAAATTTAACAAGACAAACAAGAATAAGATATTGCACATAGTACTAGTTGTAATCACCCAAAAATGGTCATCTAGACTATGATCCCCCTTTCTAGTACTTTTGCATAATTTATCTAATGCTTATCCTTGATCAAATCTCAAAAAAACTATTTATTTGATTTTATCCTATAGTTTGACCAATTTATCCTAAGTTCATATTTAATTAAAAGAACATGTCCCCCTTTGAATTAAATAAAATTCTCCACTCATCTCTTATCCTAAGTTGTACACACAAAAGCATTTCCCTTATTCAAAAATAAACAAAGAGACAGTTTTGTCTCACATGATGGAGAAAAGTCAACTCTTCATCATGATTTGTGGAAATGCTTGTGTACATGGATCCCTCTCACTTTCTAACTCCACCCTTGATCACATGCATCTTTCCTCATGTTCTCTATCATCCATTTCTCTTTAAAAGGTTGAGCTCTCTCCTCACTTCAAAGAACTCCATTATTTTACTAACATTATGTTGCAAGATTGAAGATCTCATAGTTGTGGAGCTCCTCTTCTTCTATCCTCTATTTTTCATTCTTCATACTTCTCAATCATTCTAATTTCTCTCCATGCTTATAGCTTAAATCATCTAGTCTAAATAGGGGTAGTAATACTTACTTTCTATTTTAGCTTGTATTCTACTTTCTCTCATTTAGCTTTCATTTGCATTACATTCATTCTAGATTCTTGGATGCTAGTATTTTTGATCCCATCTTTGAATCTCTCATTCTATGGTGCACCTTACAAGGGTTGCATAGTTTGATTCATTTGTGAGACACCATCTCATAGTCTTTTCACATCATAGATAGAGAGCTATTAGTCACCTCTGGAGATGCTCTCGTTCATGGGTATTCTCAAGAATAATGGTTTATAGAAGTGTGACACTTTTTGTACACACATTTTTTGGTGCCCACCGTGGGGCTGGAACCAAGTTTTTAGCTCCATTTTCTTGCTGGTATTTTATTTGCATTCTCATGTATGATTTTTTATAGCAACATATTGGATCTAATCAAGTGATTTTTCAGGTCTTTCACTTTGTTTTTAATGCTAACCCTTGTGCAGATTTGTTTGAAGAACAAAACCCTAGGGTTCTAAAGAGTTGATCATATCTCTTAAACCATTTAGAGTTTAGATTTGATTTTTTTTAACATTTTGGGGATGCATTCTAGATGTCTCAATCTAATGTTTGGAGTCTTATGAGTTGATTTGCATCTATTATGAAATTTTCTTTGTTTTTAATACAATATCATTTTTGGGTATAAATCAGTGAAGTTTTTAGAAAAAATAAATTTTCAAAAAGGTCTTTGAGTTCTATAGGGGGTTTTTTCTTTGTTTTTTTAATTTAGAGGTCGTATTAGGGCTCAATAGCTCAATTTGAAAAATCTAGTCTATTTTGACAATATGGGTCCATAGGGCACAAACTAAAAAGATATGGCTAAATTTCTTAAATCTTTGGAAATCTCTCTAGTTTTTATCAGGGGTCTCTTCTTTGCATTTCTATTTTTGGAGCCAAAATCATAACATACGAGTCCGATCTTATTGACCAAGTCAAAAGAAAAGAGTAAAAATGAGAGCATTTGTGATTACCTTGCACTTTCTTTGCATACAATTGGTTGAAAAATAACTTAAATTTTGAGGTAACTAATCACTTTGTGTTGAAGGTATTAGTTGGTTATTATGCCCTAACCTTGGTTATTTTGTAGGGAGTTTCTCATTTTATTGCTATAAAGAAAGCATGTCAAAGACCTTGGTTTCTAAAAGGGTTACTAACACTTATTTGTAGAGCTACCCAAAACAAAGAAACAAAAAAACAAGTGTGCTTTATTTCCCTTATTTTTGTGTGCAGAAATATTTCTAGTTGTTCATATTTCATAGGCACATAAAACATGCAATTGGGATCTCTTGGTAGTAGGAAAGTATGTTCTTCACCCTTGTGGTGAATTAGAAATGTTGACCCACCTTTAGATTTTGAAAGTAAGTGGGTTAATTGAGCTTCTTGGTGTATTTGGAGGAAATGATTGGAATAGGAGATTATGCTCGTCAACCTTGCAGTGAATCAAAAATCTTGACCTTCAAAAATGGATCCATTTTGTGTAGTTTAGAATCCTTTAGATAGCCTACCCTTGAGTAATAAAGAGGAATGAACCAAGTGGGGACAAGAAAACCTAATACTTTCAACCCACTATAAAATCAAGTCTATCAAGGATACAAAACCTTGGTAGACATAGTACTTGTCTTCATCTATTGGAAGTACTTGTGGGATTGTGACCATGAAGAAATTACTAGGTGAGAGCTCTTGAGGTCCTCTTGTGGTCACAAGGTTTGTTACTTATCATAAGATAAGGTGTCCTATATCGAGAGCAAGAGGAGTGCTATGAATGGAAGCCATTTATAAAAACCATAGGATTAGAAGCTACCCTCTTTTGCTGCTCAATATCTTGGTGAAAGGATTAATCCTAGTGGATTACTCAGATCACCCCAAGATTTTACACTCAGCATTTGTGTCCCCTTGGTTATGCCAATGGCATCTGCATGACAAAGCCAATATCTCTCGTGGGCAACCACTTAGTGTGAGGTTAAGGGGCATCAAGCATGGGCCAAGTTGTTTACTAATGAATGATTCTTCTAGGTAGATATTGCTTGATGTATTCTTGAATGTGCTAGACTTGTGGAAATGTTTTGAGCATACACATGATGATAGTTCTAGTGATTTCTTTTGAGACCTCACATATTCTTGTATCATGCAAGGTTGCTTTGTCCCTTGCTTAATTGTTTTAAGACTACTCCATGTTTCACATATTTCTTTTGAAAATTGAACTTGCTATGCTATCAACATTTTCAACCAAGTTAAAACATTTTTCTTGTGTTTCTTACTAGGGGAGTTTCATCATTTGACTTTGATTTTCTATGTCTCTAGTGCATGAACATGCTTAAAGTGGATTTTGGTCTTTCTAACCTTCTTTATCTATGTCCTCTTTCCAGGATCCTCTTTTGCTAAAGGTTACCTTGATCTATTGACTACACTCCTTGATTGGAAGATTTCTTTACTTGTTTTTTCTTGTCTATTTACTTGGCTATTTGGTCTTCTTTCTCAGCTCTTGACTTGAGTCGCTAGTGTCATAATCTTCTTGGACACTTTGCTTGATAAGAATCTTGTTCATTGCTACCTTTATTTGACAAGTGAAGACTCTACCTTTCTAGTTTCGAAATCAAGTTATCTTGTGTCACCTTATTAGCTTCCTCTAATCTCCTTCATGCTTGATTTTATATCTACTGCTATGGGCTTCAAACTTTGCACTACCAAACCTCAACCAAGTCTCAATGATCATGAGTTCTTCTATTCCACTAGAGAGTTTCAAGATTCATACGCTCAATAAAAAGAGCTAGAAGAGACAAATGATCCCACTTACCTTCATCTTACTAAGTGCATATTGGGAATGCACTCTAAATTTGAAAAAGTGATAGAGGAGAAGATTACATCATTACATGAATCTTCCTTAAGGCCTTTATATGTATGTGAGTCACCTTCTTTAAGGTCATCCTCTTCTTCTAGGTCTACATGCTCTACTTTAAGACATAAATTGTCTTCACCTACTGAATCTAAAGACCTCTTTAGAGAGATAGAAAGTAAAACTTCCTTGAAGTCTATGCTAAACTTTCATGACAAGCCTATCTTTTGCCAATATGATGAAGACATGGATGCATGATATGCACTTGAGAAGAAACAAAAAGATCCTAGGTATACTTTTGAGAGGAATTTTACTCCCTTGGAATATTCTTATGATAACATTTTGCAAACACTTCTTGGCACTAAGCTCATCACATTGCCTAAGCCTAGCTCATATAGAAACCCATTCTTGGATATCTATTATTCTTATCATCAACATAATGGACATGGTACTTTAGATTACATTGAGGTGAAACATAAAATCCAAGATCTTATAGATAATGGGATTATTGATACCTCTAATGACTCATGTGATGAGGATACTTCTCTTGAGAAAGATCATGTTTATGAAACTATGTCTAGTAGTGGTCTCCTTGACACCTCTACTTCTTCCAGCACTTATGCATCTCCTAACACTTCAAAGCTTTCCAACATGACTCCATCAAAAAAAGAACCTAGTGCATGGATATCCTTAAGGGCTACCTCTAAAAGAAACTCAATCTAACTTTCACTTGGCTGCAAACCTTTTCAATGCTACTAAGGCTAAAGATCCTCAACTTCAATGCAATGTCATGCCTACTATTGCTGCTTTAGATAATCCCCCATTACCTCTTCAAGAGCTTATCATTCAAACATCTCATTCTCACATCCTTAAAAGTGGCTCCATGTCAAAAGGACTTTCAAAAATCTAAAGATATAAATTTCAAGAAAGATCAAGATCAAGCACTATTTTATCTCATTCAAGATGTCACTCTTCCATATACTATGTCTTATCCACCTCCTAAGTATGATAAAGACATCACTTCCACTATTTCCATTGAGATTACTGAAAATTATGAGAAAAGTTCTCTTCCTATTCTATCCAAAGCTACTTGTCAAGATCAAAGCATCCCCTCATGTTCTACTTCTCCACATCCACCTCAAAACTATGCTCACTATCCATTTGCATCTCCCAAATCAATCCTTGGTATGTATCCATCTAAGCTAAATCCTTTCAACCTTCCATCTATATTGGTACCTTATGTTCCTTCATCTCCTACACTTTCCACTTCTAACTCTCATATAGCACCTCAAGATAAAAAAAACACTCATCCTTGAAAACTATCCATCCACTTAACCATCTAAACCATTCATATCAGCCTTATCCATCCATAAGTCCCAAGTCTTTTGGAAGCAATTTGGATGATCAACATAAGAAATACAAGAATCCATTGATAAATAAAGATCACTATGTCTCATTTACTTGACATGTGAATACAAAGAAAGAGAAATTATTCAAGAGAACACAAATTTCCACTACCCAAAGAGCTAAATCAAAGAAAATATGGGTTCCTAAACCCATTATTGAAGAAATGAGTTCTAAAGTATCCGAAGAAAAATCTAAAGCTATATGGATTCCAAAGGCTTCCACTCCATCTTCCTCCAAGATTACTCTACCACTTCATACATCTAAACCTCAAGCTATTTCCTCCATGATTCCTTGATCATTCCATCACCCTTTATGGTGTGTGTCAATGTTGATCTTTCCCACTTTTTCATCTATACTCCTACAATCCTTTCAAGACATGAATTTTTATCCTCCATATTCTTATCCTACTACAATCTCTCTTCCTTCACCCTATCAACATCTTCAAGCATACTTATCTATGATATTGGCTTATGAAGACATATACTTCCTATAGGAGCACTATCCACATTTAAAAATCTTGAGCTCTTTCTAATAATCCAAAATCCAAAAAAAAAAAAAAAAATTGCCTTAGCGAAAACCACTTCTCGTGACATCTTGGTAGAAAAATTAAAGAGAAAATAAATTTGTGTAAGGAAACTTGGCAACAAAGAATATAACCGTTTCCACATAACCCATAATAGATCTGAAATAAATATGTAATTAAAATTCACATGCAAGAGAATAGACAACATACCCACAAAAATGTGACACAAGATATACCCTGGGAAACCCTCATTGAGGGAAAAAATAGCCTCCAAAAGCATCGATCACCATGTATTATTCAGCAAAAATACCATTTCCATACAACCATGGAAGCCTTCATGGCCATAGCCACAACCGAGCAAACTATGTGAACAAGCATGAATCCACACATCCCATGCCATGCTTCCAACCTTCACAAATGCTCCCTTGGCTAACCTATCAAGCCTTGTCCTGCTCAACTCTTGCCTTTTGTCTTCTCCTTGTCACTCTCACTCTCTATCTATAACAACTACCCTTGTGGCTGCTTATATAGTAGCAAGTCCCACAAAACCACTAAGTGGTATTACATAAACCATGTGCTACCTAACCCACTAACCCCACATTTAATATTGGGTATTTAATTCTTTTCCCCAATATTAAATAATTACATGAAATATTTTCACAATGTTACAATACAACTCATCAAGAATATTTCATGGGAATCTTTACATGTTGCACGTCCATCTAGGTACAACATTACATAATAAAAAATAAAATAACAATATTATGCAATGTGTGCAACACCCATTATCTCAACAATTTTTCCTATGGTGAAAACCACTTCTTGTGGTACCTTGGGTAAGTACCATGATGAAAACCTAGAAAATAAGCATCATGCATAATTCTTCCACCAGCCATCTATCCTCATTTGTCCCACTTTTATCTTGACAATGTTGAGCTATCCTTGCATATTGGCCATCTTATCCACGAGATTCTCTATTGTGCTTGCTCATTCATTCATAGCCTTCATATCCAACTTCATTCTTATTTCTCTATCCCATCACTATCCTATCTAGTTGGCCCCTTGGTCTTGATCACAATAAAGGAAAACATGGTTCTTAGGCCTCTTGACATGTCTATGCTTTTGTATTACACACTTTCAAGCTATCTCACTTATTGTCTTCCACTACTTATTCCATATTCTATCTCACTTGTTGGCTTCATTACTTATCCTACATGCTATCTTGCTCATTACTTCCATTACTTATCCAAAACCTACTTCATATGGCCATCTTTCCCTAGCTTGGGTACTTTTAAGGAGTCAGTCCTTAAGGAACACTTTCACTTGCTTCATTTTTTTTCTTTCTTATGCATCTTATCCACTTAGTTTCTACTCCATATTATCCACCTTGCTAGACATTGGGACAATTTATGTGATCTTTCTTGAGAACTAGTAATCTCTAATCATTCTAAAAAATGCAAAAAAATCATATGAGATGCTGAAAAATCCTAAATATTTGAAAAAAGTCTTGAAAAAAATCTGGCAAGTGGTGAAAACCTTGAAACGGGTGCTACTTGCAATCTCATTAATTTCACAACACATTTCCTAACTTGGAATTGTCTCTTGTCCTCATCTTGAGGGCATGATTGCTTAGCTTATAAGGGTCTCCTTATGCATTGAGGTTTCTTTGGAAACTCATGCAAAATAGTGTTCTTGAACACTACCCCCTTGACATTAGTTATTTCTCAACACTTTTTAGATAGTTTACCTATAGTCTATGGTAATATGATATTTCTCACTATCATATTAAAATATTGAAGAAATGGCCATGTGACATTAACACAGACACTTAAAAAGTAAAAATTATTGAGCTATGATGAACTTTACCTTCTTTTTGTGCTTTTTATGACAATTTCTTTTCTAAGTGTTCCTTCCCTAATAGTCTTTTGAGGATTTCATGGACTAGAAGATAGGGGGCATGGGGCATGTTTACCTGCTTTTTGGTTATGGGTATACTTTGTTAGTCTAAGGTGTTTAGAGCATTCATGCTTGTCCTACTTGACACTTTGACTTACAATGTATCATCCTTGTCTATTTTTGCAAGACCACACTTAAGGGTTATCCTAGCACTTATACCTTGATACAAGTGTAATCTTGATATAATAAACTTAGGGAATCTAAGTGCATTGGTCATCTTGACTCACATGTATTTGATGCATATGTTGGATTCCCACATTTTTATTTGATATAGATCATATTCATATCCTCATAGTTTATGCTAGTGATGATTGTATGATCTTCTAATGTCCCTATTAAGGCTCGATGAAAAAAACCAAGACCTACTTATGTAACCCTTGCAATTGTACCTTTTCATACTTGCTTGCATTCTAGGGTTCATTCTAGCTTTGCTTTGCATTTTGCATGTTGAGAGAGCTCTCTTCTTTATCTTTCATGAACTTGTCAGCTAGTTGTGTTCATCATTCTCTTTCCTCTTCTCGATCTTATCTTATCTCTTCTTTCCTATTTCTCACTTCTTTTCTATTTTACCATCTCATCTATGCTTTTGACCTATCTTTTCTAATCTTGATATCCTAGATCCATTTTCAGGATCTGATATAGGAGGATCCTAGCCATCGTGTTATCCCCTTATTTTTGTTGGTTGCTACTGAGTTACAACAATTTTGAGTGCTAGTAATTTTTTAGTTTAGGCCGAGTTGAGGTTATCCCACATCATGTTAACACTTGGGTTCATGTGTTATCCCATCTTGCCACTACAGTGTGTGCTGAGTTCTATAGTGTATAGCAAGTGACTCTTCATGTGTTGAGTGACTCTTCATGTGCCAAGTTTTCTTGTTTATGCTGAGTGTCATCATTTTGGACATGATTTCAACATTTTTGGTGCGAGACAACTTGCGAGATTTATTTCAATCCTGCCATTTATGACGAGATCTTTCTTTGGGGTGTGTTCTGATAGTTGGTGGGCTAGATTTATTATTTTTTATGTTCTAGAATGATTTTAAAGCCATTTGGCAAATATAAATAGGGTGTTTTGTCTTAGAGTTAAAATATTTTTTGGAGAAGCGATTTGGGAGTAGCAAATTTGGGAGTAACTAAAGGGAGAGTTTTCCCGAGTTTGTAGAGAGAGCATCAAATGTGAGGTAGTTTACAATAGGATTGTGTTGGAGTTTTGAGTCTATGGACAGAGCACTGAATGTTGGATATTTTACACTTGGATCTTGGATGAAGTTGGAGCAAAGCTAGTAGCCACAACTTGGAAAACAAGGAGATTTCTTGGTGGGCTTGCAAGCAGAAGTTTAGATTTTCCTTGGAGGTTTCTACCAGAGTGTGGATTTGGACTAGCTAAGGTATGGATTGGATCTTGAGGGATCTTGTAGAACTATTATTATAATTTCTATTGTATTTGGTCATAACCGAGAAGGCCTTATGGCCTGACACATTGCATGTAACAGTTATTTTATAAGTAAAGAGTTGTGATTTGGTATGAGATCTTGTGTTATTGCTTCTTGCTATTGTGTTTTTGCTACATGGTTATTTGCTAGGGGCTAGGACATCTCCTTTGAGGATTCTCCTACCTTGCACTATGTTAGATGGTATCAGAGAAAAGGTTATTCCTAAGTGTGTAGACAGATCACCGAAGTTGTGGAAGTTTGCACTAGGACTTGGGTGGAGAAGTAGGTCTAATTTGATCTTAATCTAGTGGTGGATTTTCTTTCTAGAGTCCTAGATCTCTTGGTTGTGAGGTGGAAGATCATGGTTTTGACTTGCAATCACAAAGGGCTTATAGATGGATTAATGGATGCAAAGATGGAAGATTGATCTTGTTGAGGCATGATCGTACAGAGTTTATGAATTGTAGATCCATGGTCCTAGACTTGTGATGTGGTTCCTAATTGTTCATGTGAGGTGGTAGGTTGTGATGTGATTTGTAAAAAATTCAAGGTTGTCACAAGGAGCATAGGAAGGATTTGTTGCAAAGGATTTTCGAAGATCTTGGGAGATGGCTCCAAGAGGATTGGACCTTGAGATGATTTGCAATATCCATGATGTATGGAGAGGAATTTTTCTAAGATGTCTACTTGGTTTTAAGCTAGTTTTGCTGATCGAACTAAGAAGGCAGTTACTTAGTTTGAAACTGGTTTGACTGATCAAGATAAGGACAAGATGAGGAAGGCATTCTATAGATGTTTGTGGAGTTGGAGTCTACTGATCTAGAAGAGAGTTGTATGGCTAGTTAAGAGACTTGTTTGTGAGAGAAGATGGCATGACAAGGTCGAGGTGGAAGAGGTTAGTTTTTTTGATTAGATTGTGGAGTTTGATACAAAACTTGTAGAGTAGCTGGAGGTTGTTGCTGAAGAAATTCCTAACCTTGTTGATGCTGGGATAGACATTGGCTTTCATGATCAATCGGCTAGATCTAACATGGAAATTGTAGAGCACCTGGTCATGGATGATCTAGTTACTATTGGTGATGAGTTGTGTATTGCAAAGCATCTTGTTGTGACCAATGAGATTGCTAGGGTTGTAAGTTTGGCATATGTTGATGGAGATCTTCATATTGTTGTTAATGTGGAGTTTGTTGCTACTAGTGTGGATTTAGTAGTTCTTGATGTGGATGAGGGTTTGTTGATGTAGCATTATATTTAGTTTTTTCCTTGGAGTGAGCATGTTGATTAGTTGGTTGAGATTCTAATTTTTGACAAAATGATGCAGATGTGGATGATGTGTTGATTGGTTTTCTTGTCCTTGTTGGAGTGGAAGCCTTTAGTGAAGATGAAGATGGTTATTCCTTTGGGCATCAAAGTGTGGGACACACTTTTCTATTTACCTAGGAGTTTGATGCAGGAGCATCTTAGCCATTGTGTTATCCCCCTATTTTTGTTGGTTGCTGCTGAGTTACAACAATTGTCAAGTGCTAGTAATTTTGTTGTTTAAGACGAGTTGAGGTTATCCCACATCATGTTAACACTCAGTTTTATGTCTTATCCCATCTCACCACTATAGCGTGTGTCAAGTTATATAGTGTGTGTTGAGTGACTCTTCATGTGCTGAGTGACTCTTCATGTGTTGAGTTTTCTTGTTTATGTTGAGTGTCAGCATTTTGGACATGATTTCTACATTTTTGGTGTGAGTCAACTTGTAGCATTTATTTTGATTATGGTATTTATGGTGAGATCTTGCTTTGGGATGTGTCTTGACTATTGTTGGGTTGGCCTTATTATTTTGTATGTTCTAGAATGATTTGTAAGCCATTTGGCAAGTATAAATAGGGTGTTTTGTCTTAGAGTTAAGCAAGTTTTTGGAGAAGTGAATTGGGAGCAGCAAATTTAGGAGTAGTTGAAGGGAGATTTTTCCTAAGTCTGTAGATAGAGTGCTGAATGTGAGGTAGTTTATATCAGGATTGTGATGGAGTTGTGAGTGTGTGGACAGAGTGCCAAATGTGAGGTAGTTTACACTTGGATCTTGGATGAAGTTGGAGCAGAGCTAGTAGCTGCGACTTCAAAAATAAGGAGATTGCTTGGTCGGCTTGCAAGCACAAGTTTAGATTTTCCTTGGAGGTTTCTACCAGAGTGTGGATATGGACTAGCTAGGGTTTGGATTATATCTTCAGGGATCTTGCAAAAGTGTTATTGTAACTGCTATTGTATTTGGCCATAATTAGAAGGCCTTACAGCCTGACACATTGTAATAGTTATTTCATAAATAAAGAGTTGTGATTTGGTATCAGATATTTTGTAATTGCTTCTTGCTATTGAATTTCTACTATGTGGTTATTTTTTGGGGGCTAGGAAATCTCCTTTGGGGATTCTCCTACCTTGCACTATGTTAGGATCAAAATCCAAATTCAGGCTCATCTTGCTAGTCAAAATTGCTTCCTTCTTTGATGTAGCTAGCTGAAATATTGAGGCTTAATCTTTGAGTATTTTTGGGGTAATCATCATTTCTTCATTTATTCATCATTTCTACTCTTTTCCATTCTTCTCTTTCCATTTCTATTTCATCTCATTACATCTTTCCTCTTTCTTTGACCTAGTTATTATGCTTTATCTTTCTTGGTCAAACCTACTCAAATTGGGGCATATCATCATTGCTTAGTGGTCACACTTTGGTCTTAATCTCATATCTATCATCATGAAATTTTCTTTTCTTTGATTTAATCAAATATAGCTTATTTTTGCATCTCCACTATCTCATTTCGATTCCAATCTCAAGGGGGTAGGAATATTCTATCATTGTTGCAAATTGCTTTCTGCTACAACTATCTATTTTCTCTTGATCTATCTACTTTCTTTTCTTGACATATTAGTGCTCATCTTGGGTATTTATATTGTCACTTCTCTCTCCAAATGTCCAGTATTGTTGCTAAATAGAATGTGCATTTAGGTTCTACTATCTCTATGCGCTTCATTCTTCAGAGTCAGATCTCTCTATCATCTTGGCTTCTTTACTCTTTGATGTAATGTGTTCTCAAATTGATAACATATTAGTCAAAGAGGGGAAAATTTAATCACCCAAAATGGTCATCTACACTATGATCCCCCTTTCTAGAATTATTGCATAATTTATCCAATGCTTATCCTTGATCAAATCTCCAAAATTCCATTTATTTGTTTTTATCCTATAGTTTGACCACTTTATCCTAAGTTCATATTTAATTAAAAGAACATATCCCCCTTTTAATTAAATAAAATTCCCAACTCATCTTTTATCTTAAGTTGCACACACAAAGTATCATATCCCTACTCACTATCCATTTGCATCTCCAAAATCTATCCTTGGCCCTTATCCATCTAAGCTAGAGCCTCCAAACCTTCCTTCCATAGTGGGGTCATATTTTCCTTCATCGCCTACATTTTCCATTCCTAACTCTCCTATCATACCTCAAGATCAACAAACACACTCATCCTTGACAAATTTTCATTCATCTATCCATCTAAACTAGTCAATTAGCCTTATTGGTCCACGAATCCAAAGTCATTTGGAAGTGAGAATAAACATAAGAATCCATTGAAAATTTAAGTTCACTATGTCCTATCTAATCAACATTTGAATGCTAAGAAAGAAAAAACATTCAAGAGACCACAAATGTCTACTATCCAAAGAGAAAATTTGAAGAAAATATGGGTTCCTAAATCCATCATTGAAGAAATGCACTCTAAAGCATCCAAATAAAAAGAAAAATCTAAAGCTACATGGATTCCCAAGTCTCTCTTGAATGAATTGAATATTGAAAATAAATCAAATTTTACATTCAAGCTTCCAAAGGCCTCTACTCCATATTCTTCCAAACATCTTCATAAAAAGCTTCCAAATCTTTCCACTCCATCTTCTTCCAAAATTGCTCTACTACCTTATAAATCTAAACTTCAAGATATTTAATCCATGATTCCTCCATAATTTCAACACCCTTCAAGGTGTTTACAATGCTGATCTTACCCAATATTTCAGCTACCTTCATAAAATCCTCTAAAGCTTACACTTACTTTCTATCCATGCTCGATCAGTTCTTTCAAGACATGAATTCTTATCCTCCATATACTCTTTGTACTATTATCCCCTTCCATCTCCCTATAAACATCTTTGAGCATACTTATCTATGGTCTTGGCTTATCATAACATTTTTTTTCCTATAGGAGTACTATCTAACTTGAAAAAGCTTGACTTGTTTCTAAAAAACTAAAAATAAAAAGGAAGAAAAAAGTGCCTTGGTGAAAACCACTTCTTGTGGTGCCTTGGTGTTGAAAGAGGGATTTTGTTGAAAACAAGTTGATACAAGTATGATAAATATGTTGCAATCATTATTTTGTCACTGATGTTAAACCTACTTTTTGCTGGTAAGACAAATACTTATATGATTTAAATACTATCACTTATTTGATTGATGAAGAGGATTTGATCAAAAACATGTAACAAAAGCATCTAGAGGAAAGGTTGAGTTATGATATGAATAGGAAAAGAATCAACTAAGACAGTGATATCATAGTGCATTAATAATATACTTAAGGTTGCAAAGGTTAGTTACACTAAGCAAGTTCAGAAGAATAAGTTAAACTAAGTTTGTCTGCCAAGCTTGACCAAATGGATAGTAGGTGTCGAGAAAAGTAAGTGCAAGCTAAGAAAAAAATTAGTTTGAGTCGAGAAAAAGTTCATTTTTAGTGTATGCCAAGCAAAACAGTGGATGCCAAGTAAAGTTTAGTTGATGTTAAGCACTGATAAACTTTAGTTTGTGCTGAGTGACTTTTTAGTGGATGTTGAGCAACATAGTATGTGTCAAGCATCAAAAGTAAGTTAATGTCAAGTGACAACTTTATTAGAAAGATCTTGAATTTGATGAATCTAAGCTGACAATTTTGTTATCTTGGATTGTGTAAACTAGGTGGAAGATAAGGTTGATGAGCTAGTGGCACAGAATTCATGGTAAACCATTTTGAGGTGAATTTAAAGAGGATTGAAGGAGAAGTTTCTAGAAATGACATGGAATGAGGGGTAGATTCATTATATCTTACCTAATCTATCCTAACCCTAAATTGGATGATGGATAATGAATAAAAAAAGATCTTAGTTCTCTATTTATAGGGATGGTTAGTCATAAGCAAGGGTTGTCATGTGTTAGAAACTAAAGAAGACAAGAAGTCAAAGGTATTGCTTCATCAAGTGACCTAAGTGAAGAGTCTGCATTGGCATGTTAAGAAACAAGGCTTGAGGATAGGAATGCTACATCTACAAAGTTTGATGAAGCTACACCTTGGAGGACTTGTAGATCATGCACAATCTACCATTAGTACTAAGCATGTTGATCCTACTGGAGCCCTAACTACCAAGGATATGAAAAAGAAAAAAGAACATAACTAGGAAATGTTGGAGATTGCCTCTGCCCTATGTTATGCTAAATTTGATGATATCAAAAGTCTTGACAGTAAGTCTTAATAGTGCAAAGACAATGTGGGATGCCTTAACCACTATCTACGGAGGAGACACAAATGTTCTAAGATCCAAAGTAGAAAGTCTCAAAGGTAAGTTTGATGATATGGGAATGCAAGATGGTGAAAATATTGCTCAAGGATAAAAGATGTTGTTAATGCAATAAGAGGAGCTACTGGTACAATATATGATGATACTATATTAAGAAAAGTTTTAAGAACACTACTGCCTATATATGCTATTAGAGCTTCTGTAATACAAGAACTGAGATGTATACCAAGGAATATTTTATCTCTTGAAGGTCTGGTAGGTAGGCTCATTGCTTTTGAGCTATCTAACTTTGATAATTACAAACCTAGAAATATTGAATCTACTTTCAAAGCTAAGCTGTCATTAAAGGAACCTAATGAGAAGAAGAAGAAGAAGAAAAAGAAAAATTATTTGTCCAGTGATAATGATATAGATGAGGAGGATGTAGAACAACTTGAAGCACTAATAGCAAGGAGATTTCATAGAGGTAAGGGAAAATTCAAAGGTAAACTACCTATCATTTCTTTCAATTGCAATAAGGTTGGTCATATTGCTACTAGATGTCCAAAAGAGAAGAACTACAGAATTAGTGACAAGTACAAAATTAGAAGAGATGAAGACAAAAAGATTACAAAGACAAAGGAAAGAAGTCTTGCTACATTGTTGAAGAGGAAACAAAAGATGAATATGATAAACATGATGATGAAGTGGTGTATGTTGCAATGAAGGATGAATCTAATGAAGATGAGGCAATTGCACTTGTGTCTTGTGTGAACAAGAATGAAAGATGGATCATTGATAGTGGGTGTTCATGTCACATGACTGGAAACAAAAGTGAGTTCATTACCTTGAATTGTTATGATGGAAATAGTGTAAGATTTGGTAATTATGCACCACGTTTGATAAAAGGAAAAGGTTCTATCAAACTCACAAAAAAGATTTTATGTGACAATGCTTACTATGTTGAAGGACTTAACTATAATCTATTAAGTGTGTCACAACTGAATAATTCAAGATGTAAGGTTGAGTTTGAAAGCAATAGAGCTAAGATAAATGGTGCTGATGGAAAACTGATTGGAAAAGGTGATCAAACAAGGAGTAATCTATTCTATCTTCATATAGAGGATGCTACTTGTCTAATTGTAAAATTTGATGATGTGTGGCTATGACAAAAAATGTTATTTCATGTTAATTTTGATAACTTGGTTAGTTTTAGTAATATGAGAAAAGTTATTGGTTTGCCTAAGTTGAAGAAACCTGATAATATAATGTGAAAACAATGTTAGTTGGGCAAAATGACAAAAATGACAAAGTCAAGTTTTAAGAGTAAAACTCATACCTCTAAAGGAGTACTAGATATTGTTTATATTGACTTTTGTGGAACAATTGAAGTGAAAATCTACAAAGGAGATAAGTAAATTATGCTTATTGTTGATGATTATTCTAGAATGATGACAATTATGTTCCTAAAAGAAAAAACTGATGCTTTTAAAATGTTTAAGTGGCACTTAGAATACTTGAGTAGGGAACATGTAAAAGTCTAAAATGTTTGAGATCTAATAGAGGAGGAGAATTTATATCCAATGAGTTTTAGATGTTCTGTAATGACAAAGGAATCAAAAGAAAGACATCTGATCCTAGAACCCCTCCACAAAATAGAATTGTTGAAAGGAGGAACATGTCTACAATGGACTGTGCTAGGACACTCAATATGGAGAAAAATGTTGCTTTGAAATACTAGATAGAAATTGTAAGTATAGCTGTCTATACCTTGAACTGTGTACAAGTCAAGAAAGGTACTCATTCAACATCTTTGAACTATGGCATGGACACTCACCCAATGTAAAATATTTTAAGGTATTTGGAAACAAATGCTTTATTCTCAAAGATTTCAAGAATGGTAAACTAGATGTAAAAAGTGAAGAAGGTATATTCCTAGGTTATTCCATAAGAAGTAAAGATTATAAGTATTTAAATACTAACACTAACAAAGTTGTCGAAAATGCAAATGTGAAATTTCATGAATATATAGAAGTATACGAGGTTGAACCTATGAAAGAACCAAAAGAATACAAATCATTTGTATACTTTATGAAGGAATTCCTACTAAAGAAGATGTTGTAAATCAAGCTAGAAACCAACAGCAAGTTTCAGTGACTATTGAGTCACATACTATGGATGCCGAGTAGCATTCAAGAACTAAGCTACATTTAGATGCCAAGTTACAGAAAGAAGTTGATGCACATTCTAATTTTGAAATTAGTGTACATGAGAGAGGTGTTGAAATACCTAACATAGATGCACATAGTGACTTTGAAGTAGATAGACCAAACGAAGAAACTAGAGCTAAACAAAGATTGTCTAAATATGTCAAAACACATAATCCTACTACACCAATCATTAGAGATAAAAGTGCTAGACCAATGACAAGAAACAAGTTGATAAATGATACATGCTTGCTAAGAATTAAAGAGTCTAAATCAGTAAAAGATGCTTAAGAAGATATGGACTAGAGTAAAGCCATGGAAGAAGAGATTGAAAAAATTGAGAAAAATAAAACATGGACTCTAGTTCCAAGACTAGAAGACAAAAATTTGATTGGCAAGAAGTGCATATTTAGAAATAAGCTAGCTAAAAATGGTGAAGCCATAAGGAACAAGGAAAGATTAGTCTACAAAGGATATGCACAAGAAGATGGAATTGACTATGGAGAAACATTTTCTCGTATTGCTAGATTGCAAGGAGTAAGAACTCTTCTTGCTTATTCTACATATAAATTTTTCAAAGTTTATCAAATGGATATTAGATTTGTATTTTTGAATGGCATATTAGAGGAAGAAGTCTACATAGAACAACCAAAAGGATTTGTTGATATTAACAATAAGAACATGGTATGTAGACTACACAAAGCACTATATGGTTTGAAAAAAGCACCAAGAGCATGGTATGAGAGACTTCATAATTATCTTGTGAAGATTGGATTTGAAAGGATTGACGATAACAACAATCTATACATGAAGATAGAGAAGGGAAAAGGTATTTTTTTATCTAATATTTTTGTTGATGATATCATATTTGGCGGTCAAGATGCTTTATGTAAGGCTTTTGAAAATGAAATGAAGTAAGAATTTGAGATTTCTATGTTTAGAGAAATCAAATTCTTTGTGGGTTTACAAGTACATCAAATGAAATATGGTATATACATCACTCAACCAAAGTATGTCAAGGAGATACTGAATTTTTTTTATATTAGAGCATTCTAAACCAGTAAGTACACCTGTGGTGATAGGATATAAATTATCAAAGAATGATGATTTAGCTGAGGTGAATCAAACATTATATAGTTCTATGATTGGAAACTTACAATATGTAGTACATAGCAATCCTGATGTTGCATTATTTGTTGGGATAGTTGCAAGATTCTCTGCTAATCCTAGGGAGAATCATTTGATGGATGTAAAGAGAATAATGAGATATCTAAAAGGACAAAAGAATATGGTTTATACTATAAGAGAAATGAGAAATTTGAATTAAAAGCCTACACTGATGCTGATTGGGATGGAAACATTGATGATAGAAAGGGCACCAGTGGAGGAGCATTTTTCTTAGGCAAGAGGCTAGTTACATGAACTAGCAAGAAACAAAACTATACTTCACAATCTATTACTAAAGCTAAATATTTTGTTGCCACTATAAATTGTACCAACATTGTATGGATCAAACAACTACTCAAAGGTATGAAGGAAAAGATCAAAAAACCAGTGATACTTTATTGTGACAATATAAGTGCTATAAATATATCAAAGAATTTGAGAGAATTAGTCCAAGATAAAGAGGTGAAGATGGAATATTTTAACACAAAAGAGAAAATTTTTGATATATTGACAAAAGCATTACCCAAGGATGCTCATGAGTATCTAAGGGGTAAACAAGCGGTGATACGCCTATCAAAGGCTATCTAAGTAACAAAAGGAGTGCCCTGCATCAAACAAGCTGATTGTCATATGTTACAAATTGATGCGATGGATCTTACTTTAGGAGCTGCCTAAAGTAATCAAAGAGCTGCAACTTCAAATAAGTCAAAAGCAAGGTGACATAAGAGAAACTGAAGAAGTTCATATCTACATATTAAGATGACAAGTCTTTGGCATTGTTTTCAAAGAGGGAGAAATATAAGAGTTAGACTGATCCTAGAGGGAGATATACAACTAAGAGGGGGATAGATTTTACAAGAACATAAAATGAAGAGGGAGAAATCCTAACACACAACATGAGGGAGAAATTATGACTAATGAAATAGAATGTGTATTTGTTGATTACATCTACCTAGCAAGGAAGCTAATGTAGAGGGAGATATAAGAAGTAATTTGGAGGCAGTTATAAGGATAACTTGACTATTGATTGTATGTTGATCAGAATAGAACATAATTTTGTAACCTATTTAGAAGATGGAAGTTGTTGATAAAGGGAGAGATTTCAATACAAGGAATACAAGGAATTATTTTCTTTTTGGTATTTTGTTGGTCTTACTATTTTAACCTAGACATTTTGGTTGATTAGTTTTGTTTTCCATCAATGCCAAAGAGGGAGATTGTTGAAAACAAATTGATACAAGTATGTTTCAATCATTATTTTGTCACTAATGTCAAACCTACTTTTTGATGGTAAGACAATTTCTTATATGATTTAAGTACTATAACTTGTTTAATTGATGAAAAGGATTTGATCAAAAAGATGTAACCAAAGCATCTAGAGGAAAGGTTGAGTTATGATATGAAAAGGAGTACAAGAATCAACTAAGATAGTGATATCATAGTGCATTGATAATCTACTTAAGGTTGCTAAGGTTGGTTACACTTAGAAAGTTTAGAAGAATAAGTTAAACTAAGTTTTTGTACCAAGCTTGACTGAATGGATAGTAGGTGCCAAGCAAAGTCAATGTAAGTTGAGCAAAAAATTAGTTTGAGCCAAGCAAAAGTTCATTTTTAGTATATGCTGAGAAAAATAGTGGATGTCAAGTAAAGTTTAGTTGATGCCAAGCACTAGTAAACTTTAGTTCATGATGAGTGATTTTTTAGTGGATGTCAAGCAATGCAATATGTGTTGAGCATCACAAGAAAGTTAATGCTAAGTGACAACATTATTAGAAAGATTGTAAATTTTATGAATCTAAGGCAAAAAAAAATATTTCTTGAATTGTGTGAACCAGGTGGAAGATAAGGTTGATGAGCTGGTGGCATAGAATTCATGATAAACCATTTTGAGGCAAATTCAAAGAGTATTGAAAGAGAAGTTTCTAGAAGTGATATGGAACAAGGGGTAGATTCATTATATCTTACCTAATCTATCCTAACCCTAAATTGGACAATGGAGAATAAACAACAAAGATCTTAATTCTCTATTTATAGGGATGGTTGGTTAGAAGCAAGGGTTATCATGTTTGAAAACCTAAGGAAGACAAGAAGTCAAAGCTATTGCTTTATTAGGTGACCTAAGTGAAGAGTTTGCATTGGAATGTTAAGAAAGGAGGCTTAAGGATATGAATTCTTGAAGAGTGAGCAAGCTATCAAAGCTAAAATGTGTGAAAGCCAAGTAGAATAGAGGACTAAAATAGAGATTTCTAATTTGTAAATGGAGTTGTAAGTTGTTATCAGATCAAGCCTTACTGTTACTCTCTAATAATTGTATTAGTCTAGGGTAAATCCTTTGGATTAAGGTTGAACTAATAGTTATTTGTAAATCCTTTAACTGGGTGAAATTCCAAGCGAATGTTCTAAAGTCCTCTAACAAGGCCCACTCCTAACAAGGTGATTGAAATCCTTTAATAGGGTCACATTTAACAGTGTGTATTGTAACATTTAACCACGTTGGTCTTTCATAGGACATCACTTTATAATAGTGAAAAAGAGTAGCATGTTATTGGTAATTTTTCCCAAATTGGGATTCCACATAAATCATTGGGTCAAGTGTGTTGCTAAATCTTTCATGTTCCATGTTTACATTTTTGCAAATTGATTTGACAGTAACCTACAAGTTTTAAATGATTGCATAATATTATGGATGCATGCATGATGATAAATGTTTTATGGGTTCACTAAGCTAAGAAAAGTTTTATTTATACATTTGGACCTTGGATAACTAATTCACCCCCCCCCCCCCCCCCCCTGCCCCCCTCTCAGTTATTCTAAAGAATTCCAATACTTGGTAGCAAAAGTAAAGAGAAATAAATTTGTCCTATGGTGAAAACCACTTCTTGTGGTGCCTTGGATAAGTACAATGATGAAAACCTAGAAAATATACATCATGTGTAATTCTTCCACCTTTAATATCACATTTTCTCCCCCTTTTATCTTGACAATGTTGAGCTATCCTTGCATATTGGCTATCTTATCCACGAGATTCTCTAGTGTGCTTGCTCGTTCATTCATAGCCTTCATATCTAGCTTCATTCTTATTTCTCTATCCCATTACTATCTTATCTAGTTGACCTCTTGGTCTTAATAAAAATAAAGTAAAACATGGTTCTTACAACTCTTGACATGTCTATTCTCTTGGATTACACAATTTCATGCTATCTCTCTTATTGGCTTCACTACTTGTCCTACATGCTATCTTGCTCATTGCTTCCATTTCTTATCCAAAACCTACTTCGTATGGCTAGATTTCCCTAGCTTGGGTACTCTTGAGGAGTTAGTCCTTGAGGATCACTTTCACTTGCTTCATATTTCTTTCTTATCCATCTCTACTTATCCACCAGCTTGTTGCTCCATCATGTCCTACACCTTGCTCGACAATGGAACAAAATGATGTGATCTTGCTTAAGAACTAGTGATCTCTAAATCATTTTAAAAGTACAAAAAAAACATAAATGATGTTGAAAAAATCCTAGAAAATAGAAAATATCCTTAAAAAATGATCATCTTAGTGAAAACCTAGCAATAGACTCTTTGTTGTATCACCCAAAAAATCAAATACCTTAGGAAAACAAAAAAATTGAAAGAAGTCCTAAAAAAATATACCAAGTGGTGAAAACCTTGAAATAGATGCTACTTGAGACCCTTAACACACCTATGTCTATCAGTCTCACTCATTCACTCTACAACACATTTCCTACCTTGGAATTGGCTCTTTTCCTCATCTCAGGGATACAACTGCTTAAACCTATTAAGGTCTCCTTTTGTATTAGGGTTTCTTTGGAAAATCATGCAAAATAATGTTTCTTAACACTACCCCCTTGACATTAAGTGTTTCTCAACACTTTTCAGATATGCTACCCACAGTCTAGGATGTTGCAATATTTCTCACTATTAGATTCAAGTCTTGAAGAAATGGCCATGTGACACACACACACACACACTTAAACATTAAATTTGTTGAGATATGATGGACTTTATCTTTCTTTGTGTGTTTTTTATGATGATTTCTTTGTCGAGTGTTCTCTCCCTAATTTTCTTTCAAGGATGTTATGGACTAGAAGATTGGGGGCATGGGGAATAGTTTCTTGCTTTCTACTTATGGGTATACTTTGTTAGTCATGCTTGCCCTACTTGACACTTGAACTTACAATGTATCATCCTTATCTA
Organism: Cupressus sempervirens; assembly: GCA_028749045.1. NCBI lineage: Eukaryota > Viridiplantae > Streptophyta > Pinopsida > Cupressales > Cupressaceae > Cupressus > Cupressus sempervirens. The sequence continues at coordinate 532,062,762 of CM053785.1, forward strand.
TTTTTGCAAGACCAAACTTAGGGGTTATCCTGGTGCTTATCCCTTGATACAGGTGTAATCTTGCTATACTAAACTTAGGGAATCTAATTGCGTAGTCATCTTGACCTATATGTCTTTGATGCATAGGTTGGGTTCCCACTTTTCTATCTAATACATATAATATTCATATCCTCATAGTTTATGCTAGTGATGATTGTATTATCTTCTGATGTCCCTAATAAATCTTGATGATAATAACTAGGACCTACTTATGTAACCCTTACAGTTGCACCTTTTCATACTAGCTTTCATTCTAGGATTCGTTCTGGCTTAGCTTTACATTTCACATGTTGAGAGAGCTCTCTTCTTTATCTTTCATGGACTTTTTAGCTAACTGTGTTCATCCTTCTCTTGCCTCTTCTAGATCTTATCTTATCTCTTCTTTCCTATTTCTCTCATCTTTTCTATCTTACCGTCTCATGTATGCTTTTCACCTATCTTTTCTAATCTTGACATCCTAGATCTATTTTTAGAATCAAAATCCAAATTTGAGTTCATCTTGTTAGTCAAGATTTCTTCCTTCTTCTATGTAGTTTTTTAACCTATTGAGGTTTAATCTTTGAATCTTGTTGGGACAATCGTCATTTCTTCATTTCTTCATCATTTCTACTCTCTTCCACTCTTCAATTTTATTTCAATTTCATCTCATTTCATATTTCTTCTTTCTTTGACCTAATTCCTATTCTTTATCTTTCTTGGTTAAATTTAGTCAAATTAGGGCATATCTTCATTTCTTAGTGGTCACTCTTTGGTCTTAGTCTCTTATCTATCATCATGAACTTTTCTTTGTTCTAATTTGATCAAATATAGCTTATTTCTAAATCTCCTCTATCTCATTTTGATTTCAATCCTGAGGGGTTAGGAATATTCTATCATTGTTGTAATTTTCTTTCTGCTACAACTATCTATTTTCTCTAGATCTATCTGCTTTCTTTTCTTGGCATATTAGTGCCCATCTTGGGTACTAATATTATCTCTTCTCTCTCCAAGTGTTTAGTATTGCTGCTAAATAGGTTGTGCATTTAGGATTTGCTATCTCACTATGCTTTTTTCTTTAGAGTCAGATCTCTTTATCATCTTTCCTTCTTCATTCTTTGACTTAATATGTTTCCAAACCAATCACACATTAGTCAAAGAGGGGAAAATGTAATCACCCAAAAATGGTCATCTAGAATATGAGCCCCCTTTCTAGAATTTTTGCATAGTTTATCTAATGCTTATCCTTGATCAAATCTCCAAAAATTCATTTATTTGATTTTATCTTGTAGTATGACCAATTTATCCTAAGTTCATATTTAATTAAAAGATCACATCCCCCTTTTAATTAAAAAAAATTCTCCACTCATCTTTTATCCTAAGTGGCAACCAAAAAAGCATTTCCCTTATTCAAAAATAGAAGAAAAGACATTTTTGTCCCATATAGGGGACAAAAGTCAACTCTTCATCGTGATTGGTGGAAATGCTTGTGTAGATGAATCACTCCCACTTTCAAAATCCACCCTCGATCACATGTATCCTGCTTCATGATCTATATCATCCATTCCTCTTTAAAAGGGAGATCTCTCTCCTCACTTCAAAGAACTCCACTCTTGTACTAACATTATGCTATAGAATTGAAGATGTCATACTTGTGGAGCTCATGTTCTTCTATCTTCTATTTTTTATTCTTCATGCTTCTCATTCATTCTAGTTTCTCTCCATGCTTATAACTTAAATAATCTAGTCTAAATAGCGGTTGTAATACTTACTTTCTTGTTTAGCTTGCATTCTAGTTTCTCTCATTTAGCTTTCATTTGCATTAAATTCATTCTAGATTCCTAGATGCTAGCATTTTTGCTCCTATATTTGAATCTCTCATTCTGTGGTGCACCTTGCAAGGGTTGCATAGTTTGGTTCATTTGAGAACCACCATCTCATAGCCTTTTAATTTCATATATAGAGAGCCATAAGCCACCTCTTGAGATGCTCTCTTTCATGGGTATTCTTAAGAATAATGGTTTATAGAAGTGTAACACTTTTTGTGCACACACTATTGAGACCAAGAGCATTCAATAAAATGCTAGTAGATGTAGAATCACAAGTTCCAGGGTAATAATTTGATATAATAAAAGAGAAAGGGTAGAAGGCCATAGTTAATGGAAGGGAATTCTGGATGAAGCCCTCACAGAAATAATACTTGATTTGAGTAGCCAAGAGATCATGGATCTTGTAGACTCATGTAGATAGAATACCAACCCTCCAAAGAATGTGGCATTAATAACTACATAGTTGAAGAGAGATACATTCACGAACATAAATAAATTTTGGTCACAACTATATGAACAAGAAAAATAAATGCTTGAGAAAGGAGAAGGCCAATGGTAAAAAGTCAAAGAATGTACAAAAAGGAAAGTAGCAACCTAGGAAAAAAGGTCCTAGAATTGTTAAGAAGAAGACAATAGAGAAGCTTACTACACATGTTAAATAAAAGACTCAAATTAGTCAAGAACTAAACAATGAGAACCACAAAGAATATGGACATATTTTTGGAGAATGGGAAGAAGTCATTGATTTGATTAAGGGGAAAAAGGATGCAAAATAGAGAAAAGATAGTCACAATAAAGTAGGAAAACAAGAAGATAATGGAAAAATAAAATAGGAAATAGAAATGGGAAATTAGATGGAAGACACTCAATTACATGCAATAGAACCTCAAAATGATGTAGAAGTAGGGTATGTAGAGAAACCAAATGAAGCATAAATGTAAAAAAACTTGAAAACTACTTATTCACAAGAGACACGAGTAGATAGTCCATCCTCAACACTATTTAAGGGGGAAACGAGTGTAAAGAAGCTTGAGAAGATGAAACAAGATTCAAAGAAATCAATTAGCAAGAAGAAGTACAAAGGAATAGAAGAATCCCAAGAATTGATGAGTCCACTACATCAGAGGATGAGGTAGCATTGTGTGATTTTGATGTAGCCAAAGCTAAAAAAATGCAAGAACTTGGAGAAAGGTTGAATGAAATGAGTAAGAGGACACATGGAATGAAATCAAAGGAGTTAGGAAAGTACACTTGACTAGCAAGAAAATACAAGAAGATGAAGAAATCATCAAATGAGAAGGAGAAACCTACAATGAGGAAGACGGTATGATCAACCAAATCAAAGATGTTATAGGAAACCTTCATGACAAGTTATTCAAACTTCCAAGGATAGTAGAATAACAGGTTCCAATGAGACCCCTCAAAGAGGAAAAGAAAGTTGTCATAATAAAGAAAGATGAAATCGATACACTTATAGATGAGTTGTCAAAAGCTTTAAAATTAATAACCCTAGTGATTTAGAAACTGAGCATGAAAAACATCCTAATAGGTGATCTTGAGTACAAAAATGTGAAGGCTCAACATGAACTTGATGAAGTTATAGAGGTATATGATACACTCTCTAGTTTGGTAGTAGAACACATGAAAAAAATCTAAGATATAATGTATCTGGTACATCAAATAGGAGATGAAGAAAATAAAAGAGATATCAACTAATGGAGCTTCAATACTTCTTGATTCCAATGATTGGATCCATTGCTAAAGAGATGAAGGGAGTATATGAATTGATTTCCATGCCATAAATAGAGATATATGAAGCCATTTACAAGCAATTGGTAGAATTCTAGAGTGTAGTAATCACATTCACATATTTGAAGGAGTCATGGGTGACTCTTCTGAACTTAGCAAGAGAAAAGTACAAGGATATTTTTTATAATCTATAGATAATATGGAACACAAAGGTAGCAATAAAAATCTAAGCATGGAATTAGAATAGAGTACCCATAAAAGCCCTAAATAGGTTTTCCATTATCATTGATTTAAAAAAAGGGAAGTGTACCTAAGATATAGAGGGAGAGTTTATACATATTTAGATGAAAATAGGGTAGAATACATGAAGTGAAAAAATATGAATATACTTGAGTGAGTGCAAAGTAGAAGAACAAGGAAGAAGTCCAATAGGGGAAGTAGACTTGGAAAAAAAGTCTAAGGCCAAAAATAAGAAGACTGAATAGGCAAGTGTGGAGTCTGGTCAAGTTTTAGCCTAAGAGTCTTGTTAACCTATGAAGTGTGTGTACAAAAAGTGTCACACTTCTATAAACCATTATTATTGAGAATTACCATGAAAGAGAACATCTCAATAGGTGGATTATATCTCTCTATATATGATTTCAAAGGCTATGAGATGGTGACTCTTAAATTAACCAAAGGTATGCAACCCTTGCAAGATGCATCATAGAATGAGAGATTCAAAGAGTAGAGGCAATGCATTCCAATATCCAAGAATCCTCAAATGGGTATGCAATATAAATGCAAAGTAAACTAAATGAGATGCAAAATGCAAGATAACAAGTATGAAAAACTATAAAACCAATATTTAGAATAGGTGAGCTAATCTAAAGCATAAAGGAAAAACTAAACTAAAGATGTCATTATGCAAGAATGAGAAATAAAAGATGAGATGCAAATGCAAGAGTGCTCCAAGTCCTTAAAAGCTCCAAAATTCACCAAGAAAACCTACAACATAACATTAGCATGAGATTCTATGATTTTAAGAATGAGGAGAGAGCCCTCTTTTTAAAAGAAAAATGGACGATAGGGATTAAAAGACAAAAGAGGTGCAATCAAGGGAGGAGAATGCATCTTGAATAATCCATGTGCACAAGCATCTCCATCAATCAAGATCAATAGTTGACTTTTGAGAGGGAAAGAAATGTGTGTAGGAGAATTAAAGTTATTTTAACAATAAAATATTCCTTTGACATAGAAATTTGTGCATTTATGTGTAGATAAAAATGCCTTTTCCTCTCATTTTAAAAATATGAATAATGTTTTATGTGTGCACACTTGAGAAGTGGGATTTTTTATTCAATTAAAAGGAATCATGTTCTTTTAATCAAATAAGAGACTTAGGATAAATTGGTCACACCATAGGTTATAACTGAATAAATATATTTTTGATTATTTGATCAAAGATAAGCAATGGATAAATTATGAAAAAATGCTAGAAAGGGGGCTAATAGTCTATATGACCATTTTTGGATGATTACATTTGCCCCTCTTTGACTAATGTGTGATTGATCTGGGAACACATTACATTAAAGAATGAAGAAGCCAAGTTGGAAAAAGTAGATAGAGAGATCTTATTCATAAGAACAAAATGCAAAGTGAGATAGCAAACCCTGAATGTGTAACCTAGTAGAAACATTACTAGACACTAGAAGAAAGAGATGATATCAACAAGAAGAGTACTAACATCAAGAAAAGTATATAGATCAGGAGTAAATAGAAAGGTCAAGCATATGCTCCTAAGAAATAGATAGCCATAGTAAGCAAGAAATTTGCAGTAATGATAGAATATTCATGCTACCTCAGGATCAAAATCAAAATGAGATAGAGGAGATGCATAAATGATCTATATATTATCAAATCAAGATAACAAAAGTCCACGATGACATATAAGTGATTAAAAATAAATAATGACCACTAAGAAATGAAGATATGACCAAGAAGATGAAGCTTAACAATTAGGTCAAACCAACAATAAAGATGAAATAAAATGATGAAGAAATGATGATTTTATGAACAAGATTTAAAGATTAAGCCTTAGAAAGTAAATCAACTAAATAAAAGAAATTAAAATTTTAAAATGTGATTTTAGCAATCAAGATGAACTCAAAATTCAATTTTGATCTCAAAAATGAATCTGGGATGTCAAAATTAGGTCAAAATAGGGTCAAAAGGTATATAGATGTGATGAGAGCATAATAAAGAGATGAGAAAAATCCAAGAGAAGATGAAAAGGTATGATCAAGAAGAAGCAAGAGAAGATGAATTGAGTTAGCCAATATGTCCATGAAGGATAAAGAATACTCTCTCAACATTCAAAAATGCAAAGCTAAGATAAAATGAACCCTAAAATGAAAGCTAGTATGAAAATGATGCAATTGCAAGGGTTGTATAGATAGGTCCTAGTTTTTTTCATCAAGACTTATTAGGGACATCAAAAGATCATACAATCATCACTAGTATGACTATGAGGATATGAAAATGATCTATATCAGATAGAAATGTGGGAACCCAACCTACACATCAAAGAAATAAAGGTTAAGATGACTACTGTAGTTAGATTTCCTAGGTTTAGTATAGCAAGATTATGCTTGAATTGAGACACAGAATGTCAAGATGGCTATAAGCATGCACTTGCAAAAAATAGACAAGGATGATACATTATAGATCCTAAGTGTCAAGTTGGAGAAGAAAGATTATCAAGACACCTAAGATCAAAAAAATACACCCATAGGCAGAAAGAAAAAGAAAACATGCCCCATGACCCTAGTCCTCTAGTTCATGACATTCTTAAGAGACTATTAGGGAGGGAACACTCAATAAATAAATTATAGTAGACAACATACAAAGAAGATAAGCCAAAAAATCTCAACCAATTTTAATTCAAGTGTGTGTTTGGAAGTCATATGCCCATCTCTTTAGGATGAAAGTATGCCAGTGAGAAGTATCATGACATCTTAGACTATAGCTAAAGTATTTGATAAGTGTTGAGAAATAGTAGATGTCAAGGGAAGTGTTGAAAAACACTATTGAACAATCTACCAAAGAAACACCAATGCAACAAGGAGACCTTAATAAGTTATAAAATCCATGCCCCCTAGGCCCAAACGAGAGTCAGTTCCAAGCTGGGAAAGGCAAAGCAATATGAGATGAATAGGTTCATGAGCACAAGTAAGATATTGATAGACATAGGTGCAAGGATCTCAAGTAGTGCGTGTTCGAGGTTTTCACCACTTGGAAACATTTTCAGGACTTTTTATATTTTTTTGTATTTTTGAGATATTTAATTTTTTTGGCAATATATCAAGGCACCTATTACTAGGTTTTCATTAAGATGATCATTTTTTCAAGACATTTTATGCTTTTCAGGATTTTTTTAGGACCATGTAATTTTTTTTTTGGAATTTTTTAGAATGATTTAGAGATCACTAGTTCTCAAGAAAGATCACATCATTTTATTTCATTGTCAAGTAAGGTGTAGGAAATGATGGAGCAACAAGTTGGTGGATGATAAGAAATGGATAAGAAAGGAGTTTGAAGCAAGTGAAAGTGATCCTCAAGGACTAACTCCTTAAGAGTACCCAAGCTAGGGAAAAGAGTAAAATATCCATATGAAGTGGGTTTTGGATGAGCCAAGAAAGGAAATAATAGGTAGAATAAGAAGCCAAAGCCAATAAGTGAGATAACATATAAGATAAGCAATAGAAGCTAATAGCATGAAAGAATATAGTCCAAAAAAGTAGACATGTCAAGAGGCCTGTGAGAACCATGTTTTTCTTTATGTGATCAAGAACAAGGGGTCAACTAGATAAGATAGTGATGGGATAGAGCAATAAGAATGAAGCTCGATATGAAGGATATGAATGAATGAGCAAGCACAATAGGGAAGTTGGTGGATAAAATAGCCAATACATAAGGATAACTCAACATTATCAAGATCAAAGGGAGAAGAGGGAATAGATGGATTATGGAAGAATTACACATGAATAATTATGGAAGGGCTCTCACCTCATTCTCAAATCTTAGATCTACTCAAATTTATTTTCTTTGTGTGTAGTTAATGATGATTTCTTTGTTGAGTTTCCTTCCCTAATAGTCTCTCAATGATGTATTGGACTAGAGGATTGGGGGCATGGGGTATGTTTTGCTTTGATTCCTATCTATGGGTGTTATGTTTAATTTTATCTTAGGTGTCTTAAGAATTTTTCTTGGTCCCATGGACACTTAGGAATAATTAAAAAGTCTCATCAATGTCTATTTTGTGAGTGCTTACTTATGGTCATCTCGACTTTCTTGTGTCTTGATGCAAGCACAATCTCACAACATTAAAACTAGGGAATCTAATTGCGTAGTCATCTTGACCTATATGTCTTTGATGCATAGGTTGAGTTACCATATTTCAATTTGATATAGATCATGTTCATATCTTCATAGGTCATCCTAGTGGTGATTGTATGATATTTCGATGTCCCTAATAAGGCTTGATGATAAAAAATAAGACCTATCGATATAACCCTTGCAATTGCACCTTTTGCATATTATATTGCATTTTAGGGTTCATTTTAGCTTAGCTTTTCATTTTTTAATGTTGAGAGAGTCTTCTTTATATTTTATAGATGTGTCGGCTAACTATGTTCATCTTCTCTTACTTCTTCTTGATGATATCTTGTCATCTTCTCTTGGCTTTCACCCACCTCTTTGTTATCCTGTCATCAAAAGGGTTAATCTTATCATAACATATATCTACCCTTTTATGTCTCTTATATATCCTTTTTGAACTTACCTAATTTCAAATTATGCTCTGGTTTAGATTACATAGCTTAAGTTGGAGGCTTTGTAACTCTCTTTGTTAGCTTGCATTTCATTTAGAATAGATTGCATTTTAATTACATTTTACTCTAGATTCTTGGATATTGGCACTCTTGCCTCTACTCTTTGAATCTTCCATTCTATGGTGCACCTTGCAAGGGTTTTCATAAGCTAGGTTTATTTGAGAGCCACCATCTCATAGCTCTTACACATCATAGATAGGAAGTTATAAGCCACCTCTTGAGATGCCCTCTTTCATGGGTATTGTTGAGTACATTGGTCTATAGAAGTGTGACACTTTTTGTACACATATTTTTGGTACCCTCATATTGCATCTTGGACCTTGTTCATTATGTCTAGGTTTTCCACTTTGGTTTTAAGGCTAACCTTGTGTAGATTAATTTGAAGGCCAAAACCCTAGGGTTTTAAGGATTGATCATATCTTTTAAACTACTTGGAGTTTCGATCTGAATTTTTTTTTTACAAGTTAGGGATGTATCCGAGATGTCTTAGTCTAATTTGGAGTTTTTTTGAGCTAATTTGCACCTATTATAATTTTTTTTTTTTTTTTTCATATTTTTTTTCTAGTCACAAATCAATGAATTTTTTTGGAAACATTTACATTTTTGGAAAGGTCTTTAAATTTTATATGGGGTTAGTTTTTCGTGTTTTAATTTAGTAGTCTTATTAGAGATTAATAACTTGATATGAAAAAAAACTACTCTATTTTGGAAAATGGGTCCCTAGGGCACAAATTGAGAGTTGTTTCTATATTTCTTACATTTTTGGAAATCTCTTTGGTTTTTAGCAAGGGTCTCTTGTTTGTATTTCTATTTTTGGAGCCAAAATAATAGAAAAAAAATCAAATCTTGTTGACTAGGTCAAAAATAAAAAGTAAAAAAGAGAGCATTTGTGATTAGTTTGCACTTTTTCTTTGCATATGCTTGATTGCAAGACAACTTGGATTTTTTAGGCAACTAACCACTTTTTGTTACAGATCTTACTTAGTTTTGATGCCCTAACCTTATTTTTTTGTAGGGGTTTCACACTTTCTTGCCAAAACAAAACAAAAGAATGCTTGTCAAAGATAAAAGGGCTACTAACATTTGTTTGCAAGGTTGCCATAGCTAAAGAAAATTTTAAAAAATTATTTTTCATTTCATTCTTTCATGTTTCTATTGTGCTTTCCTAGTTTAAGTTAGATTTCATTTTTGTATAGGCACATAATTACTTTCTTTACTAAAGCTTGTCACTTAGTAGGATTGTATGCTTTTCAACTTTAGGTGAATAAAAAATCTTGACCCATTTGATATGCCAAGGTGGAGTAAGAGGTTCATGAAATTTCTCGACATGTCTTGAGGAAGCATTAGGATCTTGGATTTCATTAGTGCAAACCCTTGTACCTTGGTTCTTGGTGTTACTCGTCTTTGTTTAGTCTATAATCCTTTAGTGAGCCCGTTCTTGAGAGATAAAGAGGAATGACCCAAGTGGGGACAAGCAAACCCAACTCTTCCAACCCAATATAAACTCAAGGATATCAAGGACACAAACTCTTGGTAGACATAGTTCTTGTGGGATTTTGACCATGAGGAAATCACTAGGTGGGAATGCTTAAGGTGTTATTGTGGCTACGAGGTCCATTACTTATGATATGATAAGCATCCTTTACTAGGAGAAAGAGGAGTATTATGAATGAAAATCCTTATTAAGAACCTAGGATAGATGCTACCCTTATTTTTTTCTTAATATCTTGATGCAAGGATTGATCCTAGTGGACTACACTAATCACCCCAAGATTTGATCCATCATATGTATTCCTTTAGATTTGGGTAACCCATCTATGACAAAACCAATATCTATTGTGGGAAACCTCTTTGTGCGAGGAAAGGGAGCATCAATTTGTGGATCAAGGTATTAAGAAATGAGCCATGTCCCTTAGGTAGTTATTTCTTGATGTGTTTTTGAGTGTACTAGACCCATGGAAATCATTTGAATATACACATACAATAGTTCTTGGGCTTTCCTTTTGAGACCTCAGATATGCTTATATCATGCAAGTTTTCTTTGTCCCTCACTTGATTGCTTGAAGACTACTCCATGTGTCACTATCCTTATCGGAAAAAAAACTTTCTTTTGAACATCAAACTTTCAATGCTATCCACTATTGTCAAACTTTATCAACCAAGTCAAAACATCAAATCCACAACATTTTTCTTGTGTTGTTTATTAGTAGTTCCATCATTTGACTTTTCTTGCTATGTCTCTAGTTTTTTAACATTCTTAAAATGGCTCTTGGTCTTTTCCACCTTCTCAGTATATGTCTGCTTGCTAGAACACTCTTTGATTGGGAAATTTGTTCACTTATTTTTTCTTATCTATCTACTTGGCTATTTAGCTTCTTATCTTTCTCTTGACTTGAGTCACTAGTGTCATAAGCTTCTTGGAAACTTTTTGTGACAAGTCACTCTTTCATTGCTACCTCTCTTTGACAAGTGAACGCTCTACCTCTTTGGTTTGGATATCAAGTTATCTTACATCACATTATTAGCTCCATCTAGTCTCCTTCATGCTTGAATTTCTATCTACCACTATGGTATTAAAACCTTGTGCTATCAAACCTCAACCAATTATAGATTATCATGAATTCTTCTATGCCACTAAAGAGTTTCAAGACCTATATACTCAATACAATGCGCTAGAAGAGACAAATGATCTTTCTTACCTTCGTCTCACTAGGCACATGATAGAAATGAAGTCTAAATTTGAGAAGAGGTTAGAGGAAAGAATGAAATCATCACATGAGATTCCCCTAAGCTCTCAATATTCACAATAATATTACCTAATCAAGATCAATGGTTTACTTTAAGAAGAAAAAGATTTGTGGAGGAGAATTAAAGTTTTTTAAAAAAATAGAAGATTCCTCTCACATAGAAAATTGTGCATTCATGTGTAGATAAAAATGTCTTTTATTTTATTTTTAAAATAAAAATAATGCTTTATGTGTGCAAACTTAGGATAATTGGTAAGTGAGAGGTTTAATTTATTTAAAAGAAAGCAAATTCTTTTAATTAAATAAGATACTTTGGATAAAGTGGTCAAGCCATAGATTATAATCAAATAAATAGACTTGATAAAGAATAATGATTTATGGTCTAGCATTGGAATAATTTAAAAGAGCCAAAAGGGATCTTATAATTTATTGGACCATTTTTGGATAATTATATGAAGATTATAATTTTTTTCTATCAATTCCAAAGAGAGAGGTTGTTGGACTAAGCTACATCAATTGAGCAAGTGGTAAGCAGAGAACTTAAGTATTGTAAGTAAAAAATGGATACACTTCTATAGACAATTGTACTTGAAAATACCCATGATGAGGAGCATCTCAAGAGGTGGCCTATAGATTTCTATCTATTAAGTTCAAGAGCTATAAGATGATGGCTCTCAAGTGAACCTAGATTAAGTAACCCTTACAAGGTGTAGCATAAAATAGAATATTCAAAGAGTAGACTAGGAAATAATACCAATATCAAAGAATCAATAAAGGGTGCAATGCAAATGAAAGAATAAGATAACAAAGAGTTACACAATCCATAGTTAAACTATCTGAGCTAAGCCAAAGCATAAAGAAAACTAGTCTAAAGAGTATGCCATAATGCAAGGTGAATGAAGACTAGCTAAGAATGGAAGAACTGTACAAGTTCTCCAAAATATATAATAAAAGCTATAACATAACATTAGCATAAACCAGAGTGATATGAGAGAATTAGTAGAGTGTCTCTTTTTAAAGATAAATGGATGATAGAGATTGAGAGACAAAATCAAAGGTGGAGAATGGGCCTTGAGTGATCCATGTGCACAAGAATATCACCTAAGAAAGATCAACAATTTACTTTAAGAGGAAAAATATGTGTGGAGGAGAATTAAAGATATTGTGAAAATAGAGATTCCTCTCACAAAAAAGTGTGCCCCTCATGTGTGGACAAAAATGTCTTTTCTTTTATTTTAAAAATAGGGATAATGTTTTTCATCTATACACTTAGAATAAGTGGGATTTGGGGATTTTATTTAATTTGAAATGAGCAATTTCTTTCAATTCAATAAAAAATTAGGATAAAGTGGTCAAACCATAGGTTATAATCAAATAAATAGTGAAATGATGATTTGATCAAAGATAAGCAATGGATAAATTAACAAAAAATGCTAGAAAGGGGACTCATAGTCTAGATAACCATTTTTGAGTGATTACATTTTCCCCTATTTGACTAATGTGTGATCGATCTAGGAACACAGTAAGACAAATAATAAAAAGTCCAAGATAGCAACTGATAGAGAGATCTAACTCTAAAGAATGAAGAATGGAGAGATAGCATATCCTAAATACAAAGTTACTAACAAAAATGAGCACTACAAGAGAAATAGACCTAGAGAAAATGGAAAGGTCAAGCATATGCTCTTGAGAAATAGATTATAGAAAAAAGGAACTTGTAGCAATGAAGAGTATTTCTATCCCCTTGGCATCAAAATTGAAATGAGATAGAGAAGACGAAAAATTGAGATAGATTTGATCAAATAAAGATAAGGTTATGTCCATGATGATATGTAAGGGACTAATACCATAGAGTAAGCACAAAGCAATAAAGATATCCCTGAGTTTGACTAGGTTTGACTAGAAAGATAAAACATCAAAATCAGTTCAAAGCAAGGTAAACTTTAAGAAACCCCCTGCTAGAAAAAGATATAAAATATTGGCAAATATTTCATTGTTTTGGAATAAAAAATAAAAATAATAATCGATGAATCCCTCAATTTTTTAATTTTAAATATTATTTACATTAGAAATTATTTTGGAATCATAATTTTTTAGTAGAAAATATAAGCAAATCTCAATAATAATAGGAAGTTCACTAATCATCATAGAATATTACAATTCAAAATTGAACATGTTTTATCTCATGGAAATTATGAGGATAATTACATTATTTTAAATCAATAGTGAAAACCAAACATTGTGATATATCCCTAAAGTAACTAATAATTATTATAATTATTGGTGAATTAATTTTAATTTTTTTGATAATATATAATATTTAGGTGAAGCAAATCTAATCATGTATCGAATATTATGGTGAATCTTTGAGTTTAATTTTTTTAATAAAATAAATTATTAAGCAATTTTAAATACTTTAGAACTAAATTTAATAAATATGTGGCAATTTAGGTTGCATTAAATCTTAAATTTTTAGCCAAATTACTAACAATTTTTTTAAATTAGTCAATTTATGAATATTAGCCACTAAAAAATACCTTGGTTCAAAGTAAGAAGAATGGTAAAATGAAATGAAATAGAATAAATATGAAGAGTAGCAAAGAAAGTAGAAATGAATAAATGAAGATTGCCTCAGAAGAATCAAAAGATTAAGCCTCAAAAGGTTAGCCAACTATGCAAAAGAAGGTAGAATTGTAAAAATACAAATTTGACCAGCAATATGAAACTAGATTTTTATTTTGATCCCAAAAATGGATCCAATACATTGAAATTAGGTTAGGTGCAATTTTTGTGCAAATCTAAGGAGTTCAAAAAATAGGTTAAAATAGGGTCAAAAGGTTATATAAGGGGCCTAAGGGATCATTTTTAAATCATCTATCTTATTTGAGTTTTTGAGTCTAGAGCATAGAGAGAGAGAGAGAGAGAGAGAGAGAGAGAGAGAGAGAGAGAGAGAGAGAGAGAGAGAGAGAGAGAGAGAGAGAATAATGACCTAGAGGAGAGTTCTAGTTAAGAGGCAATAATTTGAGCACAACTAGTTGTACAACTAACTCTTGCAGTATGGTCCATCACTAAGTAACTAACATCCAAGCTATTTTTGAGTGTTTTTGAGCATTTTTAGCATGTTTTTCATGAGTTTTAGGTAGGAAAAAAAAATATTGTATCATACTTATGAAGCATTGTATTGCTACTATAAAAAGTCTCGTACAATACTTATGATAGTCTTAAAATATCATTTCCCCATGTTAAAGTATACCATATCAAAGTTACCCATTAGTTATAGGACACTACATAAAGTATCCTACCAACACAAAGTATCATACTAGTATAGGGAAAAGTATCATACAATACTTGTTCATCCACCAATTAAGTTCCACTTAGAATTTTTATCATTTTTTATTCAAGGAATTAGTTGTTCATTCATGCAGCTATGTTGTGACACTTTTAGTTTCATTATAATTCTCATCTGATAGAGTATAATATGTTTTATGTTTTTTTGAAATGTAGAAGGTGTTTCCAATAGTTCCATAAGAGCACTTGAGGTGGTAGGACTATTAATTGTGCCCCAATTAGAAGACACAAAGAGGGATATACTTGAGACCATGGAATTTGATGGTTTATTATGGTTGCTCCGTATTTGGGAAAACCATGGCTTGTTGATAACTTTGGAAGAGATATGGAATAGTAAGAATAACATCTTTCACTAGCCAATGAGGTTCCCATCACTCTCATGGACATGTACGTGATCGAATGGGTCCCATACATCAAAGATCTGATGAGTTTATTTGTCTCATGAATGTCATAGATAATTTCTTTGTGTATTCAAGGCATATTTTGATCAATCCTTGGAGGATGGGAGAGCAACATTACAAGAGGTGTTTAGAGATGATACCATCCTAGATTAGTATATAATCCAAGATTAGATGATGGGACATTACAAAGACTAGTACGTAGTGGTGCACATAGCATGCTCCCTCATAAAACAAGATTTGATCATAGATAGGGGCTAGGGAGGGTTCTTATGTGGGTGGGGGAGGTTAGTGATGGACCTCATGGGTAGACTAAGGCACATGGCTTGGGGTCTATCCATTCTTGCAGATATGTACCATGAGATGCATGAGATTGTCTATAAGGGGAAGAGATAGATATACAAAGCTATATTAGCATAGGTATGGGTATGGGACCAAATAATTGTGGTGTATCCAAGGATACAACTATGGGAGAGATGATGGCCATATATCTACAAATATTTAGGATTCATTTCTTAGTCCCATGGTTGAGGTGTGGCATTCTGTCGACATGTGTTGGATGATTTGGCTTATTTTGAGTGGAGGCCATATGTTTGGTGTGGGGGTTAGGAAAAGGCATACGAGGAGATTTTCTACATGTTCTTGAGTAGGAAACTATTAGGAAGACATCCTAGGATGGTAGAGTGGTTTATTATCAATTCAGTATGGTGGTAGTTTGGGTGGAGACGGAGAGTCCCAACAAAGACTACCACATATCCCTGATATATAGAGGAGGATGACAAGGCATAGCTACCCATACTGAGCTACATTATTTTTTGATAGGAGACACATGATCTATGGTGGGTGACATTGGAGTACCTAATAGTAGTGAAAGATGCAAGAGTCTCTCTTGACTATGCAAGGGAAATGAGAAGGAGACCCTTCCCTAGGTTTAGATCTAAATGTTGCCAAAGCTTCTACAAAAACTTGGAAAGAGAGATCACAAAAAATATATTTTATTTTGCATAAGGTTAACGAAGGTGAAGGTGAGAGCCAAGAAAAAAAGTATGAGCTAAATGGAGGAATAATGAAGTTCTTGATAAGAGATGATAAAAAAGGTGGAACCTTTTGGCACATGGTCCTAGAAGAGAAACACCAAAATGGATGGCTCAGAGGATGGATGGTGTTTTTCTGAACTTTCCTCTCATTAAGATTAATGTCCCCAAATATGGGATTAAGGCCACCATACCTTTGGAACTGCCCAAAGTGGAAGAAGTATGGTCAATTGCTAAAGAAAGACCAAAAGAAGATGACATATTTACTAAAAGAGCTATTGAACAAGAGCTTATAAAAAAGAAACACACAACTCTAGAAAATACTTTGCAAAAAAAATATCATTCATAGACCAAAAATGTCTAAAGAAAAAAAATTGGAATCTAGTATAGGAACTAGGTGAGAGATAGTGTTTCAAGGCTTCAATTGGAAAACATATAGAAGTAAATGATACATGGAGCTGGCTCTTAAAGCTATAGATCTATCTTAGAGTGGGATAATAGTTGTGTGGCTTCCCCCAACAATAGAATAAGTTGATCCCCAAGGTTATATCCCTTTGAATTCTAGAATCTAAGTTATGCCTATGATACTCAAGAGGATCTTAAGTACTACATAGAGGAAATGCACAATCACAACCTTCTAGCTTTAGGTAATATTGTTTTAAACCATCATTCAAATTAGAAGCGAAGTCCAAATGGTGTATGGAACATTTTTGGGGGAAATATTTATTGGGGCCCCAAGGCTATTGTTTGTGATGATCCAAATTTTCAAAGTCATGGCCATCCTTTAAGTGGTTATTTCTTTCATGCAACACCGAATATTGACCACTCTCAAGATTTTGCATGGAAAGACATCAAAGAATGGTTAAATTGGTTGTGCATTGATATTGGTTTTGATGGTTGGCATCTTGATTTTGCCAAAGGTTTTTAGGGTAGCTATGTGAAAGAATACATGTTGAGGCTCAAATCCTACTTTTTCTATTGGTGAACATTGAGATAGTTTGGCATATGAAGGTGGAAATTCATGTTACAATCAAGATTCTCATCATCAATGCATTATTAATTGGATAGATGCTACACAAGATAATTCATCAGCATTTGATGTAACTATAAAGGGAATTTTACTCTCAACATGTCATAACCAATACTGGAGGTAGATTTATCCTCAAGGAAAGCTAACTGGTGCAATGACATAATAACCTTCATGGGTCATTACATTTTTAGAGAACCGTGACATAGGTTCAACATAAGGACATTGGCCATTTCCTCATGATAAGCTTATGTAAAGATATGCAAACATTCTCACACATCTAGGAACTTTGGTTATTTTCTATAATCATTTCTATGATTTTGGTCTTTGTGATCTGATTATAGAGCTAATTAATGCTCACACTCATGTTGGAATTCATTGTTGTGTCTAGTGAAAATCTTCCATGCCAACACTGAAGGATATGTTGCAAAAGCTCAGGAAAACTTGGTAATGAAGTTGGGACAACTTGATTAGAATCCATCCAAGCAAAATATTTTATTTGGAAACTGATAGAAGTTTTTGGATAAGGGTGCTAACTATACAATATGGCAAAGAAAATAAGTTCCTCCAAACACAAAATCTATAGAAGATATTTCTATTTCACTCAAGTGGTGGTCTCAATGAAAATGGAATCACTTCTTAGTAAGAAATATTCATGTACACAAGAATTTGACAAGTCTAATGTTGATTTTTTGTGTGCGTTGAACCTACTCATCTAGGCTTGTCAATATTTAAGTTTTATGATAATGATTTCTCTATTGATCCAAATAGTAGAAGGAAAGAACTTGGGAAAATTGTACATTTATTTGGAATACTGCAACGAGTCATTTCCTCTAAAAATTAAAATTCATTTTCAATAAGGTAAAACTATATAATTTTTGGGGGAGAGAGATTCCTAAAGGAATAAACTTCTTCCATGAGAAACAATTCTCTGATGTCCAATTGTGAAATAAAATTTAGATGTGAATAAATACCTGTTGAAAGGAAAAGAGAACCATGAAGCATTCGAGTAATGAAAATCAAATATACATCTTAATAATCAAGCTTCTAGAGCTCGAAGATTTATGGGAGCAATAATTCTAGAGAAACTGGTGATAAATTACAAGAAGAGAGGAAATGTTCAACTTTCAATACTTTGGTTAGAAGAAATAGAAGACTAGTCCTTAGGCTCAATCAAAAAGTGGAAATTTATTAGACAATTGAAACCCAATATGGCCAAAATAGTGAAAGCCTAAAGATAGTTGAACATAAGTTTTAATGACTTTGGTTTACCATAGTTCCCTTCCCTTTATTGTTGAAGATACAATTAACTTCAAGTTCAAACATTAGATATTTAATGTAGTAATATTCATCTCCAAATAGATAGAAGATGAAGAAAATTAAGCCCCTGAGACTAGTTTGTGTGTTGGATGGTAAATAGAAACCAATAATCACATAAACACAAAAATTAATAGCATATTAAGATCTCTTAGATTAACTAATCTCTTGGTCCATGAGGTGAAATCAAGAATTCATTTTAGAATATAAGTTAAGTGTATGCTCATATTCATTTAGACATGTATGAATTAGTGGGAAGAATATATAGCAAAGAATTTATAAAATAGAGACCTATTGTGGTTCCACAACACACGCCCCATTTCAATTGGAAATGGAGACCCCCTACATTATTTTTTGGCATTTTCAAACCCTAGCCTGGGTTTGAGTCATTTTACGATCTTACTTAGTCTCATTTGAGTCCCAACTAAGAAGCCTAGATGTTTGGAAATCAAGTTCTGATGAAGCATAAGTCATAATTGCAAAAAATTGTGCAGTAAGCACACCTACTTGGTGCACCTACTGTGCCAAATTCATATAAGGAAACTTGGTGCATATGCATGCATAGCCGCATAGTTGCACACCTATGTAGCTATGCCAAGAGTCCTTAGGGTCCATATAAAGGGAAAAGTTCCTCTTCCTTCTCACCTTATCTTCATTTGTTGCCTCCTTTGTGCTAATCAAATTCTAAGTTCTTTGAAGCTGCAGTTGTCCCTTCCCCAAGGTGTACCTTCAATTCCTCCTTCCTCGCTCCTGCACTCTGCAAAGCATAATACACACTAAGTTATGAATATTGGTGCACACCAACACACCTAACTTGGTATGCTAGTGCACACCAATACTCATTGTGTTGTGAAATTTTGAAAAAACACAAAAACCTTAAAAGCAACAAAACTAGGTGCGAATTAACACACCTAACTTGGTGCACTAGTGCACACCCAAAGTCACTTTAAAGTATAAAAATATAAAACAAAAAAACTAAAAAAAAAGGTGCCTTAGTCAGAATGAGGTGCACATAAGAGCATCCCATGAGTTGCATTGGTGTGCACATCATTATTAAAGATTGGTTGTTAAAGTAAAGTGCACAAGGCACACCTAATAGGTTTTCTTGGTGCACTAATATTTCTATTCCAAGGCTTATAAAAAAGGGGATTTCCTGGTGCTATTTTGAGCATCTCTTTTTTAGAGTTTCATGTAAATTAGTTTTAGGACATAATTATTCATTATTTCCTCAATTCCAAACTAATGGGTGTCTTTGTGTAGATATAATGGCATCCTCAATTCCAAACTAATGGGTGTCCTTGTGTAGATATAATGGCATCCTCATCATCTTCCTTGGCAAGAAAATGGCACCAAAAGAAGTGATCTTCAAGTTCCAGGGCGTTCTGACAAAGTCAAGATTTCAAGATGATAACTTAGATATCAAGGATATTGATTTAGGGCACATCGACTGGGGGAATTCTTGAAGATCTGCAATAAACCTACTGAGATGTCACCAATGAGTTATACACTCATCAGGTTAGGACTCATCAATGCAACTACACACCTAGTGTTAGTAAAATCTTTAGAGCTCATCATGACACTTGCACAACACTTTGTCCTCAAGGAGAGGGTTGTGAAGAGTGTAACAGGATAAATTCTCCTTGATCTGCAACCAAAGAATATAGATCAATTCATCGGGCTCACCTATGAATAGGTGGAAAGGTGGTATAGGGAACATGTCAAGGAGGCCTTTGAGATCATTCAACCATCTTACCTCATAGAGAAGACTCTCTTGGGAAAGCAGATTGTCAAGGTTGATATGACCAAAGGTTATATGATAGAAGACATCGGATATCCCATCATACTTTTGAGTAGAGTCATGGGTTTACTTGTAGTTGGACACCTGAATATCTTCATGGTGCACTTCATCAAAATAATAAAGAAATTAGATATGCCACTAGACTGGCTTCTACTCTCAGTCAGAATTTGTGTGAACAGTTGGTGGCAACAAAGAACCAAAGGAAATTCTATATGACATCATACCTAGTGTACTTTTTGGCCACAAGAACAATATGTTATTTGGGTCTTTATAGGAAGGGAAACATTCAGGATCCAAATGCATGGAGATATATCATCTATCCCTAGTTGGTAAATAAGAGGCTCTCAAAGCAGAGCAATGAATATAGAATTATGAATGATGCCTTCATACTCGTGATAATAAGATTCATTGAAGGAGATTATGAGAAGAGATTATCAAATGATGTAGTGGCACAAATAATAATACTTGGAGCATACTATATCCAATTTTGAACTTTTACATATCTAAGGGTAGTTGGTACAACCATTAACCCAAAAAAGCTCTTGAGATATCCTTGTGATAGATTGGTACTCCTGGAGATCTCTCGACAACTCTTGTCTACATATGATAGAGTTAGAAAGAAACATAAGACATGTTGGACATGGCCTCTAACCATAGGACCTTTTTGGGTGGATCAGAAGCAAGATATTTTGTCTTTTGAATGTGAATGGGATCAGTACCCCTTGGAAGAGTACAATTCTCCAAGGCCATGTTTTGATAACATCAGGAGAGTAAAATATTTAGCAAGCAAAGCATTTAGCCATGAAGAAGCTATTGAAGACCATTGGATGAATGTGACAAATGACTATGATATCTGAATAAGGGATTATTGTATAATGAATTTGTATCTAGTATAGAAGGCCTTAAAAATATAGATTTTATTAAAGATATTGTAGCAAGATTTCAAGGAGTTGCTTAATCCTCTATTCAATAGGGATAATATTGGTGAGAGGCCCATTATGAATTTTGAGGTTGACAGAGAAGAGAATTCTAATATCAACCATAAGGTAAGGAATTTTATTAAATTAACATAGGATTGGATTAAGAAACTCTTCAAACTTGATCCAATTCCTGAGATAGTGATATTTCATGCACAAGCCTGCCCAACCAAAGGTAGAGGGAAGAAAGTCACCATCCCTAAATTTATAGCTCAGTCACCAATAAGGCCTGAGATGGTACATCAACTCAATAGGTTGGTTAGATACTATTGAGCTCAAAATGGTGGAGGTTGAGGAAAGAGGAAAAGGACTTCTCCTTAGAGAGTTGAACCAGAAGAGGGTGAAATCCTAACACCTACACAATAAGCAAAAGAAAATATACAAGGGCGAGAAGATATTAGAGTTGCACAAGCCTAGGTTGATCCACAAGTACCACCTATTGCACCAAAACAAATTACGACAGAGGTTGAGATTCAAGAACTCTCCCATCCCCGTCAATCAAAACAAGCATCACTTTTTGTGCCTAAAATGGGAAGAAAGATCAAGACTCTGGTCAAAAAGAGGCAAAGGGTGATCAGGAAAGTAGTTCATATCCCATCAATTGCTAAACCTATTCTTGAAGAAGATAAAGAAGAGGATGATGAGGATAATATACCTTTGAGTAGGAGGACCCTGGTTAGCTAGAGCCATAAAACATGAAAGAAGGAGAGGTTATATGGATACACCTTCATCAATATTAGAAGAACCTTTACAAACTACCACATCTAAGGATGAAATGCAACAATAGATTGATGAGAAGGATATTGAGGGGACTAATGTCTTTAAGATGTCAAATTTTGACTTCATGCCTCTTGGTAGTAAATTGGTGGGGGACAAGATCAAAGATACCCCAACTAATCAACCTCAACAAGAGGATTGAGATCAAATGCCACTAGAGTCACAAGGTCCTAAAATTACTCCTTCATCCCCAATACAAGTCATAGTCATTGTAGATAAAGGCTATGCTACCCCTCTACCACTAAATATAAAAAAAGAACAAGTCAAGAAGAATAGGAGGAAGAGCCACAACAAGTATCAACTAATGAATTTTCTAAAGAAGGAAAAATGGTTGAATATCCTCAATAGACTTCTTGAAACACTGATGTGAGGATTATGGACTTCACTTATATAGGGACTATAGATGAGGAGCTGTCACAAAGGGAATATACCTCAGAGAGAAGTGATAAGGGCAAGAGCATAGCAGATCAAACTCCTTTATCCTCAAAAGGAAAGTCTTTAGCTCAACATGTTCCAAGGTGGATCTAAAAAGAAGTAATCATGAGCAAGAAGCAATAGTTCACTTCAGAAGAGGAAGACAAAATGGAACTAATAGAAATGCTAATGAAACCTAATTCACCTCCTAAAGAAGTGCAACCCTTGGACTACATTATGAGTGATTCAAATTAGGACCCTTTTGCTCATGTAGCTCTTCCTCCTCTATAGTCAAATGTTGAAGAACTAAGTCCACAAGATTACCAAATCTAGGAATTCATGCTCGAGAAACACACCTTGGAAACAACAAATTTGATGGTAATAATAGGGATGAAGGAAGTTTTTTGGAGCCTAGAATAGGATGGGGTAGAGTTTTTAAAACTTTGGAACTAGAATGAAATCCTTAAAGAACATTTGAGTGAATTTTTTGGCCCATTGGACCCTGCCAACCCTAAGGAGACTCTAAATACAACAATTGAAAGGAGAGATGGGGGCAGTGAGATTGGATCCATTTTTGAATGCTTGTTAGCAATGGAAAGAAAGCTTTCAGGAGAAGGACATACTCATCATCCAAGGGAATATTAAGTTGGTACATGTTGTACACTCGAAAGTGTCCTACTCTAACACCTTCTATCCAAATGATTCCATGAGTTGGAATGCTTGGATGCCGGCTTAGAGCTCCCTATCCATGGAGTGAAAGGAGTTAGTATTTCAGCATGAAGGCTCTCAGCCAAGCCTTAGAAATGTACTTCTTGCTAGTAAACCATGCAATGGGAGGTTCCAAAGACAAGATGCAAGAATGCAAATGTCCCAAGGAGTTCCTCAAGAATGCAATGCAAATGAAGATTAAGCTAGAATGAAATGCAAAGTGCAGCTATTCTAAGCATGGATGAGAGTGTTACAATACCATTATTAAGCTATGTGAGATTAAGCTACATGTAAAAATGAAAGCTAAGCTAAGCTAGAATTCCATGAATGAGAGAATGTAGACAAGAAAGAGAAGTTCTCCACAAAGCTCCAAAGAAACCTGTTAGAAAACTTGCAGCATAACAATATTCAAAATGAGGATCGATCCCTTGAGGGGGAAAGCTCTCTCCCTTTTAAAGATGTACGGATGGTGGAGATCAAGATGAAGATGGTGGATGATCAACGTTCGAATTCAAAAATAGGAGTGATCCATGTGCACACACAAGTCAACCAATTATAAGTTGACTTGTCATATAAGACAAAAGTCACAAAGCCTTTTCTTTTAATTGCAAAATAGAAAAAGGATTTTATGTGTGCACTTTAAGTGGGTTAGAAGAATGGGGTCTTTTATTTAATTAAAAGGGGACATTTTCTTTTAATCAAATAATGAACTTAGGATAGCATAGTCAAACTATAGGTTATAATCAAATAAATTGATTATTAGCAATTTGGCTTAGGTAAGTGATTAAATTAATTTAGCCAAAATGTTGAAAAAGGGGGCTAATAGTCTAGATGACCATTTTTAGGTGATTACATTTGCCCCTCTTTGACTAATGCGTGATCGATCTAGGAACACATTATGTCAAAGAAAATAGAAAGCCAAGTAGGCGGTGATAGATATAGATATCTGATTTTGAAGAACGAAATGTAGAAAAAGATAGCAAGTCCTAAATGTACAGCCTAATAGTGGTAGTACTAAACACTAGGAAGAGAACAATGTTAGAATTCAAGAAGAATACTAACACTTAGAAAAGCAGATAGAGTGAGAGCAAGTGAGAAGATCAAACCAATGCTCCTAAGCAGTGATAGAGTATTTCTAGGTGATTACACATATCATGCAGAGAATGTGGATAAAATGGTAGCAATTTTGAATCAAGATTTCAGTCTTATAGATGAGGTACATACCTGGGGAAAGGATTTATAGGCATTATAGGTGATAAAAGACCAAAGGTATAGGATGCTTATGGATGTATTTACTATAGAGGAGTTAGCTTTAATTGATTATTGGATAGAGAAGATAGCAGATAACCATAAAGTAATGGATTCATTACATGTGGAGATCCATCGACTCAAGGTCAAAGCCTGAGAGCAAATTTTGGAAGCTAAGAAACACTATAGTGATGCATGTCTAGACATTTTTGAAGATGATGCATGGGAGAAGTTGATACCTATAAAGATAGTAGTTCAAAGATTTAGGAAGATTTTTGATGAAGATTCTATTGATAAAGATATTCAGTGGGCATTTAGGACAGAAGAAGCTTTGTTAGAGCTAGATTCTAAACTCTGCGATTTTGTTGAAACCTATATAGAGGTAGATAATTATAGGCAGAAGGTCAAAGATAAATATAATGCCTTGGATTTATTGGATTTAGAAAAGTTCACTAAAATAATAGAGAAATTAAAGGGTAAGTACCTAGACATAGCTTTGGTATGATGGGGAACAAAACCCTGAAGCCAGAATTTCATTTTTGACACTCAGTGAAATTTTGAGTTATTGGACCATTGTGGTGTGTTGTTGGGCTAGTGTGCCAAGTGTGTTGGTGTGCTTTTGCAAAAAAGTGTTGGAAGAATTTTGGAGAAGTTAGAGGTGGATAGGTGCACAAGGAGAACTTCTTTTGAGGTGCACTTTTTTAGAGGTGCACCGACAATTAACTACTAGTTCCAAAATTAGAGCTGTCCATGGACCAGAAACACATTCTAACAGTAGTTTAACTTCAAAAAATGCCTAGTAAAGGATGGACTTCTATTTTTGACACTTCTAGACACTTCTATATCAACTCATGTCTCTCTTCTTCTTATTCTCTCATAATTTCTTTGTTTTATGACATGTAAAGGCTCATGCATCCAATTAATAATATAAGATAGATGGAGTCCTACTAAGAACTAGTTAGATAGTTAGTTTGTATATAATTATTTTGTTTTATTAAATTAGAAGCATATGATTTCATTAAGATATATCTAAACGATCTAAAAGAGTAATCTGATAAATGGATATGCACTCAAAATAAGTTATCTGATACTTAAAACATTGCTTCATCAAAAAAATCAAATGGTGACATTATGAGCTACATGGAGCAAGTGTTTTGAGGATTTCCAAGAAATTCAAACAAAAAGATGATAACCTACTAAGAGCCCTTGAACTTATTCTCTCATCTAGCCACATAAAGAATCGATGAACAACTTTCATGGAGATTCCTGATGAATGAGCCAAATGGGGTTGAAGATTGTTTCCAATTTGTCAAAAAAAATTGATAGACTGCATTTTCAGATGTTGAAGGAAATAAATACATGGAGCACACACTAAACTTGAAGCTCAAGAATCCTAAAGTTTTGACTATGAAGTCATTCAAAATATGCTTGGAATATTTGAGATGTAGCTGGTGTTTGATACATATCAGAGGAATGTTTGATGATGAAGAAATCCCTTTGTCATTTCTTCCTTCTATCAAGGCTATTTTTTGTGGATCCACAATGCACACCCCATTTCAATAAAAAATGGAGACCCTCTACTTTATTTTTTAGATTTTTTAGACCCTAGTTTGGGTTTGAGTCATTTTAGGGTCATACTTAGTCTCGTTTGAGTCCCAACTGAGAAGCTCGGATGTTTGGAAATCAAGTTCTGACAAAGCATAAGTCAAAATTGCAAAAAAATTTCAAGTGAGCACAACTACTTGGTGTGCCCACTATGCCAAAATCATATAAGGAGACTTGGTGCATATGCATGTGTATCCACATAGTTGCACACCTGTGCCAAGAGTCCTTAGGGTCTATATAAACGAAGAATTTCCTCTCCCTTCTCACATTGTTTTCATTTGTTGCCTCCTCTGCACTAATCAAATTTTGAGTTCTCCAAAGCTGCAGTTGTCCCTTCCTCAAGGTGCACATTTTGCTCCTCCTTCCTTGCTCCCTCACCATGCACAACATAATACACACTAAGCTATGAATATTGGAGCACACTAGTGCAACTAACTTGGTGTTCTAGTGTGCACCAATACTCATTGTGTTGTGAAATTTTGAAAAAACTCAAAACCTTAAAAGTATGCACCAACACACCTAATTTGGTGCACTAGTGCACACCCAAAGGCACTTTAAAGTATAAAAATGTAAAACACAAAAACAAAATAAAAGGTGCCTAAGTCAGAATGAGGTGTGCATCAGCACACCCCATGAAGTGTGTTATTGCACACATCATTATTAAAGTTTGGTTGTTAAAGTAAAGCACACAAGGCATACCTAATAGGTACACCTAGTGTGCTAATATTTTTATTCCAAGGCTTGTAAAAAAGGGGATTTCCTAGTGTTGTTTCAAGAATCTAGTTTCTAGGGTTTCATGAAAATTAGTTTTAGGACATAATTATTCATTATTTCCTCAATTCTGAACTAATGGGTGTCTTTGTGTAGATATGATGACATCCTCATCATATTCCCTTGGTGAGAAAATGGCACCAAAACCTATGGTTTTCAAGTTCCAAGGTGTTTCGATGAAGTCAAGATTTCAAGATGATAACTCAGATATCAAGGATACTGATTTAGGGCACATTGACTTAGGGGAATTCTTGAAGATCTACAATAAACCTACTGAGAGGTCACCAATGATATCTGCACTCATCAAGTTAGGACTCATCAATGTAGCTTCACACTAATGTTGGTACAATCTTCAAAGCTCATCATGACACTTGTGCAACACTTTGTCCCCAAGGGGAGGGTTGTGGAGAGTATAAAGGAGAAATTCTTCTTAATCTATGACGAAAGAATATTGAGAAAGTATTTCATCTCCCACAGGAAAATCAGTTCATTGGGCTCACCTATGAACAAGTAGAAATGTGGTATAGGGAACATGTCAAGGAGGCCTCTGAGATCTTTCAATCATCTTACCTCATAGAGAAGACTTCCTTGGGAAAGAAGACTGGCAAGGTTGATATGACTAGAAGGTATATGATAGAAGACATCAGATACTCCATCATACTTTTGAGTATAGTCATGGGTTTACTTACAGCTAGACACCTAAATATCTTCATGGTGCACTTCATTAAAATAATAAAGAAAGCAAATATGCCACTAGACTGGGCTTCTACTCTTAGTTAGAATTTGTGTAAACATTTGGTGGCAACAAAGAACTAAAGGAAATTATATATGACATCATACCTAGTGTACTTGTTGGCCACAAGAGCAATAGATTATTTGAGGCTTTATAGGAAGGTCAACATGCAGGATCAAAATGCATAACCATATATCATCTATCTCTAGCTAGTAAAGAAGAGGCTCTCAGAGCATAGTAGAGAATATACAATTGTGAATGATGCCTTCATATTCGCTATAATCTAATTCATTAAAGGAGATTATGTAAAGAGATTATCAGATGATGCAGTGGCACAGATAATAGTACTTAGAGCATACTATATCCAATTCCAAAAATTTACATATCTAAGGCTACCTAGTACAACCGTTAACCTAAAAAAGTTCCTAAGGTATCCTTGTGACAGATTGGTTCTCCTGGAGATCTCCTGATAACTCTTGCCCACATATGACAAAGTTAGAAAGTAGCATAAGACATGTTGGACATGGCCTCTAACCATAGGACCTTTTTGGGTGGATCAAAAGTAAAATATTTTTTCTTTTGAATGTGAATGGGTTCAGTACCCTTGGAAGAGTACAATTCGCCAAGGACATGTTTTGATAACATTGGGAGAGTACAGTATTTAGTAGGCAAAGCATTTAGCAATGAAGAAGCTATTGAAGACCATTGGATGCATGCAACAAATGACTATGACATCTGAATAAGGGATTATTGTAGAATGGCTTTGTATTTGGTAGAGAAGGCCTTAAAAATATAGATTCCATTGAAGATATTGCAGCAAGATTTCAAGGAGTTTCTTGATCCTCTATTCAATAGGGATAAGATTGACGAGAGGCCTATTATGAATGTTGAGGTTGACAGAGAAGAGAATTTTGATATCAACCATAGGGTGAGGCATGCTATTAAATTGACAATGGATTGGATTAAAAAACCCTTCAAACTTGATCGAATTCTTGAGATAGTGATCTTTTACGCATAAGACCACCTAGCCAAAGTTAGAGGGAAGAAATTCATAGTCCATACATTTATGGCTCAGTCACCAGTAAGGCTCAGGATGGTACATCAACTTGATAGGCTAGTTGGTTACTATCCAGTTCAAAAGGGTTGAGGCCCAGGCAAGAGGAAAAGGAGTTCTCCTTAAAGAGTTGAACCAAAAGAGGGTGAAATCCTAACACCTACACAACAAGCAAAGGAAAATATATAAGGGTCGGAAGATATTAGAGCCATATAAGCCCAGGTTGATCCACAAGTGCCATCTATTGCACTAAGCCAAACTAAGATAGAGGTTGAGATTCAAGAACTCTCCCCTCACCATCAAGCAGAACAAGCAACCCTTTTTGCACCTATAAAGGGAAGAAAGATCAAGACTCTGGTCAAAAAGAGTCAAAGGGTGATCAAGAAAGTAGTTCCTATCCCATCAATCCCTTAACCTATTCCTAAAGAAGATGAAGAAGATAATATACCTTTGAGTAGGAGGACCTAGCTAGCTAGAGCCATAGAATAGGAAAGAAGAAGAGGTTATACAACTATGCCTTCATCAATCCCAGAAGAACCTCTACAAAATACCACATCTGAGGATGAAATGCAACAATGGATTGACAAATAGGATGTTGAGGGGATTGATGTCTTTGAGATGTCAGATTTTGATTTCTTTCCTATTGGCATCGAATTGGTGGGGGACAAGATCAGAGATACCCCAACTTATCAACCTCAACCAAGAGGATTGGGATTAGATGCCACTAGAGTGACAAGTCACAATCATTGTAGATAAAGGCTCTGCTACCCTTCTACCACCAAATATAGAAAAAGAACAAGTTCAAGAAGAAAAGGAGGAAGAACCAAAACAAGTATAAACTCATGAAGTGTCTAAAGAAGGACACATGGTCAAATATCCTCAACAGACTTCTCAGAACATGGAGGTGAGGACTATGGACTCCACTGATATTGGGACTATAAATGAGGAGTCATCACCAAGGGAAAAGACCCCAGAGAGAAGTTATAAGGGAAAGAGCATAGCAAAGCAAACTCCTTCATCCTAAAAAGGAAAGTCTTCATCTCAGCATGTTCCAAGGTGACTCTGAAGGAAATAATTAGGAGCAAGATGCAATAGTTCACTACAAAAGAGGAAGACAAAATGGAACTAATAGAATTGCTAAGGAAACTTTTTTCACATCCTAAAGAAGTGCAACCCTTGGACTTCATTATGAGCGATTCAAATCAAGACCCTTTTTGTCATGTAGCTCTTCCTCCTCCATAGTCAAATGTTGAAGAACTGAGTCCACAAGATTACTAGATCTAGGAAGTCATGCTCAAGAAACCCACCTTGGAAATAGAAAAGCTGGTGGTCACAACAAGGATGAAGGAAGTTTTCTAGAGCTTGGAGTAGGATGGGGCAGAGTTGGTAATACTTTGGTGCTAGAATGAAATCCTTAAAGGATATTTGAGCAAATTTGTTGGCCCATTGGACCCCACCAACCCCGAGGAGACTCTAAATATAGAAATTGAAAGAAGAGATAGGGGGCAGTGAGATTGGATCCATTTTTTAATGCTTCTTAGCAATGGTAGGGGAGTTTTGAGGAGAAGGGCATACTCATCATCCAATGGAATCTTAAGCTACTACATGTCATGTAGGAGAATGTGGATAAAATGGTAGCAATTTTAAATCAAGATTTTGGTCTTATGGATGAGGTACATACCTGGGAAAAGGATTTATAGGTATTATAGGTGATAAAAGGCCAAAGGTATAGGATTCTTATAGATGTATATACTATAGAGGAGTTAGATTTAATCGATGATTGGATAGAGAAGATAGCTGATAGCAATAAAGTAATGGAATCATTACATGTAGAGAACCATTGACTCAAGGACCAAGCCTGAGAGTAAATTTTGGAAGCTGAGAAACACTATAGTGATGCATGTCCAGACATTTTTGAAGATGATGCACAAGAGAAGTTGATACTTGTAGAGATAGTAGTTCAGAGATCCAAGAAGATTTTTGTTGAAGTTTCTACTAATGAAGATATTCGACATGCATTTAGGATAGAAGAAGATTTGTTAGAGATGGATAATAAACTTGGGGATTTTGCTGAAACCAATATAGAGGTAGATAATTACTAGTAGACGGTCAAAGATAAATATAATGCCTTGGATTTACTAGATGCAGCAAAGGTCACTAAAATAATAGAGAAATTCAAGGGCAAGTACCTAGACATAGCTCTAGTATGATGGGGAACAAAACCTAGAAGCCAAAATTTCATTTTTGACACTCAGTAAAATTTTACATTTTTGAACCATTGTGGTGCGTTGTTGCGTTGGTGTGCCAGGTGTGCTAGTGCACTTTTGCAACAAAGTGTTTGAAGAGTTTTGTTGAAGTAAGAGGTTTGTAGGTGCACTAGGTGTGCTTCTTCCGAGGTGCACTTTTTTAGAGGTGCGCATGCCAATAGTTAACTGCTAGTTCCAAAATAAGAGCTTTCCATGCACCAAAAATGCATTCTGACAGTAGTTTAACTTTGACAGAATACCCAATAGAGGATGGAATTCTAGTTTTGACACTTCTACAGACTTCTACATCAACTCATGGCTCTCTTCTTCTTATTCTCTCATAATTTCTTTGTTTTATGACATGTAAAGGCTCATGTGTCCAATTAATAATATAAAAATAGATGGAGTCCTACTAAGCACTAGTTAGATAGTCATTTTGTATATAATTAGTTTTTTTTATTCAATTAGAAGCATATGATTGCATTAAGATATCTCTCACTCTCAACACAAATTAAGGAGATGATTTATTATAAATATAGGATTGTAATATGTAATTAGGGCCGTCATTTTAGATTAAGATAAAAATAGGTTTTGAGGGGACCCAAAACCCCTTTACATCATAGACACAAAAGATATTCAAAGAAAGCCCAAACATCCCAAAGGGATCCAAACCAGAGGCATGCTGCAGCACAAAAAAAATTATATGTCTAGTAGCACCAACAAAAAATCAGAAAAGAAACCAACAATAACTTCTTAACCAACCAAGGGGACTAAGAATTCCATTTCACTCCCTTTTTGTGAGAGCGTAAATTCATATCAAATTGAGGAAGGGCCTTTTTAGATCTTTTCCTTGTTACAGGTGTCCACCCCTCCTCAACCATCACAGCCTTAGACTGCCAATTTTGAGAATCCAAATAGAAAGAAACTCGTCCAAATTTTGACAAGGACCATCTATCATCACTTCTTCCAACAGACTAGAACTAATAGCAATAGTCTAATTACCAATTCTAGTAATAGCAATAGAGAGAAACTCATCCTTTTGACAAGGACTATCTATAATCACTTCTTACATCAGATTGGAACTAATACCAGTAGTCTGAAACTCATCCTTTTGACAAGGACTATCTATCATCACTTCTTCAGTCAAATTGGAACTAATAATAGTAGACAGATTACCAATTCCAATAGCAGCAAGAGAAAAACCAAAAGAAATATTGCAAAAGCCAATAGATATACAATGACCAGCTTGAACAGTGATAGCACAATGCAACTTACCTTGTCTAGAATTAGCGGTCTGAACATCAAAACCACTAGAATTATCTCGACCAGAGTCTGCACCAAGAACACTAGATTTAACACCTTTACTAGAAATAGTCTCAACCTCCTTTTGAGAGGTACTGACACTACCAGTAGAAAAAGGACCAACTCCATAATAAACGTGGGCATCCATCTTGGAATCAGAAGCATTCACCATCTCAGAAGGAATAATTTCCAATATAGAGGATGGAGCCCCCTACTCTACAGATCTAGAAACCTCATCCACTGGAATAGAAGATTTGACTACTAAATAATGTTTCTCTAATACACCCTTCCACTAGGAGGAGGCTCGTTTATTTCTAGTTTTTCCAATCTCACACATAGCAGCCATATGTCTAGTATTGAAACATTTTTTACACCTAAAAGGGAGGCCCTCATAATCAAGTGACTGAGTCCAAGAGCCCTTTGAATAACTTAAAATAATCTCACCTGGGAGACCCTTTGAAACATCAATATCCACTAGAATCCTAGCATAAGTAGAATGGAAATGCTCCAAAGATTGGGAATCAACCATACGGAAATCCCCTAAAGTCCTCCCAATTTCCATAAAAATAGAATTCACCCAAAAATGAAGAGGAAGATTAGGAAGCCTTACCCAAGTTGGTATTTTGAAAGACTCTATTTGAGGGTTAAAATTTGGATGCTATGGTTTAACCATTAAAGAAAAGTGGTTCTCCCAATAAAAGACCTGATCACAGAGAATAGCTTTCCTATCCTTAGGATTGACAAAAGTAACAATGAAGAAACCTTTGACCAAAGAGAAAATCTCGATAGTAGCCATAATATATGGATCCCAATGTTTTGAAATCCAAGCATGGAGCTCTAAGAGAGTGGGCCAAAAACCTTTAAAGCAAAAAATAATAGAATTCTTGGACAGATCCCTAGAACATTCTTCAATTCTTAAAAGTGACTCATCCCCTAGATTAAGAAAAATTGGCTTATAGGTGGGGATCAAAGGAGATACAAAAGGTTTAGTAGCCTTTTCCAAACCCCTGCCCTTACATAGGGACTCGGCATACGAAAGCCCTTTCTCAACATCTATTGTATGTGCAGCCACCACATCATTCCCAAAAACCTTAGCATCAACACCAACACCCTTGCCAGATTTAGAAGCCACAGAACCAAAACTAGTGCCCAAAACACCCTTACCAAAAAACTTAGCACCAACACCAACGTCACTACTAGAACTAGCAACCATCACATGAATGCTAGAAATCTTAGCACTAGCACTAGTATCCTTGCTAGAGTTTGAACTAGAATTGACAACCACCACATCAAAATTAGTGTTAGAAGCCACCTTACCAATACTAGAAACCCTAGCACTAGTAGAACCAATTAAGACCACACCATTGGTAGATCCAGCAACAACTATACCATTGATAGAAGCCTTAACACCATTTTTACCACTTCTACAACTAGTACGCTTGCTAGATTCAGAAGCCATCACATCACCAGAACAAGTTACCACCATATCACTGCTAGATCCAACAACCACTGCACCATTGTGAGAAGCCCTAGCACCATTTTTCTTGCTTCTACAACTAACACCCTTGCAAGGTTCAGAAGCCATCACACCACCAGAACTAGTTATGACCATAATTAAGGTTGTCATTATTTTGTAATGAGATATGCTTTTGGTGCTCACATTTGGAGTGTAGTTAATCTTGCCTAATTGTGTTATGTTTTGTGAATGTATGTTCATGGAATGTAATTGAGCCAATGGTTTACTACATTATTTTTTGTTATGCAATCTTTTAATTGTGGTGTTTGCTACAGTTTTATGAATTTTTCTGACATATCTAATTCAAGAAGAGATCACCTATTTTGTTCCTACATAATTTTTTGTCTCGCATGAGAACACTTCCCATGGCCTTATGATTTTATGAGAAGTGAAACATCTTACGGTTGCTAAAAAAAATCCAATCAACAATTGCATTAGTGAAATTAAGGAAGCGTTGCTCCTACTTTCACTGGTTACCCACTGATTTCTACAAAGGCTCAACTCACAGATGTGTTATTTTCATAGCTTATGTCCATTAGGATTTTATTTCCATGTTATTTACTTAACTTTCTCATTACCTTGTCTTTGTTATTTTCTTTATTAACCCCTTGTTAAGATAAGAATTCATATTAGTTGTATTATTAGATTGCATCCATCATAAAAACAAAAAATACAAAAACATAGTTTCCTTTTATGTGTTTCATTCTTTTGAAGTGGCAAAGAAATTTTACATCTTATCAAAAGTTATCAAGAATCAGCAAGGGCCTAACTCTGGAAAATTCTAAAATTGAAAAAAAATCTAACTCTAGAAAATTTTGAAGTTGAAAAAATTTCTAACTCTAGAAAATTCTAAAGTTACAAAAAATTCTAACTCTAGAAAACTCTGAAGTTGAAAAAAAATTAACTCTGGAAAAATTTGAAGTCGAAAAAAAATCTAATTCTCAAAAATTGTGAAGTTGAAAAAAATTTTAACTCTAGAAAATTGACACTTGGTGAAATTTTGCATTTTTTGGACCTGCTTCCGACATGCACTTCTTCAGAGCTTCGGAGCCTTTGAGGTGCACTTCTTCTAAAAGAGTTTGGCTATAAAAAGGGTATAAATCATCAAAAAGGGGCAAACTAAGTATACTAGAGTGCTCCCAGACCTTGTCTTAGATAAACCCAAAAACCATTTTCAAAACTAAGAACTTTGGTTTTTTGGTGAATTGAGCTTTCGAGCTTCTGAGGTGCACCAAGTGCATTGCTTTTGAGGCATGCTTCTTTCAAGGGGCACTAGAATTTTTTGAAGAATTTAGAGGTGCACTGATAGTTAACTGCCAATTCCAAATTTAGAGCTTTCGATGCACCGAAAATGCATTCTGACAATAGTTTAACTCCTATAAACATCTAGAGAAGGTTGAGCTTCTATTTTTGGTACCTCCAAAGACTCCTACATCATCTAATGGATTTTTTCTTATTTTTTCTCATGATTTATTTATTTTAAGACATGTAAAGACTCATGTATCCATTTAATAATACAAATAAGGATGGAGTCCTACTTAGCACCAGTTAGAGAATTAGTTTGTACATAAATAGATTTGTTTTATTAGTTTAGAAGCATATGTTTGCATAAAGGGATCTCTCACTCTCAACACAAATTGAGGACATGATTTCTTATAAATTTAGGAATGTAACATGTATTCTAGGCCATTATTTTGATACAATAATATATGTTATTGGTGCTCTCATTCAGAGTGTATTTGTTCTTGCCTAAGTGTGTTATATTTTGTGAATGTACGTTCATGGAGTGTAATGAAGCCAATAGTTTTATTGTGTTATTTTGATTTAGGAAACTTTTAATTCTGGTGTTTGACAAGTGTCTACAAATTCTATTGGCATACCTAGTTTGAGAAGAGATCACCCTATTGTTCTTGCATAGCTTTTTGTCTTGCATGATCATAATTTCTGTGGCCTTGCGATCTGATGAAAAGTGAGA
Source organism: Cupressus sempervirens (assembly GCA_028749045.1). Lineage (NCBI taxonomy): Eukaryota > Viridiplantae > Streptophyta > Pinopsida > Cupressales > Cupressaceae > Cupressus > Cupressus sempervirens. Next base: position 532,098,221 of record CM053785.1, read on the forward strand.
CATCTTATGATTACTCAATTCCCATAAACAATTGCATCAGTGGAATTAAGGAAGTGTTACTCCTATTTTCATTGGTTACCTACTGATCTTTTCAAAGGCTTAACTTGTAGACGTGTTTTTTTCATGGCTTATGTTTGTTAGAAATTTCTCTTTCATGTTATTTTCTTTCATCTCTCATTATGCTATCTTTATTATTTGCTTTGCTAACCCTTGGTTAAATTAGGAATTTGTATAGTTTCATTGTTAGATTGCATTCATTTAAAAATAGAAAATACTAAAAACATATATTTTTTTTGGTTAATTTTGAAACAACAAGAAGATTGATCATCTTATCCGAAATTGGTTCGAACCAGCAAAAGCCTCCTCAAGAAGACTCACATTTATCTTCTACTGAGTGGATTCTAGTAGGTCACAGGATCACCCAAAACCTTAGAGTTGATCCTAAATTATCTTTTTAAGAGAGGAGTTTGAAAGGATTCCTATCGTTAAGCATCATGCAAAATGATAGCTCATCAAAATTGGCACTAGAAGGAGGGCCTAAAAACCATTCAACTCAAAAAACCTAAGTTGTTGTTTGAAAATTCTACACTTTTCATAAGTTCAAAAAAATAACAACTTAAAATATAAAAAAATTTAAGTCTATGAATTTTCATAAGGTGCACAGGTGTGCAAGTGTGTTGTTTTGAGAGAGTGTGCTTCTTTAGAGGTGCGCTTTTCCAAAATAAACACAAGTTCCTAGAACTCTGTCACTTTCACAAGCATCATAGTGATAAAGAGATACCAAGAACTCCACCCATTTGAATTACATATTCCATAATCATCGTTCACTTTACATTCTACTTCAGACATTCCCATCATTATGCATAATGTCTTTCTTTAATGCCCAAAGTTCACCTTTGAATCTAACTAGTCCATTACATGACTTTCCCAAAAATCTTGAAATTTTTTTCCCATGGTTCAACTATGGAGAATCACAAACAATATAAGATCATATTAAAATTCTCAAGGAGATCTGCAATTGAAACTAGATTCAACATATGGACGTGGTATGCCACATTTTTCCTTGCACTTTGTGGGAAACATAATTCAATTGGTACCTCAATCTTCCACTGGCATCAATAAGGGATTGGAACTTTTTTGAGAGCAAGTTTCTAGAACAATTCAAGATCTATATTGATCCAAATATCCTACATCATTAGTTCATCTCAATTAAGAGGGATCCCCATGAGACTATGTCACAATTTAATCATCACTTCTATAGTATGTATCAAAGAATGAAGTTTCCATACATTGTACCACAAGAGGCTGCCATCTAGATCTATTTTGGAATAATGGATTCATTAACTTCTATTTTTCTAAGAAGGATCCCACCCAGAGACATTGATACCATTGAAAAGGTCTTCAAAGAGGCTATTGCATTCATGAAGTGGGTTACTGCTGCTCCAATGCCAACAATTACATATTTAGGGTATGAGTCTCAAAAGACTGCTTTCTTTGAGCAGAAGGCAACTGCATCTACTAAAGCAAAAAAAAATATGGCTAGAGAGTTTAAGGCCATGAAGGAGATAATGTCTCTTTTATCCAATGAACTCCTCAAAATAAAATTGAATTCCTCAAGAAATCAAGGTAATCATCCAAGACAACTTGCTGGCCAAAACAATTATTCTCAAAATCAGAGAAATTTTTTTGGCCTTTACAGTAAGATCAACAATGAGAATAATGGTATTATAGGTATGAGGTCAAGTGAAAATGGATATGGGTATAGTGATGTTTCAGATCAGCCTCCCCAAATCATGGAGGAACAACCTTTGCAGTTTAGTGTAATGATGTATGAATCATATGATAAATCTATAGGAGGAAAAAATGATGAAGATGATCAAGAGGAGTTTGTGTTCCCATTCAATGAAGAAATTATTCCAAGTTTTGATGTTGAAATAAGTGTGGATATGCCCAGAAATTTTGAGGATGTAGAAAATTTTAAAGTTTCAAAACTCTGTGAAGTTGCAAAAGGTGATGGAAATATAGAAGATCCTGAGGTTGGTAAGGTTTTTGAATTAGGAAGTCACCAAGAAAAAGATACCAATGCTTCCTATCATGATATTGATTCCCCATTGAATAATGATAAGATACCTCATTCAAAACCAAATATGTCATTAGAAGAGATAAATAGAATGCTCAATTTGGTCTCAAGCTTGATAGAGGAAATGTCTATTTATGGGTATTTTACACATATAGAAAATCATGCAATAACTAAGTCATGTAGAATCCATCCATTTGAGTTCCATGTAGAAGAAAGTTGTCCTAATTTCTTGTTATCTTGGGAGATCACAATGGAGGGAAAGTATGATTTTGAATAGGCTTCTTTGGGATATGAGCTAAAAAATATCTTGGTCAATGATAGTAATGAATATTGTAATACAAAAAGAAGGATGTTGATTGATTTTTCTAGTCCAAAGGAACCTAAAGTGTTTCCATGTGCATGTGGAGTTGTGTACCATGAGATAAAACTACCAGAAGCAGAGATTACAATGTGTGAGTGTACCCCTATGGTGGGAGACTTGCTTAATCAGGTGATATATTTGCATTATCCCTCTTAGTTCGATGGTTTTCAATTTGAATATGATGCTAAAGGTAAGAGAACTTGTTTCTAGATTAATCATGTCATGAAGAGTTACCACAACTTCTGATTTTGTGTGATTTGTGCTCGGAATTTGAACCAAGATTATTCAAATTTTAGTTTTCTGAGTACAAAGACAAATCAGCTTTTCTTAGGACTATATGGGGTGCTTCATTAGTATCTACTAACAACCACCCCACATTCTTATTATTCAAGTTTTTCTATAGATAAGTTTTTGTTTTTTCTTAGCCTTTTTAGTCTTTCCAGTTAGGTGTTAGTTTTCTTTGAGTCAAGTCTTTTTGTTTGGGTTTCGTTTCTTTTTTTGTCTTTTTCTTTCAAAGTTGTATCAGTCTAGGGGTTAGGTGCACTCAAGATTCTATCTTGATGTATCTCATTAAACCACTTTTTGGTTTTGACTTTTGGTGAAGACGTATTTCTTTGTCAAAATATTTAAATGATTTTGTTTCTTGTACCAACTAAAAATGGATGCTATTTATAGGTATAAAGGACTTTCAATCTTGAAATCAAAATCACAGATTGATAGCTCTCAACATTTTACAAATTAAAAGATTGACTATATTGGTGTTTTCAAATCAAGGTTGATGACAGCGAGTGATAGTCTGAAGCCTACTAGTTTAAACAAAAGGTCTTTTCAAGGAATTTCTAAGGTCATTGTTTGGCATGAGAGTTTTAATAAAGTTCTTAAAAGAGGAATGTAAAGGTTATCAACTAAAGGAATCTGAGAAACAACACCAATGCCTTGGTGACTTAGTCTAAGTGTGGTCAAGGTACAAAAAGAAAACATAATATGATGGTGTTAAGAATGAAAGATTTCAAATGGTTTTAGAAAGGTAATCTAACAGTAGGGATATGCACTCCAAAATGGCTATCCAATATCTATACAAATTGCTTCCTGGAAGAATCAAATGGAAACATGTAAGCTCCTTGAAGAGGAATCAAAAGAGATTACTATGGACCTCAAAAGAAAAGTGATAACTCATTAAGAGAACTCAGAATAGATTCTACTATCTGGTCAAATAGTGATTGATACACATGATCTGTGAGAATTCTTGATGAATGAACCAGTGGAGTGGAGGATTGTTTCCAAATTACCATAGACTCATGATAGATTGCATTTTGAAATGTTAGAGGAAATGAATACATTGTGCATAGAATGAGCTTAAAGATTTGAGATTTTGAAGTTTTGACTATCAAGGAACTTGAAAACTATTTGAAGTGTTTAGAATTTAGTTGTTATTTGACACATGTCAAATGAATGCTTGTTGATGAAGAAATGCCTTTATCATTTCTTCCTTTTTGTTGGGGCTATTTGTTGTAGTTTCACAACGTACGCCCCATTTCTCCTTGAAATGGGGACCCCCTAGTAAAAAAATTATTTCCCAGACCCCTAGTCTAGGGCCTGGGTCATTTTGGGAACTCCACCTAAAGTCTAGGTCAAGCCCTAGTCCTCTAATTGAGAAACCTAGAGGTTAGAACTAGAGAATTTGAGTGTTAAAGGGTGATTTTAAGTGTGCAAAAAATAGCTTATTGGGGGAAAATTATCTATTTTGACTACTGTTGACCCAATTTCGTCAATCTAAGTCCTAGGGAGTCCTCATTTGGGACTTATAACATGAGCTAATTAATGTTTTCTTCTTTGTGTAGATAAAAATGCATCCTTAACTTGTCAAGGTCATAACTTTTGACCTAGAGCGTAGAATTCAAAACTATTTACATCATTGGAAAGAACTAAAAATCTAATTTTAGTCCTTAAAATAGTGAGCCTTTGGCTACCTAATTTTAAGGGCCAATGAAATTTTCAACTTGAAATTTTGAGCATAAGAACTCTTAAAAAGTCAGTTAAAAAGACCTAGAAAATCTTGTTAAAAAAGATATGAAAAAGTTTCAAACATTTGATTGTTCTGGATAATCTGGATCACTTGGTCTCTGACCCAAAAGGATTGGGTAGTTGGAGAGAAGAAAAGATCAAAAATACAGAGGTCAAACACATGCAGTAGAATAGATTCCTCATCTTATTCAACTATTAATGGCAAGATTCAACATAGGTGCCTTAGAATTGAAGGTAGAAGAAGCAGGAGTTCAATTTTATGAAAGTGTTTTGATTTAAAGAGGGTAAATCATTAAAAGGATCAAAGTAAGTACACAAAAGTGATCCTAGTTCTTGTCTAAGAAAAATCTAGAAATTATATTCAAAATAGAGAACTTTGATTTTCCAGTTAATTGAGCACCTTGCACAACTCCTTGAAGGTGCGTAGGTGCACAATTTGAAGGTTTGGTGAATGAATTATGTCTTAAAGTTTACAAGTGCACATATCTGAAACATGTAGAGGCCCCATGAGGTATTGAACATTACCATGGCTTTCGTTTATTTTGTAGTAGCTAAGAGCACACTCAAACCATTAAATTTCAAATTCTAGAGAATGACCAAGAAGTCACACTTCATGATTTCCACAGTAAAGTGAGGGTAAAGTATAAAGCTTTAAACTTATTATCTCCTCAAGAAATCACCTCTCCTATCCAAAAGTTCAAGGGAACCATCCACACATCATCTTGGGTGAAGGTCAATAAGAGCCAGAAGCTGAAAAAATAATTCTAACTCTGAAAAATTTTGAAGTTGAAAAAATTCTTACTCTAGAAAATTCTGAAGTTGAAAAAATTCTAACTCTGAAAAATTTTGAAGTTGAAAAAAATTCTAACTCTGGAAAATTCTAAACTTGAAATAATTCTAACTCTAGAAAATTCTAAAGTTGAAAAAATTTGAACTTTGAAAAATTCTGAAGTTGAAAAAAATCAAACTCTAAAAAATTTTTGAAGTTGAAAAAATCTAACTCTAGAAAGTTTTGAAGTTGAAAAAAAATCTAACTCTAGAAAATTCTGAAGTTGAAAAAAATTCTAACTCTAGAAAATTATGAAGTTGAAAAAAAATTAACTCTAGAAAATTATGAAGTTGAAAAAAATTCTAACTCTGGAAAATTGACACTTGGTGAAATTTTGCATTTTTTGGACCTACTTCTAAAGTGTGATTCTTCCAAACCTTCAAGCTTATGAGATGTGCTTCTTTCGAAAGTGTTTGGCTATAAAGGGGATATAAATCATCAAAATGGGGCAAAATAAGTATACTAGAGTGCTCCCAGACCTTTTCTAGGAAAAACCCATAAACTGTTTTCAAAATTGAGAGCTTTGATTTTTTGGTGAATTGAGCTTCCTAGCTTCCAAGCTTTTGAGCTTCCGAGATGTACCAGGTTTACTGCTGCTAAGGTGTGTTTCTTCTTAGGTGCACTAGAATTTTTTGAAGAATACAGAGGTGCACCGACAGTTAACTGCCAATTCCAAATTTAGAGCTTTCCATGCTCTGAAAAAATGCATTCTGATGATAGTTTAACTCCTACAAACATCTAGAGAAGGTTGAGCTTCTATTTTTGGCACCTCTAGAGACTTCTACATCATCTAATGGGTTTCCTCTATTGATAATAGAATGAAGAAGCTAATCAAAGAGGGAGATTGTAAAAGAATATTGATGAGAACATACAAGTATGACACATATGCTTCAATAATTGTTTTGGTAGTGATGTCAAACCTATTATTTGATGGTGAGAAAATTTCTTATAAGATTCAAGTACTACCATTTATTTGATTTATAAAGAGGATTTGATCAAAAGATGTAACAATAGCACCTAGAGGAAAGGTTCAATTATGATTATGCAAAGGAGTATAAGAATTAGTTAAGATAGTGGTGACATGATGTATTGGTAATCTACTTAAGGTTTCAAAGGCTAGTTAAACTAAGAAAGTTTAGAAGAACAAGTTACAGAAAGTTTTTCTACCAAGCTTGATCGAGTGGATAGTAGGTGCCAAGAAAATTCACTACAAGTTGAGAAGATAATCAATTGGAGCTGAGTAGAATTTCATTCTAGTGTATGCCGAGTAGAACAATGGATGTCAAGTAAAGTCTAGTTGATACTAAGCACCAGTAAACTTTAATTCATGTTGAGTGATTTTACAGTGAATGTTAAGCAATGTAGTATGTGTTGAGCATCAGAAGCAAGATAATTTCAAGTTGTTACATTATTTAAAAGATTGTGAATTCAATGGATTTGAGCCAACAAGATTGTTTTCTTGGATTATGTGAACCAAGTGGAAAATAAGGTTGATGATCTAGTAGCATAGAATTCAAGGTAAACCATTTTAGGAGAATTCAAAGAGGATTCTAGGAGAATTTTCTAGAAGAGATATAGAATGAGGGGTAGATTTATTGTATCCTACCTAATGCATCCAAACCCTAAATTAGATGATGGAGAATGAGCACCAAAAGATCTTAATTTCCTATTTGTAGGAATGGTTGGTCATGAAGCAGGTTGTCATATGTGAGAACCTAAGGAAGAGAAGGAGTAAAGGGTTTTACTTCATCAAGTGACCTAAGAGAAGAGTTTACAATAGCATGTTAAGAAAGATCGCTTAAGGATATGAATGCTTGAAGGGTGATCAAGCTATCAGAGCTGCAACGTATGAAAGCCAAGAAAAATGGAGGATTGAATAGTGATATGTAATCTACAAATGAAGTTGTAAGTTGTTATCAGATCAAGCCTTGCTGTCACTCTCTGACAATTATATCAATCGAGGGTAAATCCTTTGGATTAAGGTTGACCTAAAAGTCATTTTTTAAATCCTTTAACTGAATGACATTTGAAGTGAATGGTCGAAAATCCTCTAACAAGGCTCACTCCTAACAGGGTGATTGAAATCTATTAATACGGTCACATTTTATAGTGTGTATTATAACCTTTAATAGGGTTGGTCTTTCATAGGACATCACTTCAAAAGAGTAAAAAAGAGTAGCATGTTACTGGTGGTTTTTTCCAAATTGGGTTTCTATGTAAATCATTGTGTCAAGTGTGTTGATGAATCTATTATGTTTCATGTCTACATTTCTACAAGTTTTATGTGATTGCATAATCTTATGGATTTATGTATGATGAATAATGTTTTATGGGTTCAATAAGCTATGAAAAGTTTTATTTATACATCTAAACCTTGGATAACTAATTCACCCCCACCCCCCTCTTATTTATTCTAAAGTATTCCAACAATTGGTATTAGAGCCATGTGCATAAGAGGACTATTTTGAAGGTACTAGAAGCACAAAGATCAAGATGTCAAAAAGAGAAGTACCCAAGCTCAATAGAGATAAATTTCCTGCATGAAAAAGTTTGATGAAGCTACACCTTGGAGGACTTGGAGATCATGCATAGTCTACCATTACCATTGAGCATGTTAATCCTACTAGTGCCCCAACTGCTAAGGATATGAGAAAGAAGAAAGAACACAACTAGACAATGTTGGATATTCCCTTTGCTCTAAGCTATAATAAATTTGATGATATCAAAGCTCTAGATAGTACAAAGAAAATGTGGGATACTCTAACCACTATCTATGGAGGAGATGCAAATGTTCTAAGACCCAAAGTTGAAAGTCTTAGAGGTAAGTTTGATGATGTGAGAATGGAAGAAGGTGAAAATATTGCTCAATATGTTGCAAGGATAAAAGAAGTTGTTAATGCAATAAGAGGAGCTATTGGTAAATTAGATGATGACATTGTGCTAAGTAAAGTCTTGAGAACACTATTGCTTTTATATGCTATTAGAGTTTTTGCAATTCAAGAACTAAGATGTATACCAGGGAATGATCTATCACTTGACGGTTTGGTAGGTAGACTCCTCGCTTTTGAGCTATAACACTTTGATAATTAGAAACCTAAAAGTATTGAATCTAAGGTATCATTAAAGGAACCTAAAGAGAAGAAAAAGAAGAAATAGAAGTATGTGTTCAATGACAATGATACAGATGAAGAGGATGTAGAATAGCTTGAAGCGTTATTGAAAAAATGATTCCACAAAGGTTTCAAAGCTAAGGTATCATTAAAGGAACCTAAAGAGAAGAAAAAGAAGAAAAAGAAGAAGTATGTGTTCAGTGATAGTGATATAGATGAAGAGAATGTAGAATAGCTTGAAGCACTATTAACAAAATGATTCCACAAAGGTAAAGGTAAATTCAAAGGTAAATTACCTATCATTTTTTTCAATTGCAATGAGGATGGTCATATTGCTGCTAGATGTCTAGAGAAGAACTATAGAGGTGGTGACAAATATAAGAGTAGAAGAGATGAAGACAACAAGGATTACAAAGACAAAGGCAAGAAGTCTTGATACATTGATGAAGAGGAAACAGAGGATTATTCTAATGAACATGATGATGAAGTGGTGTATGTTGCAATGAAGGATGAATCTGATGAAGATGAGACAACTACACTTGTGACTTGTGTGAACAAGAATGATAAATAGATCATTGACAGTGGGTGTTCACATCACATGACTAGAGACAAAAGTAAGTTCATTACCTTGAATTGTTGTGATGGAAATAGTGTAAGATTTGGTAATGATGCACCATGTTTGATAAAAGGAAAAGGTTCTATCAAACTCATAGATTAGATTTTATGTGCCAATGCTTACTATGTTGAAGGAATTAACTATAATTTTTTGAGTGTGTCACAACTAAATAATTTGGGTGTAAGGTTGAGTTTGAAAACAAGATTCCTAAGAGATATGAAATTGATGGGAAATTGATTAGAAAGAGTGATCAGACTAGAAGTAATATATTCTATCTTGATATAGAGGATGCTACTTGTCTTGTTGTAAAATTTGATGATGTGTGGCTATGGCATAAAAGGTTATGTCATGCCAATTGTAATAACTTGGTCAGTATCAGTAACATGAGAAAAGTTAGAGGTTTTCCTAAGTTGAAGAATCCCAATAATGTAATGTGCAAACAAAGTTAGTTAAGAAAAATGACAAAGTCAAGTTTTAAGAGTAAAACTGATACCTCTAAAGCAATACTAGAGGTTGTCCATACTTATTTGTGTGGTCCAATTGATGTGTAAAGCTACAAAGGAGATAAGTACATTATGTTTCTTTTTTATGAATACTCTAGAATGATGATAGCTATGTTTCAAAAATAGAAATCTGATGCTTTCCAAATGTTTAAGTGGTACTTAGCAAGAGTTGAGAAGGAAACGGGCAAAAGTCTGAAGTGTTTGAGATTTGATAGAGGAGGAAAATTCACGTCAAATGAGTTTGAGATGTTCTGTAATGACAAAGGAATCAAAAGACAGACATCTACCCCTAGAACACCTCCACATAATGGAATAGATAAAAGGAGGAAGATATCTATAATGGACTATGCTAGAACACTCATGATGGAGAAGAATTTTTTATTGAAATACTAAAGAGAAGTTCTAAGTACAGTTGTCTATACCTTGAATTGTGTGCAAGTCAAGAAAGGTACTCATTCAAAACCTTTTGAATCAATGGTATGGATACTCACCCAATGTAAAATATTTTAAAGTATTTGGTAGTAAATGTTACATTCTTAAAGACTTCAAGAATGGTAAACTTGACAGAAAAAGTGATGAAGTTATATTCCTAGGATACTCCACAAGAACTAAAGCTTATAAGTGTTTAAATACTAACACTGGTAAAATTGTGGAAAGTGCAAATGTGAACTTTGATGAATTTACAGAGGTATATGAGGCTGAACCTATGAAAGAACCAAAAGAATAAAAAGCATTTTTATACTTTTATGAAGGTATACCTACTAAAGAAGATGCTACAAATCAAGCTATAAACCAACAACAAGTTTTAGTTACTGTTGAGTCACAACCTATGAATGCCAAGTTACATTCACCAACTGAGTTGCATTCATATGTTGAGCTACAAAATAAAGTAGGAGAACATTCTGATTGTGAGATTAGTGTTTATAAAAGAGATGTTGAACTACCTAATAGAGATGTACATAATGAATTTGAAGCTAGAAGACAAAATGAAAAAATAAGAGTTGAACTAAGATTGTCCAAATATTTGAAAAGGGATTATCCTACTGCTCAAATCATTGAAGATAAAAATGCTTGACCAATGAAAAGAAAAATATTGAGAAATGATACATGTTTGTTGAGTATGAAGGAACTCAAATTAGTGAGAGATGCATTAGAAGATGTACACTGGAGTAAAGCCATGAAAAAAGAGATTGAAAAAATAGAGAAAAAAAAAACATGGAGTCTAGTTCCTAGACTAGAAGACGAAAATATGATTAGCACCAAATAGGTATTCAAAAACAAGATAGATGAAAATGGTGATGTCACAAGGAATAAAGCAAGATTAGTTTGCAAGGGATATGCACAAGAAGAAGGAACTGACTATGGAGAGACATTTTCTCTTGTTACTAGATTGGAAGGAGTAAGAACTTTACTTGCTTATTCTACATACAAAAGTTTCAAAGTTTATCAAATGGATGTTAAATCTACATTTTTGAATGGTATATTAGAAGAAGAAGTTTACATAAAACAATGAAAAGGTTTTTTTTTATGTTAACAATAGAACATGGTATGTAGATTACACAAAGCTCTATATGGTTTGAAACAAGCACCAAAGGCATGGTATGAGAGACTTCATAATAATCTTGCGAAGATTGAATTTGAAAGGATTGATGATAACAACAATCTATACATGAAGGTAGAGAAACGAAAAGGTATTTTGTTATCTGAAATTTTTGTTGATGATATCATATTTGGAGGTCAAGATGCTTTACGTAATGACTTTGCAAAATAGATGAAGCAAGAATTTGAAATGTCTATGTTTGGAGAAATCAAATTCTTTGTGGGTTTGGAAGTATATCTGATGAAATATGGTATATACATTACTTAGTCAAAGTATGCCAAGGAAATATTGAAAACTTTTGGATTGAAGGATTCCAAACTAGTAAGTACACCTATGGTGACAAGACACAAGTTGTCAAAGAATGATGATTCAGCTATGGTGAATCAAACATTGTACAAGTCCATGATTGGTAAATTGCAATATATAGTACATATCAGACTTGATATTGCATTATCTATAGGGATAGTTGCAAGATTCTCTACTAATCTCAAGGAGAATCACTTGATAGCTATAAAGAGAATAATGAGACATCTGAAAGGAACAAAAGAGTTTGGTCTATACTATAAGAAGAATAAGAAATTTAAATTAAGATCCTATACTGATGCTGATTGGGTTGAAAATATTGATGATAGAAAGAGCGTCAATGGAGGAGCATTTTTCTTAGGCAAGAGGTTGCTTACATGGACTAGCAAGAAACAAAATTGCACTTCACAATCTACTGTTGAAGTTGAATATGTTACTATTGTTGTAAATTGTACAACCATTGTATAGATCAAACAACTACACAAAGGAATGAAGGAAGAGATCACAGAACCTGTAACACTTTATTGTGATAGTACAAGTGCTATCAATATATCAAAGAATCTAGTGATTCACACAAAGAGTAAGCACATTGCAATCAAGTATCATTACTTGAGAGAGTTAGTTCAAGATAAAGAGGTGGAGATGAAATATGTTAACACAAGAGAAAATTGTTGATATCTTCACAAAATCATTACCTAAGGATGCTCATGAGTATCTAAGAGGTAAACTAGGGGTGATACCCCTATCAAAGGCTATCTAAGTAACAAGTACCCTACATCAAACAAGTTGACGTTCATATGTTACACATTGATGAAATGGATCTTACTTTAGGAATTTCCTAAAGTAATCAAAGATCTAGAACTTCAAATTAGTCACAAGAAAGGTGACAGAGGGAGAAAACTAAAGAAGCTTATATCTACATGTTAAGATGAGAAGTTTTTGGCATAAATATTTGGCATTGTTGTCAAAGAGGGAGAGTTTTACTGATCGTAGAGGGAGATAATTGCTGATGATAATTATGATGAGGGAAATAGTAATATGCAAGAAAGATGGAGAAATCCTAAAATATACCTAGTAAGAGGGAGTTATAAGAAAGAGTTTGTAACCTATTCAGATGATGCAAGTTGCTGATAGAGGGAGAGATTTCAATACAAGTTTTCTTTTGGTATTGTCTTACTATTTTAACCTAGTTAGTTTGGTTGAACAAAGTGTTTACCATCTAGTTGATTTGGTTCATCAGTTTGGTTTGCCATCAATACCAAAAAGGCAAATTATTAAGAATAGATTGAAGAAGCTAATCAAAGAGGGAGATTTTAAAGGGAGATTGACGAGAAGATACAAGTATGACAAATATGCTTCAATCATTCATTTTTCACTAACGTCAAACCTGCTATTTGATGGTGAGACAATTGTTTATAAATTCAAGTACTATCACTTATTTGATTGATGAAGAGGATTTGATCAAAAGATATAACAATAGCACCTAGAGGAAAGGTTAAGTTATGATTATATAAAGGAGTATAAGAATCATTTAAGATAGTGGTGACATGACGCATTCATAATCTACTTAAGGTTGCAAAGGTTGGTTACACTAAGAAAATTTAGAAGAACAAGTTACACAAAGTTTGTCTGCCAAGCTTGACCAAGTGGATAGTAGGTGTCGAGAAAAGTTACTACAAGCTGAGAAAAAAATTATTTGGAGCCGAGTAAAATTTCATTCTAGTATATGCCAAGTGGAACAGTGGATGTCAAGTAAAGTTTAGTTGATGTTGAGCACTAGTAAACTTTAGTTTGTGCTGAGTGATTTCATAATGGATGTTGAGCAACACAATATGTGCCAAGCATTAGAAGTAAGATAATGTGGAGCTACTACATTATTTAAAATATTGTGAATTCAATGGATCTAAGCCGACAAGTTTGTTTTATTGGATTATGTGAACCAAGTGGAAGATAAGGTTGATGAGCTAATGGCACAGAATTCAAGGTAAACTATTTTTAGGTGAATTCAAAGAGGATTCTAGGAGAAGTTTCTAGAAGAGATATGGAATGAGTGGTAGATTCATTTTATCCTACCTAATTTATCCAAACCCTAAATTGGAGAATGGAGAATGAGTGACAAAAGATCTTAATTTCCTATTTATAGGAATGACTGGTCATGAAGCAAGGTTGTCATGTGAGAGAACCTAAGGATGACAAGGAGTCAAGGTTTTTGCTTCATTAAGTGACCTAAGAGAAGAGTTTTTAATGACATGTTAAGGAAGAATGCTTAAGGATATGAATGCTTGAAGGGTGATCAAGCTATCAGAGTTGTAATGTATGAAGGCCAAGCAGAATGGAGGACTAAATAATGATTTGTAATTTGTAATTAAAGTTGTAAGTTGTTATCAGATCAAGCTTTACTGTTACTCTCTAACAATTGTATTAGTCTAGGGTAAATCCTTTGGATTAAGGTTGACCTAACAAACATTTGTAAATCCTTTAACTAGGTGACATTCCAAGTGAATGATCTAAAGTCCTTTAAGAAGATTCACTCCTAATAGGGTGATTGAAATCCTTTAATAGGGTCACATTTTATAATGTGTATTGTAACCTTTAATAGGGTTGGCCTTTCACAGGACATCACTTTAGAAGAGTGAAAAAGAGTAGCATGTTACTGGTGATTTTTTCCAAATTGGGTTTCTATGTAAATCATTGTGTCAAGTGTGTTGATGATTTTTTTATGTTTCATGTTTACATTTCTACAAGTTGATTTGATAGCAACCTACAAGTTTTAAGTGATTCCATAATCTTATGGATGTATGCATGATGAATAATGTTTTATGTGTTCACTAAGCTGTGAAAAGTTTTATTTATACATCTGGACCTTGAATAACTAATTCAACCCCATCCCCCTAGTTATTCTAAAGTATTCCAACACCTTCTTCCTATTTTCTCATGGTTTCTTTGTTTTAAGACATGTAAAGGCTCATGTATCCATTTAATAATATAAATAAGGATGGTGTCCTACTTAGCACTAGTTAGAGAGTCAGTTTGTACATAAATAGATTTATTTTATTAGTTTAGAAGAATATGTTTGCATAAATGGACCTCTCACTCTCAACACAAATTGAGGAGATGATTTCTTCTAAATTCAGGAATGTAACATGTAGTTTAGGCCATTATTTTGATGCAATAATATATGTTATTGGTACTCTCATTTAGAGTGTAGTTGTTCTTGCCTGAGTGTGTTATATTTTGTGAATGTATGTTCATGGAGTGTAATGGAGCCATTAGTTTTATTGGATTATTTTGATTGAGTGAACTTTTAATTCTAGTATTTGCCACATGTCTACAGGTTTTGCTAGTGTACATAGTTCAAGAAGAGATCACCCTATTGTTCTTGCATAGCTTTTTGTCTCACATGAGTGCACTTTTTGTAGCCTTGCGATCTGATAGTGAAACATCTTACGGTTACTAAATTCCCATTGATGATTGCATCAATGGAATTAAGGAAGCATTGCTCATATTTTCATTGCTTACCTACCTATCTTTTCAAAGGCTTAACTCGTAGATGTGTTGTTTCTATTGCTTATGTCCATTAGGAATTTCCCTTTCATGTTATTTTCTTTCATCTCTGATTACCTTATCTTTGTTATTTTCTTTGCTAACCCTCGGTTAAATTAGGAATTCATATCGTTGCATTATTAGATTGCATTCATTTAAAAATAAAAAATACCAAAAAGATATCTTTTTTTGTGGTTAATTTTGAAACAACAAGTAGATTGATCATCTTATCTAAAATTGGTTGGAACCAACAAAGGCCTCCTTATGAACACTCACATTTATCTTCTATTGAGTGAATTCTAGTAGGTCACAAGATCACCTAGAACCTTGGAGTTTATCCCAGATCAAATTTTAAAGAGAGGAGTTCGTAAGGATTCCTATCGTTAAGCATCGTGAAAATGACAGCTCAACACATAGTAACACAAAAAAGTGAAAGTCAATATTTATGATTTATAATGGAAGGAATAAAATAAAGTAACTAATTGGAACTATTCAAAGTCGTCTCTACTATAGAAATCTCAACTTGAAACAATAGTTATAAATATGTATATAGCTATGATTTTCTTTAGTCAATATGTCCAAGGATATATATAGAATCCTAATTAAGCATCGATGTAGTCCAAAACATAATAGCCAGAGGAGAGAAAGGGGCAATATATATCTGACAAATAGATCTAACTTAGCAAGAGAAGAGGGGAACCGAAATCATAATCATTATAGATATACCTACATGCCACTACAAATATACAATGGGTAACCATGTGAATGAGAGAATAATATGTCAGCAAACCCCACAAAGCATTGAAAAGATAATTTTTGTCGAGGAACTTATGACATTAAGTCAAGGATTCCTTTGTAGTTTTGTAGCCACCATAATATAATGTGTAATTAATCATTTAGATTTACACACTCTTTCATGGAAAACCATAGATTTTGAATATCTTATCACCAACTTCAAGGAAAATACTACACTAATGACACATATTTCATAGCTACTATGCAAGGAAAATGCTATAGTGGCAGATCAAACAGATGCTACAGGACCCAACATGATTTAAAATGCTACAAGAAGTTATGCAAAAAGTTAATATCATGCTTTAATATTTTCAATTTTTAATGTTTGTAATAAAGTCCTATGTTGTGGTAGCATAAAGGGAGGAGTGATTTGATAAAATCTCCAATTATAGCCACATAGGACAAAGTGTGTTTCATTTGGATATTGAGTTGGTTTTATTTAAGTATGTTTTGTGAGTTTAATAATTAAGCCAACTAAACAACAGACATCTATAGGAAGTTGGTGGCAAATTCTAATTCCCCATGATTTCAAAAATGACTATCTATTCTTGATTTTGGATGATGTTTCATCTTCCTACATTAGAGATAGGAAAGTATTGAAAAGGAAAAAAATTTAATGTAATTGGGATCAGATACCGAGAGGAATAGAAGTTTTGAGTTTTATTTCTAATTTTTATGGTTTTGATTTAGAATGTGTGATTTTTTATTTGTTTTTCTAGAATTTGAGAGCCTAATATTCTGAGCATATGTTGATAGTCTAATGAGTGCATAATAGAATAGTATTTGGTTTTTTGTAGCTAAACTACATTTGCAAGTTTCAAAATTTACTATAGAACATTAATTTGGTTGAGTCATGAATGTAAATATCTACTATTTTGAGGGTCGTAACAGTCGATAGGAGTTGTGTAAAATCTCTGTACTCAGTTTTAGAGATCATAGATGAGTGATGTATCATATTCTTTTCTTGTTTTCATTTATTTTACTTTTTTTTTTTTACCCTGCATGTGGCCATGCGGGAATACAATCTCTGAATTTAGTGAATATGGTCCATGTATTTACCAATATGTTTAATCCCATAATTATCATGTGCTAGTGAGAAGAATCAACCCAAACCATGAAATGACAATTTTGATTCATGTTTGGAATGTCATGTTCGATAACTGGTTTGGGTTCAAGTTTTGTATTTTGCATGCAGACATACAATATAGATTTGAACATGGTTTATTGTTGATTGGGAGCCAGTCTAAAATTATTTTTATATTTGGTTTTACTTTTGAAGTAATCAAGTTGTCCATTTATTTTTATTCCAATGGGGACGAGTCTAGTCAGTATATGTTAAGTTGATGCAGAAAAAAAATGTTGTTATAGGGCATTAAAGAAGTTTATGTCGCACATAAGTGTATCAATTAGAATTAAGAGAATCAATTGGATAGAAATATAAGATTAATTTCAAATTGATCCTAGAAGGTGTATGTGCCCCTTAAAGCAACTTAGTCTAGTGATTCATTTGCTCCTGAGTTTTCCAAGGTGAGGCTCTGCATCATATTTGGTATCAGAGCTAAAGTGTTTTCAGATTGTGTGTAGTTACACGTTGTATATTCCTAAGAAAGAGTATTTAGTAGGGTCAAGCATGATGGTGACCAATGCAGAGTTAGCTAAATAGGTTGAGGAGTAGGAACAACTCTATCAGAAAGAGAATAGAGAAGTGAAGGGGATATTGACAAAATTAGCCAGTAAGTTAGTGTAAGGAAACTCAGGTGTGGAAATAACTTCCTACACTAATCCTTTAAGGAAAGTATTGTGCAAATTCTATTTAAATCCTAACAATTTTAGATTCAATATTATGTAAACAATAACATGGTAGTCAACAATGAATATAGAAAATAGATAAAGAAAGAAAACACAAACACAAAGATATGCTAGTGGGGAAAAACCTTTTGGTAAAACAACCCCACCCCTCCAAAACCTGCACAATGTATTATCTTCAACACAAAGGTTACAACACACTTGCAATGCAAGTTCTTTCAGAACACAGAAGACTAATCTAGTCACAACAAAACACTACCAATAATGCACTTTCACTCTCAGCTATCTACAACCCTAAAGTCACTTATATCATGCACTTTCCATTTTAAGGAAACTTTCAAAGAAGAACCATATTATGGTTTTACCATTCTTCAAAAAAGTAGGAACCCAAAAAAAAAATTAACAATGATGCCCTAAACCCGTGCACTAGATGGAGACTCGAGTGTATAGTACTCAATGAACAATTGCCACATGTCTTCATGTCTTCACCAATCATCATATCTTCCAAAGATAGCTCTTATGTGTCATACGAATCCGTCATAACCATTTTAGTCATGATCTCGTTACACACTATTCAAGATGCTAACACATGCAAGTGGAGTGACACATCAACATGCCAACTAGGAATGTACACTCACACTTAATTACATTATTTGAAAAAATACATTTAGAAAACAAATAATAAGAATAGGAATTGTCCAAGGTTGAGACACCTTATTCCTAACATTCGCCCACTTGTCAAACACCTTGTAAGAGCAACAGGAACATAATAGGAACTAACCACTATAGGCGAAAAGGCCCAAAGACTTTGAACACCATCTAAACTTCTTTGTGGCCATTGGTTTTCTCAATATTGTTGGAACTCAAAATTGAAGCCCTGATTTTGAGTACCATTGAAAAATCAAGCCCTATAAGTGCTTTTAATGCATACATACCCAACTATACTTGTGAAGCCCAAAAGGTATTCAATGTTTCTAACACCTTGTGTTTAGTGTATTCACTCATTCCATGAAGATAAATTGCCATTCTGAGCCATTATGTAAAGTCCTATTTTGAGCAATGTCCAATTCTGCATTTTTGCCTAAGTGCCAAACAACGATAGGAGGCTTAGTTTGCAATTGAATATCTTACACCTGGTAACGTTTCATGACTCACCACTTTGGGAGTGTTTAGTGTCCATTTTATAGAACCTATATATCATATTTTGAGTCATTTTAAATCTGTTTGACTAGGTTTTGAATCCCTCAAATTTGGTCATTTATTGTTGTCATGTTGATGTGAATTATTTTGAATTCTAGGAAGCCCTATTTGACTTGTTATTACTTTGCCCCAGTTGGCCAAAATACTAAAATTCCTATTGCATTTCATTCTAGAGGTTAGAGACTTACTATGTTTCAATTTTGAGCTTATGACGGATCCATTTGATCAATTTTTGAATGTGATTCCAAATGTAATCCCTAACTTTTACTAGTGTCAAGAAAGACAAATTGGTTAGTACTCCTATTCGTGATGTCATATCTCCAAATCCATGATGGGTGAGATTGAATGGATTGTACCACTTTGTTCTCCTCTAAAAATATTTCAAGTGTGTCAATTTTAAAGGTTTCACAAATCTGTCTGCACACTTTCCCAAATCAATTCCATTTGCAAAAAAAGTTTGTCATTGTTCCCAGCTCTGCAAATTTGAGTAGCCCACCTTGGCTGCTCACCGAACGTGACCAGTTATTGGTCATGAGCCCCAATAATAGATTCATATTTTCCTCCTGACACTAAACCAAAGTCCCAATTTTCATTTCCCCAAGTGTCAGTTTGCCATGTTTTTAGAGTCAATTCTAAATGTGATTTAATTCTTTCTGACATGTTTTCTTGCAGGCAGTTTTGAGAGGGCAACTTTGGCGGTCAATATCTTTTAACTGGGAATTTTTCATGAGATGAGATTCAACACAGTAAGAGTATGTGGAACAAAGAATTAGTAGGTTTAATTTTAGAGCCCGATCAAGTATTTTTGTCAGTTTTTAAACCTAGTCAAAGGACCTCCTAATGCAAAATTGACAATTTGCAAACAAGATGTGAAATGAGTTTTAATGATTAATTAGTGCTCAAAATTAATTCTAGTCATAAAGATAGAGTCAATAAATTAGTTTTATAGTTTCGTTGTTTGGAAATGAAATTATTTTTAGCCGAACCCACTTTTGGGGTCCGACTAATTGCATCTAACTGAAATGAATGGCAGGGTTGGTAGGCATCTTGAGTGAGTTATGGTAGCAATATGGTTACTTGGGTTGTAGGTAAAGAACCAAGTAACAATAGAATTCACAAATATAATATTCATTTTTTTAGATGTGATGATGAA
This sequence comes from Cupressus sempervirens, assembly GCA_028749045.1. Taxonomy (NCBI): domain Eukaryota; kingdom Viridiplantae; phylum Streptophyta; class Pinopsida; order Cupressales; family Cupressaceae; genus Cupressus; species Cupressus sempervirens. The sequence goes on from CM053785.1 coordinate 532,118,145, forward strand.
GAAATGCAATGCCTTGTGAAGATTTGAGCTTTGGGAAAGAAGCAACATCAATACCTTGTGTGATTGATCAAGATTTAGTGGATCCATCTACCTATGGGCTCTTTAAAGAGGGTAATGATTTAATCATTAAAACATATGTACAAAAAAATTTCTATATCAAAGAAAGGCTTATGGACCCTGCACCTAGTCCTGATACAAAGAGTTCACAACTAGGGTGCACTTGCACACAACCACGGTGCTCTCCTAAATCTTGTGATCACGTTTATCACTTTGACAATGACAATGATGATGTAGAAGATATATGTGGACAACACATGCATGGGATATTTCCATATGATAGTACCGATCGAATAATTTTGGAAGAAGAGTACTTGGTATATGAATGCAACTCTATGTGCAACTATAATAAAGAATGCCCAAATTGGGTGTTGCAAAAGGGTGTACAAGTCAAAATTGAAGTTTATAGAACAAAGTAGAAGGATTGGGAAGTCAGAGCTGCATAAACAATTGTGCGTGGAACATTCATTTGTGAGTACCTTGGAGAAGTATTGCATGAAAAGGAAGCGGCATGAAAAGAGGAATGTGCAGGGGAGCACATCAAATCATGGTAGGGAGCTCTATGTAAAAGAATAAAGCCATCGCCATTTGCAACAATCAGAATGTGAAGCATGATCAGATGCGTTGGTAGGGATCAACCAAGCATTCATCCACCATAATTACTTGGTTCATGTCAGAGAAATATTTGATTAAAAGTCAAAATGGGAGTTTTCTTTTATTCTCATTATCCCACATTGCTTTTATGTGTGAGCTTTTGAGTGTTTAAACAATATTCCACATGCATTGTTAGTTATCTTTAATACAACTCCTTTTTGGGAAGTCGCAGGTTAGATGGAGGGGCCCACCATGGATGGCCAACTAGCCCAAAGACTAAATTTTGACTAAGCATGCAAGTCAAAATCTAACATGTGGCAGAGGCTTCAGACAAGGCATGCTTCTTGAGGTGCTGACATGGCAGAAAATGACGCCTGTCACAAGGTCTTATTGTTGTGATGACATGGCAGAGTGCTGACTAGGATAGCAAAATAGCGATTAGTGATGTGGCATAGTAACATGGTGATGCAAGTGGCCAATGAGATGATGCCATGTGGCATCCAGGTGGCACAGATTGAATGATGAAACAAAATCTAGCCAATCAAAACACGACACGTGGTAGGGTTGGTCAACCAAGTTTGACCCAAAATAAATTTGAGAGGGAAAAACCAAAAAAGTCATAAAAATTAATTTTTTATGTTTTTCTCTCAAAAATACGTGTAGGAACAAATTTAAATAAAGTTTGATTTAATGTTATAGTTTAAACTTTATAAAATGATCAAATATTTGCAAATATGTTATATGAAGCCTTAAGAAGAGCTAATTTTTCAAAGCTAGATCTTGGAGTTCCCAATAAGCTAATATACGCGTATTATATATCATCGAAATTGGGAGAAGGTTAACTTTCTGATTCTAGTGTTTGTTTTTGCATAGGTGGTCACTAGTTCAAGTTATAGGCAGACATGTGAAATTTGGGCCTTCTCGGTGAAATTGGTGAAAATTGAAAACACAGTCGTAGGCCTAGTAAAAATACATGGTAAAAGGTTTGTTGGGGTAGTTTTGAGAAAATTATGCCATTCTGGTATAATTTGGCTCCAATTTTTAGTTATGAGGAATATTATGTTTTCCATCTGTGATGAATTTTGGGATTAAAGTTGGAGTCATGATTGAAGAATCAGATCTTTTTGGAATGAAAGAGAAAAAATGGAAAATATCTCTTGGTGAAGATTGAATTCTTTCATCATCATATATGTATTTTCTCTCGTTCATTCAAGAGGTTGGAAAAAGGGAAAAGTTAGGAGTTGGAAATTGAAGCAGAAATAGTTTATGAAATTGATGAAGTTTGAGTGGAAAGTATCTGGGATGTGCTAGTTCCAAACCATGAAGCTATGCTTTGGTTGTGATACCCCCTTCCCATCCCATTGGTTTCAACTAGTAAATTTGAACTCAATTTTTAATGATTATTGGTCAAAATTTTGACCAAGTAGTTCATGGTAATTTTTCTCGTCAAAAAATTTTAATTTTTGCTAGCTCTAATTTTTTAGTGTTGGTAAAAATTTTCACCAATGTTTGGTCGAAATTTTTTTTGAATTGGTTGAAATTTTGACCAATTCTTAGTAGAAAACTACCAAGAATTGTTCAAAATTTCCACCAATGTTTGGTCGAAATTTTTTTTTATAATTGGTGGGAATTTTGATCAAGTCTTGGTAAAAAACTATCAAGAATTGGTCAAAATTTCCACCAATGTTTGTTCAATTTTTTTTAATAATTAGTAGAAATTTCGACCAAGTCCTCGTAAAAAACTATCAAGAACTTCTCAAAATTTCCACCAATGTTTGGTCAAAAGAAATTTCTATGTTGTATCAAGCAATTGTTTCTTATCCAAGCCATTTAATTTGCAACCTTTTAAATCTCTGCAAAGATAAAGTTGGAGCACAAGAATTTTTCTTCTCAAAGGTGTCCTATAATTGTAAAGTGTCCATTCCATTATCTGTTGAACTAGATGTGTCTTGTTTCTTGAATAGATAATGGAATGGATGCTTTACAATCAAAGGACACCTTTGAGAAGAAAAATTCTCCTGCTCTAACTTTATCTTTGCAGAGATTTAAAAGGTTGCAAATTAAATGGCTTGGATAAGAAATAATTGCTTGATATAGCATGGAAAAAATGGACATTTATGCATGGGCACCATCAATTATGTGAGTGATGCAACCAAATTTTTTGGGGTCAAAGCCACCAATTAATATAAGGTTTCTAATCTCTACAAGGTTGACATTGTGGTTGTAAGGGCTATGGAGAGGGCATTTCTTCATTGTTTGCTTCATCACTGATTAACTTGCACCATAGACCAATAGTCTTCATCTTTGATATGGGCTCCTATCCCTTATGCAAGTCAAAAAAATTAACAGTCTTCATCTTTTTTGTGGGTTCCTATCCCCTATGTGAGTCTTCATCTTTGTTATGGGCATGAATCAATATTTCAGAACTATTAGAACTTTTGAATGCACATTAAACAACATAAAGTATTAAAGACTAAAGAGAGTAAGCATAAAGATGCATACATTAATTTATTCACATAAAACCTTTATGGGTAAAAAACCACAGCATGCAAGAGCCTTTTATTAACCAAAATGAAAAATGGTCACCAACAACCCAGACTACAAATGCAAGCACCAACACAAATGCAAAACTTAATACCACTTTTCAAAAAATTCTCAACATTTTAGATAACTTTTTTATCAGCAATAAATGAAAAATGAATGTTGCACTATAAATATCATCTTCAAAGACAACATCTCAACTATAATGAAATGCACAACATCAAATAATATCTATCACACAACTCATTCATTTCTCCTTTAATGTATATTTTCACCTCCCAATCTGTAATAAACTTCTTATTTCTATATATCTGCTCTTACTACATTGTATGCTTGACTCGACTCATTCATAAAAATGAAATAGCAACTATATTCTCCAAGAGTTGGATATATATAAGACTTGTACCCAAATCGATACTCACTTAGTACACACATGATAAGAAGAATCATAGTTAGCCAAATCTCGAGCTCCTCACACATGCTCCAAGAACTGATATGACTTTCTTTATAAAATAACGACATATTCACCCTGGACTAAATAGTGCATGGCCCATGATAGCAGAAATAAAGAGTAATATTTTTGAAATTTGTAGTAGTGTATATTTCCACCAATACACATGTCTTTTCCTTCATTAAACTTTATCACAACGCATATAAGAAATATTCAACACAGAAGCCCAAACAAGGTCAATGTTGTATCAAATACATCCTTTATACATGACACTCCATTTTTTAATACAAAACATTCTCATACACACCAAATAGTAAGCTCTGACTGTCAAGAATAAAGACAAATCAAATCATTGCCAATAAGTAAATGATTTTACTTCTAAAAAAATGATTATTAAATAATCAATTTTGAATCCATTCAAGAGTATAATATATGCGATGGAATTTTGAAACACCCAACATTAGGAAGACAATCCTTTATGAAAATCAATCCGAATAAAGATGGGTCCCACAGTATTTATTATATCAATAGTGACATGGTAGTAGTGCACAAAACATCTCAAGGTAAAACTAAAGATGAAAATGAGTACAAGCATACAGTTGACTTACCTTAGACAAGCTTCACCTTAGAGAAATTCAACAACACGTGAACTAGAAATACTAAAGCTATGGGATGAGAAATAGATTTTAAACAGTGTGATCAGTGTTTGGTGTTTGTATTACCCAAATTGCTTGTGAAATTTCAAATTTAAATACAAGAGAAGAGGCCTAGTTTATAAGCAACTCAACTAAGGCAAAGGATATACTAAATGCACTGCAGACATTTCTAGACTTGGTTTCTATGCTGAAAGGACATCCATGAGAGGTGTGTTTCAAGAAGCCTGCTTATGATAGTCAAACATATGCAATTGAAAGCAAGTGTAAATGGCATATCATAAAACAAAAATGAGCAATAGACATAAGAATTTTTTTACATGATTATTCAATTCAATAACAAAGCAGGGGAATACATTCATTGCAACTTTCGTCAATATGAAGATTTCCATTTCTTTTTTGTTACAATGTTGACTTATAGTGACCCCAAAATTGTAAATAATTATTTCTCTCAAATTGTACGACACTTTTATAATTATATTTAACAAGAAGAACAATGTTTGTACTAAAGAATATCCAAGGTTAAGTTTTAGAGGCATTCAAAAATTTCTTGTTTTGCATCATTGTTTCATTATTGAAAGGAGACATTATCATTTGATATAATGTACACCGATCAAATTGGTTTCATAGTAAATAAATCATATTGCAAAAGGGCAAGAAGATTGCTATTGCTTACCTTTAATATTGTTGGAGACAAAGAGCTAGGTCCTCTAGAGGAGAAAAATGCAATTTGTGGAGTAAGTGTCATTTTGATAGCTATCTCTATAGCGGCTAGTCTCAAAAGTGGAGAACTATAGAGTATCAATATCAAGGAATTTTTAGTCAAAGTATTTTTTTAAAAATATTTTAGTTGCAAATGCATGGTGATAGCTACCTTTTTTCCTATGTAGAAATTACCAATTGATTACCTTGATGTCTGTATGTAGGAAAGAATACTAGTGCCCACTTCAAAATCCATGTACACATGGAATAATAGGGGAAGAAACTATAGTCTTGGTTTTGATCTAAGCATAGATCACTTCAATTCCTTGGGCATTGTAGACACTAAGTGTTGTAGCACTGCTTGGCTTTTGTGTTCTAGTTTGGAAGCACAGAACAAATTTACCTTTTGCTCAAGTAGTGTACACTAGAAAAGGTGCACTTCTCTAAATCATTCTATCTGAGGTTCTCCATAGATTGGAAAGCTCGAATGCCGACTTAGAGCTCCCTAGTCATGGAGTGCAAGGGGCATACAAATGAATATATAGGAGCTCTCAACTGAGCCTTAGAAATATAGCCCTTGCTAGTAAACCACAAAATGGGAGATTCTTTAGACAAGAGCAAGAGTGCTAGTGTCAAAGAACTCTTAGATCATGCAATGCAAAAATGAAACTAGATTAGGATGAGATGCACAATGCAAGCTATGCTAACAATGAGATGGGAATGTTAAAAATCCAACTATTAATCTATGTGATCTAATTATTTGCAAAGGAATCAAAGTTAAACTAAAATGCAACTATACTAAGAATGCCATATGATCTTATGCTAATGTGATGGAATGAGAGAATGAGACAAGAAATGAGAAGTTCTCCACAAAGCTCCAAAGCAACTTGTTAGAAAACCTGCAGCATAACAATATTCAAATGAGGATGGATCCTTTGAGGGGGAAAGCTCTCTCCCTTTTAAAGATGTATGGATGGTGGAGATCAAGATGAATATGGTGGATGATCAACGGTTGAATTCGAAAATAGGAGTGATCCATGTGCGCACACACAAGTCAACCAATAGAATATAAGTTGACTTGTCATATGAGACAAAAGTCTCACAAACCTTTTCTTTTAATTGTAAAATAGAAAAATGACTTTATGTGTGCACTTTAAGTGGGTTAGAAGAATGGGGTCTTTTATTTAATTAAAAGGAGACATGTTCTTTTAATCAAATAATGAACTTAGGATAGCATAGTCAAACTATAGGTTATAATCAAATAAATTGATTATTAGCAATTTGGTCTAGGTAAATGATTAAATTAATTTAGCCAAAATGCTGAGAAGGGGGCTAATAGTCTAGATGACCATTTTTAGGTGATTACATTTGCCCCTCTTTGACTAATGCGTGATCGATCTGGGAACACATTATGTCAAAGAAAATCGAAGCCAAGTAGGCGATGATAGATATAGATATCTGTTCCAAAGAATGAAATGCAGAAATAGATAGCAAGTCCTAAATGCACAGCCTGATAGCGGTAGTACTGAACATTAGGAAGATGATGTTAAGATCCTAAAAGAATTTTAACACCTAGCAAAGCGAATAGGTTGAGAGCAAGTGATAAGGTCAAACAAATGCTCCTAAGAAATATATAGCTGTAACAATCAGCAATAGAGTATTTCTGCCCCCTCGGGATCGAAATTGAAATGAGGTAAGGGGATGCAAAAAAATGGCTAGACATGAGCAAAATAGAATAAAGAAATGTCCAAGATGATAGATAGATGATTAGAACCCAAGAATGACTATAAGATATTGATAAAATGCCCCAGTTTGACTAGAGTTGACCTTGAAGGATATGGCATAAAAATTAGGTCAAATCGAGTAGAAAGAGGATTTAGATGTGAAAAGGTGAATAGAAGTAGATATGAAGTATGGAAATGATGAAGACATAAAGAAATGAAGATGCCCCAGTGATGATTTAAAGATTAGACCTCAAAAGGTCAGCTAACTGCTTAGAAGAAAGTAGAATTTTAAAAGACAATTTTGACCATCAAGATGAACTTGAATTTGGATTTTGATCCCGAAAATGAATCTAGGACATTGAAATTATTTAAGAGGTCAAAACTTTATATAATGTGATGATAAGATAGAAAAGAGATAAAGTGATAGATTAAGAAGGTGAAAATACATGAATAAGAAGAAAGTAAAGAAAATATATGAAAGGAGTTAGCCGATATGTCCACAAAAAGATGAAGAGAGAGCTCTCCCCATATGCAAGAATGCAAGACTAAGATAGAAAATGAACCTAAAATGCAAGCTAATATGCAAAGTGGTTTACCAGCAAGAAGTGCAACATTTAGACTCTTAATTTCATCATTGAGCATTGAATAGGGACATCATGAGATCATACAACCATCACTAGTATAACTATGAGGATATGAATATGATCAATATTAGATAGGTATGTGGAAATCCAATCTAAGCATCAGAGACATGTAAGTCAAGATAACTACATGATTAGATTCCCTAAGTTTAATTTAGCAAGATTACACATGTATCAAGGTATAAGTACCAGGATAAACCCCAAGTGTGGTCTTCCAAAACAGTCAAGGATGATACATTTATAAGTCAAAGTGTTAAATAGGACCAGCATAAATGCGTACAACACTATAGAAAAACAAAAGTATACCCACAAGCAGAAATCAAGAAGACATGCCACATGCCCCCAGTCTTCTAGTCAATGACATCCTTGAAAGACTATTAGGGAGGTAACACATGGCAAAGAAATCATCATAGACAACACACAAAGTAGATAAATGTCAGCATAGCTCAATCATTTAAGTGTTAAAGTGCATGTGTGTAAGTCACTTGGCCATTTCTTCCAGACTTGATTCTGATAGTGAGAAATATTGCGACATCGGAGACCGTAGGTAAACTATCTGTAAAGTGTTGAAAAACACTTGATGTCAAGGTGGGGGAAGTGTTGAGAAACACTATTTTGTGAGTTGTCAAAGAAACCCTAATGCACAAGAATACCTCAATAGGCTAAGCAGTTGTGCCCCCAAGATGAGGACAAGAAACAATTCCAAGCTAGGAAATGTGTAGTGAAGTGGATGGTTGAGATTGATAGACATAGGTGCAAGGGTTTCAAGTAGCGCCTATTTCCAGGTTTTCACCACTTGACAGATTTTTTTTTTTTTGGTGATACATCAAAGCGCCTTTTGCTAGGTTTTCACTAAGATGATCATTTTTTTAGGGCATTTTATGATTTTTAGGATTTTTTCAGCATCATATATGATTTTTTTTGGAATTTTTTAGAAGGTTTTAGATATCACTAGTTCTCAAGAAAGATCACATCATTTTCTCCCAATGTCTAGCAAGGTATAGGATATGATGGAGCAATGAGCCAGTGGATAAGAAAAGATGGATGAAAAAGAGTATGAAGCAAGTGAAAGTGATCCTCAAGGACTGACTCCTCAAGAGTACCCAAGCTAGGGAAAGATAGCCATATGAAGCATATTTTGGATAAGCAATGGAAGTAATGAGAAAGATAGCATGTAGGATAAGCAATGAAGCCAACAAGTGAGATAGCATGAAGTGTGTAGTCCAAAAGAGTAGCCATGTCAAGAGACCTATGAGAACCATGTTTCATTTATTATGATCAAGACTAAGGGGTCAACTAGATAGTATAGCAATGGGATAGAGCAATAAGAATAAAGCTCAAGATAGAGGCTATGAGTGAATGGGAGAGCACAATAGAAAATCTGGTGGATAAGATAGCCAATATGCAAAGATAGCTCAACATTGTCAAGATCAAAGAGAGAAGAGGGGATAGATGGATGATGGAAGAATTACGCATGACGCCTGTTTGCCAGGTTTTCATCATGGTACTTATCCAAGGTGCCACAAGAAGTAGTTTTCACCATAGGATAAATTTATTTCTCTTTACTTTTGCTACCAAGGTGCCACAAGAAGTAGTTTTCACCAAGGCACATTTTTTTATTTTTTTTGAATATTTAGAAAGAGCTCAAGTTGTTTGTAGATAGTGCTCCTATAGAAAAGATAAGTCATGATAAGCCAAGGCCATAGAAAGGTATGCTCAAAGATGTTGATAGGGTGATGAAAGAAAAATGGTAGTAGAAAGAGTATATGGAGGATCAGAGTTCATGTATGGAAAGTAAGTGTAAGCTTTAGAGGATTTCATGAGGATAGCTGAAATATTGGACAAGATCAACATTGACACACACCTTGAAGGGTATTGGAATGATGTAGGAATAATGGATGAAATAGCTTGAGATTTAGATGTATGAGCTGGTAGAAGAGATTTGGAAAAAAGTGGAGTAGAAGGCTTTGGAATATTTTTAGAAATATTTTTGCAAGAAGATGGAATGGAAGCCTTTGGAAGCTTGAATGTCAACTTTGAAGTATTTTCAATATTCAAGTCTTTTAAAAGAGACTTGGGAATCCATATAGCTTTAGATTTTCCTTTCGATACTTCAAAACACATTTTTTCAATAATGGGTTTAGGAACCCACATTTGCTTTGATTTAGCTCTCTTAATAGTTGACCTTTGCGGTCTCTTTTTTGAATTCTCCTTCTTAGCATTCACATGTCGATTAGATGGGAGATAGTGATCTTCATTTTTCAATGGATTCTTATGTTTATTCTCACTTCCAAAGGACTTGGGATTTATGGATGAATAAGGATGATATGACTGGTTTAGATGTATAGATGGGTGAAAAGTCATCAAGGATGAGTGTCTTTGTTGATCTTGAGGTATTATAGGAGAGCTAGGGAATGAGCTAGGAGTGAATGTAGGAGATGAAGGAACGTAAGGCCCCAATATGGATGGAAGGTTTGAAGGCTTTAGCTCTAATGGATGAGGACCAAGGATAGATTTAGAAGATGCAAAGGGATAGTGGGAAGGGATATCAACATCTTTAGAATGAGCAACATGGTCAAAGCCATCAATAGACTCATGATTACCTTTGATAGGAACAACATTTTTAATAAAAGCACTTGAAGCTTGAGCACAATTTTGAAGTGGATGTGGAGAAGTAGAACACGAGGGGACACTTTGATCTTGACAAGTAGCTTTGGATAGCATATGAAGAGAACTTTTCTCATAATTTTCAATAAGCTCAAGGGAGATAATGGAAGTTGTGTCTTCATCATACTTAGGAGGTGGATAAGACATAGGATATGGAGGAGTGACATTTTGAAGGAGATGAAAGGGTGCTTGATCTTGATCTTTCTTAACATTTATAGCTTTTTCTTTTTGAGAGTCCTCTTGACATGAAGCCACTTCTAAGGACAAGGGAGAATGAAGAGTGAATGGAGTAGTGCTTGGATTAGGCATAGTAGTGTATGAAGGTTGAGGATGTTTAGGATTAGTAGCATGGAAAAGGTTTGCAGCCAAATGAAAGTTAGCTTGAGTTTCTTTTAGAGGTAGCCCTTGAGGATACACGTAGTCAATGTGGAAAGCATTAGGTTCCTTTTTTGATAGAGGCATGTTGGAAAGATTTGAAGTGTTGGGAGATGCACGAGTGTTGGAAGAAGTGGAGGTATCAAGGAAACCATCACTAGACATAGGCTCATTAATATGATCTTTCTCAAGAAAAGTATCCTCATCACATGAATCATTAGAGGTATCAATAATTCCATTATCAATAAGATCTTGGATTTTATGTTTTAGCTCAATGCAATCTGAAGTACTATGCTCATTATGTTGATGATAAGCACAATAGTTATCCAAGAATGGGTTTCCATATGAGCTAGACTTAGGTAACATGATGATCTTATTGCCAAGAAGTTTTTGCAAAGTGTCATCATAAGAATTTTCCAAGGGAGCAAAAGTTCTATTAGAAGTATGTCTACAGTCCTTTGGTTGTTTCTCAAGTGAATAGAATGCATCCATGTCTTCATTATTATCTTGGTCAAAGATAGGTCCATCATGAAATTTTGGCATAGGCTCAAATAAGGTATGACTTGCTTGTTCTCTAAAGAGGTCTTTAGATCTAGAAGATGAAGACATTTGATGTCTTGAAGTAGAGCATGTAGACCTAGAAGAAGAGGATGACCTCAAAGAATGTGACTCACATGCATGTAAAGACCTTAAGTAAGATTCATGTAATGATGCAATTTTCTCCTCTAACCTTTTCTCAAGTTTAGACTTCATTTCTATCATGTGCTTAGAGGGATGAAGGTAAGAAAGATCATTTGTCTCTTCTAGTTCTTTGTATTGTGCATATAGATCTTGAAACTCTTTAGTGATATGGAGGATATCATGATCATCTAGATTTGGTTCAGGTTTGGTAGCACAAGATTTGAATTCCATAGTTTTAGATGCAAAGCCAAGCATAAAAGAACCTAGAAGATAACTTGATGTTGAAACTATAGGAGGTAGAGTGTTCACTTTCCAAGATAGTAGAGAGAGATTAAAGTGACTTGTAAAACAATATGTCCAAGAAACTTACGACATAAATGACTCAAGTCAATAGCTAGGCAAGATGCCCAAATAGCCAAATAGATAGAGCAAGCAGGGTGACAAGTAAACAACTCTCCAACCCAAGAGTGTAGTCAAGAAATCAAGGTAACCATTTCATCAAAAGAATAACTAGCAAGTAGACATAGACCATGAAGATAGGAAGACCATGAGTACTAAGACCAAAGATTCACTTTAAGCATGTTCAAGCACTAGAGACATATAAAAGAAAAGTCAAATGATGAGACTCCTCTTAGCAAGCAACACAAGAAAATTTTTGCATTTGATGTTTTGACTTGGTTGACAAAGTTTGACAATAGTTGATAGCATAGCAAGTTTGATGTTCAAAAGCAATTTCTTTCTAAGCAAGATAGTGACACATGGAGTAGTCTTCAAACAATCAAGCAAGGGACAAAGCAACCTTGCATGATACAAGCATATTTGAGGTCTCAAAAGAAAGTTGTATAACTATCATCACGTGTATGTTCAAAACATTTTCACTGGTATAACACATTCGAGAACACATCAAGCAATATCTACCTAGAAGTCATGGTTCATTACTCAACAACTTGGCCCACGCTTGATGCTCCTTTGCCTCACATCAAGTGGTTGCCCACAAGAGATATTGGCTTTGTCATGGAAATGCCATAAGCACAACCAAGGGAACACATATGGTGAGTGTAAAATCTTGGGGTGATCCGGGTAGTCCACTAGGATCGATCCTTGCACCAAGAAGTTAAGTGGCTAAAAAAAGTAGTTACTAACTTAAGGTGTTTAGATAGGGCTTCCATTCATAGTGTTCCTCTTGCTCCCAATTATGGGACACCTCACCTTGCGATGAGTAACCGATCTCACGATCACAAGAGTACCTTAAGCATTCTTGCCTAGTGATCTCCCTATGGTCGAAATCCCATAAACAATCACACTAGGCGAAGACAAACACTACGTCTACCAAAGTTTTGTGTCCTTGGTAGCCTTGAGTTTATAGTGGGTTGGAAGAGCCAGGTAATCAGCTTGTCCCCACTTGGGTCGTTCCTCTCAGGTTGTCCGAGAGCAGGCCCTCTAAAGGATTCTAAACTACACAAAGAGTGGATCAATTTTTGGAAGTCAAGATTTTTGATTCACCACAAGGGTGAAGAGCATACTCTCCTATTCCAATCATTTTCTCCCAAACACGCCAAGAAGATTCAATTGCCTCTTACTCTTGAAACCAAATGGTAAGTCAAGATTTCTGATTCACCACAAGGGTGAAGAGCATACTCTCCTATCACCAAAAGATCTCAATCGTAAGTATTAATGTGCCTAAAAAAAAATAAATAGTATATGCCACACATGTAAAAAGTAAAGAACAAGAAAAATTGGGTTTTTATGCATTGGGCAGCCCTACAAACAATGTTAGTAGCCCTTGCGCATTTGAAGCTTTGACATGCGTTCTTTTTATGCAATGTTTCAATTTTTTTTTTCATAAGGATGGCAACCTATAATCACAACTTGTTAGAACTAAAAGTTAGTATGAAATAACATAAAAATATGCAATAAAAAGTAGTGAGTTGCCTCAAAAATCCAATTTATCTTCCAACCAAGTGCATGCAAAGAAAGTGCAAGTTAATCACAAATGCTCTCATTTTTACTCTTTGATTTTGACCTAGTCAACAAGATTGGACTTGTTTACTATGATTTTTTATCCAAAAATAAAAATAGAAAGAAGAGACCCCTATTAAAAATCAGAGAGCTTTCCAAAAATGCAAAAAAAATTTAAAAATCTCTTCATTTGCGCTCTAGAGATCAATTTTGTCAAAATAAGACAAATTTATCAAATCGAGTTTTTGATCTTTAATACAACCTCAAAATTCAAAATACAAAGAAATAACCTCCATTATAATTGAAACCCATTTCTGAAAAAGTAAGTTTTTTAAAAAAATTCGCTGATTTGCGATCAAAAATGGCTTTTTATGAAAAAAAAAAGAAAAAATTATAAATTCCGCAAATCAAGTCAAAATTCTTTGAAAATTTAACTGAGACATTTAATACACATACCCAACCTGCAAAAAAAAATTCAGAACCAAACTCTAAGCGGTTTAAAAGATATGATTAAATCTTTAAACCAACTAAATTTTTGGCCTTCAAACCAATTTACTTATGGTTTGGCCTTAAAACCAAAGTGATAATTTTACAAAAGCATTTGATTAGATCCAATATGCTGCTGTAAAAAACCAGAGATGAAAAATAAAAGCAAATGGAGCTAGAAGCTTGATTCAAGCCCCACGGTGGGCGCCAAAAATGTACACTCGAAAGTGTCCCACTCTAAACTATCCAAACAATTCCATGAGTTGGAATGTTTGGATGCCGGCTTAGAGCTCCCTATCCATAGAGTACAAGAGAGTATATTTCAAGTTCAAGGGCTCTCAGATGAGCCTTAAAAATACTCTTCTTGCTAGTAAACCATGCAATGGGAGGTTCCAAAGACAAGATGCAAGAATGCAAATGTCTCAAGGAGTTCCTCAAGAATGCAATGCAAATGAAAATTAAGCTAGAATGAGATGCAAAGTGGAGCTATGCTAAAACATGTATGAGAGTGTTAGAATACCATTATTAAGCTATGTGAGATTAAGCTACATGTAAAAATAAAAGCTAGGCTAAGCTAGAATGCCATGATGCCATGGATGAGAGAATGTAGACAAGAAATAGAAGTTCTCCACAAAGCTCCAAAGAAATCTATTAGAAAACCTGCAGCATAACAATATTCAAAAGATGGATTGATTGAGGGAGAAATCTCTCTCTTTTTTAAAGATGTACGAACGATGGAGATCAAGATGAAGATGGTGGATGATCAACGGTTGAATTCGAAAATAGGAGTGATCCATGTGCACACACAAGTCAACCAATAGAATATAAGTTGACTTGTCATATGAGACAAAAGTCTCACAAACCTTTTCTTTTAATTGTAAAATAGAAAAAGGACTTTATGTGTGCACTTTAAGTGGGTTAGAAGAATGGGGTCTTTTATTTAATTAAAAGGGGACATGTTCTTTTAATCAAATAATGAACTTAGGATAGCATAGTCAAACTATAGGTTATAATCAAATAAATTGATTATTAGCAATTTGGTCTAGGTAAATGATTAAATTAATTTAGCCAAAATGTTGAGAAGGGGGCTAAAAGTCTAGATGACCATTTTTAGGTGATTACAAGTAGCATTAAGAGAGTTTGTTTCACAAGTCCTATAGATTTATTATTCCTATGAGAACCATTACTTCATTCAATGTGAAAGTTAGCAATAAATGTTAGAAGTCATACCTAGCTTGCGAGGCAGTAGCATCCCTAGAAGCAATGTTTTTTACATAAACAAGGCTATACAACTTCCCCATAAGCTTTTTGGTATACAATGCTTGACCCTATAGGACAAAATATGCCTTATATTAATGCCATCAAACTTTAACTTACTAAATTAGTAGAGAAAGAAAATTGATTTAAAATTAAATTGTGTACATGTTTTTTGTATCAATCTTTCCGATCAGATTTCATGATTCATCATTAGGATATTATGAATCATAGAGGGGTACAAAAATTGTGTACAAATTTAATCCAAAGATAGCTTTTTCTATATAATGTGGATTGTGGAAATTTATTATTATTGATACTAAGTATGAATGATCCAACTATATTAAACATCTTACACAATTTTCTAAATAGAGAAGAATGGGTGTTTAACCTTGAAGGTTTGATTGCTTCCAAGAATCAATGTAGTAAGGAAACTTATGTTAATTGTTTTTGCTACTACTGTGATTAACCAGGGAGCTATATTTGTAACTGTATCCAGGTAAGGTCCAGAGTTTCCAGCTAAACCTTTTTCCAAAGCATGAAATGACCCAATAGAAATTGCATCATCAAAATAAGCATCTAGTGGAGGTGGTGATCCAAGAGACACAGAGAGCACATCCACACCATCATGAATTGCATCACCAAATGTAGCAAGTATGTCGACTAAACTACAATCACCAGTAGCCCAACATACTTTGTATGTTGCAATGTGATATGTTGGGGCACCCCCCCCTCACAGATCCTAGAGCTAGCCCGAGAAAGCTCACATTATCTACCAAATTACCCATTGTTGTTGAAGAAGCATGAGTTCCATGACCTAATGCATTATGAGGTGACAAAAATTCTTTTACATTGCTCCTATTTAATGGCCCAAATTTAGCTTCATATGCTTTAATATACCAGCATGCACCGATGATCTTCCTGAACCATAAGCTCTAGTCAATAATGAATGTGTAAACATAGAATTTGACTACTTAAAAGAAGAGATGAATAAAACTATTTACAAATAAATCCATATTTTTAGGTGAAACTCATGAAGTATGACTTTGTGAAGCATGGCTCACATAACATCTAGGCCTAAAACAAAACTATAGTATTTTCACAAATATTTGAAGCTAACCCTGGCAATAATTTGAAAAATTACAAGATCTATTGAATAAACTTCACCCCCTATACATTAGACTTTATGAATAATGAGATGCCTAAGATATACAATATACCTATCACAATGTGATGTATTAAACAACTCTCCTTTCTGACATATTTCCTTCCAATGGGATGGTATTAGCACCATGTAACTATCGTCAAAACTTTGAGATTCAGGGTGTCTTGTTGGCTATATTGCCTAGTTTTGGTTTGTACAGGTGATATTGTAGCAAAAAATGTAACTAAAGTTATTATAATAGGTAAATAGTAGTTTTTAGATTTTGGGATTTCAATTTTATAATGGAGGAGTTGTTCATTTTTTATCTTATGACTGGGAGACCAATTTTGGGATTTTCTTTTTATGAATGAGGGACTCAACAACCTTCATTTAATGAATTGTATACAATGTATATGTACTTTAATTTTCAAAATAAAAATATTTTTTAAAAACCTAACCATAACTTGAAGAAATCAAAAGAAGTTGAAGTGTTCAAGTGCAAGGAAATCAGTTGAACTTGGAATCCATCTGATAAACTGATAGTAATAATTATAGACATATGCAAGAAAAGAAATGTTGCATTATACATGATACATAGCTAGTGGAAACATTGAGTCACTAGATTAGAAAGTATAGGCATCATCCAATGGATATATTGGTAGCTACTCATTGCTAGAAACTTGGGATACAAAGTTGCAGACTTTCTAGAATGGGGCCTTGATTGGCTGCACATCTTGGTTCTTATCAAGTTGTATTGGCTTCTTTGGCTCTACATTCTATTATGTTGGTAGGCTATACCCATAATGGGATGTCTTGTGAGGCATGATATTCAAGGCATTGTGTATGAACACATGCTTCTTTGCTTTTCAAGAGATAGGTTATGTTCCTCTTAGCAAAGTGGATGAAGTTATATGTTAGTCTGCTCTTTTTTGTAGGAAAGGATCTAAATACTTGGTAGAGAAGGTGAATTCCATGTGGATGCAACAATCTTCAAGGTTTATATAGTCACCACCACATATTTGGCCTTTTGCATGCCTTGCTGACCCTATCTGTATATGCTAATTTATTTGGAGGTCTTTGCAAGGCTCTTCTTTGTTTCACTGTTATCAATGGGAACACCTCTATTGGGTTTTTTTGCACATCATTTTGGATTCATGACATATGTTTTCATTGGTCAATGTGTGTTCAACTTCTTTCACTTCTAGTAAATATTGTTGTATTAAGCTTCTAAGGTGGTGTCACTCTCATGAATTGTAGCTTTATTCTAGGTAAACATGTTAACAAGGCACTTGTACATGTAGCTTTAAGAATCCCCAAATCTGATGCCAATGGAAAGTTGCGCTCAAATCCTAATTAACTCAAACTTGATCCAAACACATTGCTGACCAAAACCTCCTTATCCAATTTTCTTCCCTTGCCTTGAACTTTCACTCTTAGTCCAATCTTTTTTCTTGATTATAACTTTCTATGACTTCTACAACTTAATCATTTTCTTCAAAAAATGAAGTAGGAAACATACCAGATCTCAACTAGATTGAGGAATTCTTTCATCGAAAAGGATTGAAGCAATGTCAAGGAGTTATGATGGTTACACGCAAGCATGCACACCTCCTTTGTCTCTATCACTACCTTCTTGAACCATTGAATTTCACCAATGTTCTTGATCTCATGACATACACCTGATAAAGGGTACACTAGATGTGCATGTAGTTGGACACAACCAATTTACTTGGTTTCTCAATGAATATATGTAGCATTTTTAACTACTTGAACTTCATTAGAAGAACATTCTCCTCAATGTGCTCTCTAAAAATTTGTTATTGGAACCTTGCATCCTTACATTTTCTTGAGCTAGTGATCACCCTAAGGAAATAAGATCCATTCAACATGAAATCATTTTTTTTTTTTATTGGCTTAATAGAAAATATTTCTTAGAAACAAATTACAAAGGAAGTGACCCAACATTAAAAAACTTGAATGAGAGTAGAAGTGAGAAATGAGAAAACTAAACAAGGAGAGGAACAAAAAATGACATGATCAGCACAACTAAAAATAGTGATTATTCCCAAAAGAACTTAAAGTAAGAACAACATGTTGGTGTTTTAAAAATACTAAGCAACAAAATGCTTAATACCAAGATGACAATACTCACACAATCTAAAGACTAGCCAATTCTTATTAGCAATTGTATGTGCAAAACCATTTGGGCCCAACTTCAACAAAACCATGGGTGGTTTTCTACTCTTCAAGCTCTGCAAAACCAGGGTGGGTATACCCAGGGATGATTCATGACTGGGAAACACTGTATGAGGATTATTTTAGTTTCATTCTGATTCTCATCTCAAATCCTCAAATACATGTACAATTCTTGAGAATTTGATAAACACATCCCATATAGTAGATATGGCCAAAATTCTTCTATAGATCTACAGGTGTTCTCAGCAATAGTGGCTAACTGAAGCTAAAACATTCCATGCAAACAAGTACAAGCCAACTTTGAAAATCTTCAAGAAATAAAAGTAAGATTGATTTAATTCTACATTTTGACAACCATTTGTGACACATTTCTTTTTCAGCTGGATCAAATTTGATCAGTGCCTAATCCATTAGGGTTCAAAGTCTACTAAAAATTTCTAGATCTAATTTGTTGCCTTACAACAAATTTTATCATCAATTCTTATCATAATTCATCATTCAAAATCCTTTCCACTACTATAGAAATCTTATCACATTCATCAAAGCTTTTACTTAATCCATTGAATTAATAGCAGTGATAAACAGATATACAACCTAACTGAATTGCATTCAATTGCACAAGCCTTTACTCATACAACATCAAGATAACCAAGTAATCAAAAGGAGACAAAGTTTAGAAAGAACTAATATGGGAACAATTCATAATTTGTATTTGTTTTCCTTGAAAATTGTATACAATTTATAGTAAACTCAGAATGACCTTCACAAAGAAACACAAATCATTCTATATTCATGTATTCTCAAGATCTGACAAAGAAAATACACCACCAATTTTCTCAAAATAATAGACCAAAAATAGACTAAGTATCACTTAGAAAAATAGAATTCAGACCCTTTCTCTAGCCCTAGAATCTTACTTATATAGTGTGAGATGCAACAAGCTTCAGGCTAAGAGAAATTGACAGGTGTCCTTTTACAAAAATGAGTATATTACCCTTTTACAAAAGGAACCAGACATCTTAACTCAAAAAGGAACAATAAAAATAATAGCAGATGATAGCTGGAGCATAAAATCTTTAACTTTGTCTTTTTCTCTAACTGCTCCCTATTGGTAATGCTTTGATTTCTGTGATTGCTTCCCAGACAAAAACTTCTCTTTTGGTGGGCCATTCACATTCCTTAACTGTTGTTAATTCATCAACAGTTTTCTACCACCTGGCATTAGTAATCACCCTTCCTTCTATGGTAAACCTATTCATTTTAGTTGCAACCTTGAAAAGGGTATCAATTAGTTCATTGAAAAGACATTCATCAATACCATCTTGGAAAATGAATACCACTTGTGGAAAGTCTATAATACGATCAAAAGAACTAGACCACTCATTAAAATCTTTTAGCTTGTCATCAAAATTAATAATAGAAAGAATTAAAGAATAGAAACCACTTGTTAGCATTTTCATTTTTCTTTGAATTACTGTCAACTTCCCTGTGAAGATTTGTAATAAGTCTTTCACTTTATCCATACCTTCCTTCACAGTAATAACTTTATCTGGGAGATCTGGCTTCTTGGCTAACAAGGGTATCAACATGTCAAAGAATTGCATATATGGCCCCCATTGTTGAAAAATAGGCTCAAGCCATCTAATTGCATCCCTGCATACCTATTCTGCAAATTGTAGATTGATGAATGCATTATAAACATCTTGAGATATTCTTTTCAAAATGCTTATTCTATGATTTAATACATTTATCAAGGCATTTTTCTTGGTGTTACTGTTAGATTGGGAAACTTATGTTTCCACACTAATCACAGGCACTGGCACTGTTACCCCTATAGGTATTTCTTCTGTTTCAACCTCTGCTTCTACATTGTGCCTTCTTTCTTCCTCTTGTCTTGGTGCATGTTTTGCCTCTGTTTCTACCTTGAGTTGTTCCTTGAGGTATCTTATTTTTGTTTCTAGAATTTTAATTTTTTCCTCCAACTCTTCTATTCTTTGCTTTTGTACATGGCTCATTTTGAGCTCTTCTTCATATATTCTTCTAATATCAAGGCATTCATTGCACATTGCAGCTATCTTATCCTCAATTTTATCAACCTTTTCCTCATTCATGAGAGCAAAGTGTTTAATCAAACTTGAAATTTCTTTCCCAGTAGTGCTCTCCAATATCCACACAATCATATTGTCCTGTGCAGTCTCTTCTATATCCATCATTTTGGGCTTCTTAGTGTCAGAGGCTACACTCCATACTACTAGGATTTTTGTGTTTACATTAAAGCATGACCCTCTTTTAAAACCTTCACTGCTAGTGGCTTCATAATTGATGGCCTTGTCTTGTCTTCTCACTTGATCTGGCACAAAGGCCTTCTCAATATCCCAATGTGGTATTAGAATCATACCACTCCTATGTACCAATTCTTTGGCTTCTGCAGCAGTCATTGTTTCACTCTCAGGATCATAAGCCAATAATTTTTCAACTAATTCCTTATTCTTCTTTGGATCCTCTCCTAGCATGAGACCCAATGTGAGCTCATTTTGTTTGATTTTATAAAGAAAACTTTTAAACTCTAATGATTTAATGAAATCATCATCTTCCATGAACTTTTCAGATTGAATGAGCCTGTCATCCAATCTTGATGCTGCAACTTGTAAATCAATAGAAGCCTTCCCTGCTTCTGTAGCCCTTTGGTGAAAATAATTTTGCCTAGTATCAGCAAAATAGTCACTATTCCCAGACATTACTTGTATGGCTCTGCTTACCACCTTTTCAGGGATGTGCATTGTCTTTTATCTCTTATTTCCTTGTGGCACCCAGGCTGAAGTTGATGGTTGCTCCTCTTCTAACTCAATCTCCAATTGTGTATTTGGCTCAAGGGATTCTCTATTTACAATGGCTTCCTCTCCCTCTGGCTCATGAGGCATTTGTGACATAATGTGGTCAAAATTGTCCACCATATTTCTCAAATTATTAGGATATGGAATCTCTGTATAAAAATCCTTAAAATCAGGGTTGGTCCTCTTCAAAGCATTCTCCACCTTCCTTGTTTCCTCATATTTCGTTAATAACTCATCTACCTCCCCTGTTGCTACTATGTTGGCAATTAGGTCCTCTATAGGGATTGGCTTGCTTGAAGGTAGAATGTAACCCCTAATGCCCTTGACCTCATTTGTAATGTAATTGTCATGATCATACATCCTATAGGGCCCAGTAGCAAGTTTGTACTGACCTAAATACTCACTTAATTCCTCAAATGCATTCTTGCCTATTTCAAAATCTCCTACTTTAAAGGTTATACAGACAAAAGTAGGCTTATGCAAAGAAGGAGGGATCATTTCTTTATTCATCAAAAGAAATTGCCAAAAGAATTCAATAATAGCCAATCTAGGGGATAGATATTTAGGCAGTAGATGAGGAGACAGTGGGCATGCAAATACTCTGATTAAAGTGCACTCCATAAACAAAAAGATACTTCCCCAGTTATGATCTAATTTTTTTTTTTCATCTAAGAAAGAGGGCCTAAGCAGAGTCTTCAAAACATTGGGTGCCCTAAAGAAAGTATGATCTAATTGCCTCATGATAGCAGAACTAAACAAATTAAAGAAAACAAGGGCATCTGAATAACAAAAATCCTTATGCCAAATATGAGTCCAGAGTTGCATAGGTAACTCACCAAATTCATCAGAAGTTTGGTCAATGAAGTCCCCGCTGATGTATCCAATGTTGCTATATAGGATAAGGTGCATCAGTAATGAATAATGGTGGAACTTGAAGTCTTTCATCTCTCCCTTCTTAGCATCACAAATCTGCATGTGCATACTGTCAATGATGAAGGCCACATAATCATACTCCTTATGGTGGAAAGGGTCCTGTATATCACATGCCATTAGAAAAAGAGAACCATACACAAAATCCTCTGCACCATCACTTCCCAATACTTTGTGCAACCCATAGACTGTATTTTTGAAATAATTCTTGAACCTACTCAAAGGTAGAAAGTCTCCCACCTTTTTTGGAATTAACCTTACCTTTTTTACCCTATAAGGAATATCTGGTAGCATAACATTGTTCACAAAATAGGTTTTATTCCTATCAAACTTTCCCTGCAAATCTACAATGTCAATAGGTACATCCATTTGTCCTATTAATCCAAAGGCTTCGACAAAAGAAGTTTTGTCCAATGTG
Source organism: Cupressus sempervirens (assembly GCA_028749045.1). Lineage (NCBI taxonomy): Eukaryota > Viridiplantae > Streptophyta > Pinopsida > Cupressales > Cupressaceae > Cupressus > Cupressus sempervirens. Next base: position 532,140,452 of record CM053785.1, read on the forward strand.
CATAATATACTCCCATTATGCCTATGGAATGTTTTGGTTATTGGATTGTAGGAATTTATTAGGGCCTTTAACAAATCAACATCAATGAATACTTTTGGAAATATCAGTTTTGTCATGTTTATGTTCCATGGGTTGCACACTGGCACATTTTCTATTCTATTCTGATAAAAGTACATGAAAAGATCGTAGTTAGTCACTCTAGGGAACTCAACATCTCAAACAAAAACATAAGGGTCTCTAAAAATATGGTCATTTTTTAGAAATAACATTTGACGACCTTGGAAGGAGTTTCAGCCAGTCTTCTGCATGCTTGTTTGGTTTTCTGACCCTTGTCTTCTTTTCTATCTTAGCAGCAATTTTTTTCCTTTTTCCCTCTGGTGTGACCTCTACAACATCATCACCCTTGTCTTTGACTTTGACTTCTTCTTCATGTATCTTTTCAACTTCTTTGTCATCCATGTTCTCTTCAAACTATATTTTGAATTCTTTCACAATAGCACAGAACACACAGAGTTCTATAACTTTCAAATTTCAAAATGGAACAAAAAACAAGCTTCTTCACAGTGGCAAATACACTGACATTCAATCAAATCCTTGATGTTTTAATCATACATCTACCAGATTTTTTAATAAATTTAGCATGCACAAGCTTTAAAACCATTTATGCAAGTTGTCATCAAGGTATATCAACCGCAACACTTGATTCTAATGTACTTTTTAAAGCTTTATTTTACTTGGCTACAGCGATTTTGTCTTTCTTGCTTACCTAGTGTGACATAATTAGTTGCTTTCTTTCAAATGACTATCTCCCATTCTTACGTTGAGTCAAACTTTTAATCTTCGTAATGCCAAAAATGCCCTTGATGGATCTCTACGTTCACTCGGAGATGCTTTAGCATACCCTAATCGTAAGAATGTAATGATGCCTTGGCACTATTTTGAAAATTGCTTTTACATTCTTATGATGCCCTTTATCCCATAGGATCTCAAACCTTTTCACTACATACTTTCATTTTTATGACTTAGACTTTTGTCGTATAAGCATAAAACCCTTATCTTAGCCTTCTTCACCTTTTACACTTATACGTAACCCTTCACACCGTGGGATCAGAAGCCTTTTGACTATCACCTTCGATCTCATGATTCAACTATTCCTTTTATGAGCACAAAACTCTTGCTAAGGCTTTCCCTTTTTCCTTTTATGCTCACACGTCCTTGTATCAGCAAAAACCCTAAAAATCTCTTCTATGTCGCTCCGCTAACTTCATTTCTCGAGACACCATAAGACTTCAAAATCTACCTTGCACTCTACGCTCTTAACTTTAACCATAGCATTGAAGTACCTTCTGGCTCTCTTTTATTAATCCTTTACGCCTTTATAGGTTACCTTTACCTCGTATGCTAAGAGAGCCTTCTCAATTGATATCCCGCTCTTACGTTTACCCTTTCTTGTAAAAGTGTAAAACCTTCTCCTTTGTCTTCTTTTATTTACCATTTTACACTTACACGCTGAGATTAAACTCATAACCATGGAGAAAGGATAAAATAGCCTTTCATTCATACGCTTGTCTTGCAAGCGTAAAGGTGTAATGACAAAATTTCCCTTTTCAAAAATCAATGACCCAAATTTGATCTTAGAAAAACAAAAAATAACCTCGTCGTTGATTTCGTGCACATATAAAATTCATACCTTAAGTTATATGCCACGCGGGCTGGGCCCATCTGACATGGATCTCATGTCTTCATCTAATTTGCTTGCACCAGGGCCCATCTAATAATTCAACATGTCCCACTCGACACCTTTACTACTAAAAAAGGGCTTTACGATTGTCTATGAACTCAAGAACGTATGCACATAATCACATTTGAACCTTACTTTCGCTCTTATGGAATCCTTTTACCCATAGAACCGTAAAACCTTTCATGCACCCTTTTAGATCAAACTTTATGCCATGTCGAGGCATTAAGCCTTTATGCTATCCATTGAAATGTATATGCGCATATCACAACTCAGTACCTCTCCAACCCTTTGCTCAAACTGCTTACTCATAACCTCGTAACAAGATTTTTCAAAGCACAATAGACCTTTACGCTTCTTTGCTTACAAAACCATTTGTATGATTGAGAAGCCTCTCGCCAAACCATTTTGCTACTACAAAAAACAAAAGCGTATCCCCGTAGAACATGAAATCCTTTACACTTCTTCGCTGCACTATAAAATAAGACCAGGGAAACAAAAGGAAAAAGGTATTCTGCTCTTACGTGAAACCTTACACCGTAAGATCATAAAGGACAAACTTTAAGCATTTTACAAATCCTTTTCAAAAAATTGAAGGGGAACCTAAGGTTTTCATATTTAGGGCATTTTCATGGCTACGTTAAGAGACCAACCTTGAGAAGTTAATAGAATCTAACAACACATGAAACAGGGCACAACTAGGGCAACCTAAAAATTTTGAGAAATAGGAGGAAAGAAAACCCTAATATGCTTAAATCAAAAAACCTAAATGATTTTTTCACCAGAATTTTAGAGTTTTTCTACACTGTGAAAAATCAGACCAACACAACATTCACTACAAATTCTAGAGATTGGGCAAGAGCAAAGAGAATTATAAGGTCTAGTTACTTTTAGAAGGAAGGATCATGCAATTAAGATAAAGAACTAAATCACTCCAAACACCACCAAATCAGAGCAAAAAACAAGAAACTTCTAGGTTTTTTATAGAAAACAAGAGTAGAATTGTCGAGATGCAACAACAGTTTAAGGCTAAAGCCACAATAATTCTTAATTGCTCACATAAAGATACTATCAACTTTGGCAATTCTTAGTGTATGGGCTCTACAATGCTAGATCAAACAATATCCAAACCAAAACAAAATCACAAAATTTTAAAATATCTAGTTCAATTTGACTCGGTTCACTTTTAAAATAAAAGATATAAATTGAAAACATATTAAGTAGCGTGATGTAAAGGAAAATAAACAATATGTAGTGCCATAGTCAAAATAAAACACCATACCTACCTAATGAAAGTTGATTTACTTCCCATGTTTGGTCCAGTGATGATTTGGAACTAGCTTTTACCCCTCACCTAGAAAATAGCCATATGATTAACATTATTACAAAGATAATAATATTATTGTAATGTAATGAAGGAAAGTAAAGATGAAAAAGTAGGCATTCTTCTGAATCCTATTTACACAATTCACAAGATGGCAATCATTGGTATGAAATTTACACCATCTTGAGCTTCAACAAAAGGATGCCTGCTCCCCTTAAGTATAATGTCTTCTTCCTCCTAATAACTCGAAGACATGGAAAACATATATTTTATTTAACAAGTCACAACCAACATAATTTTAGAGACAATTCAAATAAGAAAAATAAAATTGAAAACATATTGTTTGGAAAAGAATTTATCGATGAAGTGATATCTAGCCTCACATAAGGTGTCAGACAGCTCATAGCAAGATTAGAAAAACTAGGAAAAACATCCAGTTTAGAAATTATATTGGCAATCACTTCAAAAACTTGCATGCAACATAACAGATTAATCATATGAAACTAGAATTCTGAATTAATATTCATGAAGAAATCTCTAGAACACTTTAGATTATTCATAAAGGAAGTGATAAGTAACATTAATAATATTGTTGATATATACAAAACATATTACAAGTATTATTAATTTAGCACTTCAAGATTCAAAAAACCAAACTGTCAACTTCAAAATCAATTTTCTTTACACCTGATATGATACAATGGGCTCTCAAGCTCTACTTAAGAGTAGAGCATCTCCATTAATATACACAATACAAAAAATGGTCTAAACAAACTAAGAGTAGTGAAAAATCAAAATGGAGCATGACAATTGGAAATGGGGCATGAAATTTGGAAATGGTGCCAGAACTTAAGGTCATGCTACCATCTTATACTAACTCATCCTTAAAAGTGAGCTTAGATTTCCTGAGAGATATTGCTCTATAACAACATATAGTCTACATGTACACTTATGGACTTAGCTCAAATAAAATTACCCCATTCCCAATGATTAATGGTATCACAAATGGTCCTTTAGTTAGATTTCATAAAGGGGTAAAGGAGCTATCTTAAAGAAAACAAAAATGTAACCTCATTTTCTAGCCATTGCTGAAAAAAATATTACCATGAGGAACACTTGCCTTTCCATTACTTATACAATCTTGAAAAATTCCTAAAGAAATATGAAGCATAGAGTTAACTACTTAAGTGTTAACATAGTTTGTCATTATATGCTATCAAAGGCCTATGAGTTCAAGAACCAATTCATTCAAAATATTTCTAACAACATTTCTTTATTTCCATACAAAATCATCCAACTGGCATTAAGAAAATTTCAAATCAATCATCACCTACAACAAATTTAGTTTTCTTGCAATAATACATTCTTTTTGGAAGATTCAATAAACATGCAAAAGGAATAGCTTAATCTAGCCATTATTATTTGAAGTAATCATATAATCTTTGAGGACTTTAAATAAAAATAGTTAGGACTCAACAACGAGTAAGGGCATATGAGTTAAAGCCATAAATATATTTAAAAAGAACACACAAAATCAGAGAAAATTTTATTAAGACTATGTATAGAATTATTTCTCACAAAGATTAAATAGTAAATAAGGTAAAAAAATAGACTTGAAAAACTTACCTCAATAAATGTTGTTTCTGTCTATACCACATGAGTAACAAGTTGTCTTTGACTACTTGAATATTCATCTAATAACTTAATATATTGCTCACCAAGTCACTTAAGTTTTGCATTTTTGAATTTGACTCCATTCTTTCGTGTCTCTAAGACTATATATTGTGTATTCAACTTCTTCTATACTTTTGGTTCCTCTTCCTTTGTAATCCTAAATACATGTCCAAATTGTTTTCCTTTGTCCAATTTTAAAGCCTTGTCAACAAGAAGATCCAAATCATATGTTGCTTTATGATGTAATTTTTGAATTTGTTCTTCCACTTCATCTAGTTCACTCTTAAGTTTCATCAAAGTAGGATTGTAACCAGCTAAGATCATGTGCTCTCCATTGTCAAGTTGATCGAGATCAACAGCAGCCTCCACAAGTGCTGCAAACTTTGTCAAATGCTCTTCATTTGTCCAAAGGTCAAAGGCATTCAAATATCTTTCCTTGATCAATAAAGAAAAGTCCCCTTGATGTCATTTGAGTGAATTTTTGAGTATAGGAAATTGCATGCTTGTCTGTCACATGTACAATACCTATAGTGAACAAAAACAATCCAAAAATAGTGTTAAGTGCTTGAAAACCATAGTTCTTATCTTGTAAAATATGTGATATCTACTAACTACAAGCTTAGCATGATAGTTAAGAACAATCATAGATGAAAAAATACACCATTTAATTAGTAATTGCAATTGCACAGCACATAAGTGAATTTAGATACAAAGAATGATCAACTTTCATTCAAAAGCACAATGTCATTATTGTGAAAGAAACACTTAAGTTTAGTGCAAAAGTATCCATGTGATCATAGAAAAGAAAATACACAAACCATGTTTATTGCAAATGCATAGTATAAAAAATCAAATATATTAAAACTTAAAGGTCCTTGCCTGATAGAGCTTTACAATATCTTGTAGATTGGCCCTACCCTTCTCCAATTTCCATACAATTCAGTCAATATCTACAATTCTTTTTAGATGAAGTCTTAAATCTTGGCATATTGTTGCATCCTCAACAAATTCCTACACTATATCTAGTCTACACTTGGTCTCTTCTACATCTAAGAGAGGTTTCTTAAAACACCTATTTAACAGTCTCTTCCCCATGCCAGTAGTACATGTCATGTTCATCAATCCAAACAAGCTAAAGTTCTTGTTCACATTTGTTTTACTTTCAAGAACATTCAATGCTTATAAAGCTGCAGCATCTAGCTGCATAAATCTGCCTATGTGATAATGTTGAATGGTAAACTTTCCATAATTGTTTTCATCTACAAGAAAATCTATGTAAGAGAGGAGGGCCCCTAAAGCTCCAACAAAAAACTCTAAACTTGCAACTATGTTCTTCAATGACTCAATTGAACCTTTTACAGTGCAACAAAGATCTTGATCAACATCCCTAGACTTGAAATCAAATTTCTTCTTTTTAGTTAAGAGAACATTACAACTTGCCAATACATCATGCAGGCATTTATTATTAGTGGACTTTCCACTACCTAGAGGTAACAAGCATTTCCTAAAACCAAGAGCTATCATAGCATATTCCAAGTTTGAGTATTGGTTGTCATTAAGAAACTTGGTGATGCCTAAAGTTCTCTTTGTCAAGTCAACAAAGGCCATACCCACAAGGTAATCATTCTCATGAATAACATATTGAAGAGCAATTATCATTGGTGTATCTTGCATGTCATTACTAGCAAAGAGAATGTCCTCAAAACTGCCAAGCTTGCCAGGGGTTCTAGTTTTTGTCAACCTCCAATTTGATCCACTTCCCTCAAAAAGATGCACAGTATGATCAGTCTTCTCTAACAACAAGTTTTTAATAATCATTTCAAACATATTCCTGCTATTTCTCACACTTGAGAGAGTATCATGTTCATTACCCAACTGACAAAGAGAAATTGTGGTGTGGTAGTAAGCTTTTGCAATGACGAATGCATCATCCCCATGAGTACTATAGTAATCCTAATATCATTAAATCTTTAGTCAATTCTATGATCATCTTATCATTTTTCAACTTTAATAACTTAGATTTTGTGTTATTGGTAGAGGTTTGTGACTGCTCTTCTTTCATATCTCTTATATCTCTGTGTGCCCCCATCATTTGATAATCTATGATAGAGTGTTGAATCTTATTCAATGCCTAGGTGAATAGATGACTTCATATCTTAAAGCATTATATCAAAACCTCCATAAACCAATGACTATTTTATATGTGACTCTTGATTTGAGTCAAAGTGTAATATTTTGATACTTTTCCATTAATCAATAACTATCTATTGGACCCTCACCAATATTTAGTTGATATATAGTTGAACTGCTACCATTGAAGACTTACTGGTTTCCTTTCCACTCACTACCTTCCTCAAATGGGATGTTAGCATACTCTACTACTGCAATGTCCCCTATTGAGACTTTTACTGACTTACTCTACTATTCACAACTAGGGTTTAGATCTCACTAAGAAATAACGATATAAAACTTTCCTTACTAGGAGAGTGCCAATTCGTAATGATCAAATTTCATCATTATGCATTTGAATTACATTAAGGAATTATTGATGATTCACAATACATTTTCAACCATTCAATTCCTTGTTGCACTCTTCATCACTAACCTTGAGAAAGATGGGGAATTACTTGTCTGTGGGCCTTGGAAACCATTTCTAAGTAGACTCCCTCAAAGGATTTGTAGCACATATATCTAATACCTATCATGAGGCTATCTCCTCAAGGATTAATTGCTTGGCTATCTAAGGGACTTCAGAGAAGAGAATTTCTAATGAGGAACACGTAGGTGATAATTGGATGAACCTCATGGTATGCTTTTGGGTTTAGTTTGAAGTGGAGATGGTAAACTTCACCCAATTGGGTTTAGCATGGGATGAACCTAATCCCCTTCCCAAGTATCTACTTGTACCAAGACAAAGGAAAGGAATGGGACCTATAGTGTAGTGCAAAATACACTAACTATCCCTCCTTTAGGATGCACATGGGCGAGGAATAATTAGCCATTATATGTGAACTAGTCACTATTGTCTTGTGATTCACATGTGAGCAGGTCACTATAGTCTTTGTGATGTATGTTGGAGCTACTTACTATGTATCCGATGTATGGAAAGCTAGTTAACTCATGTACCTATGATGTGTATGAGAAATTTTTTGTATATGAGATAGGTGCTCATTATAATCACGATGTGTGTGATTTGTGATATGATCCTTATGAATATGTGTCAGTTGCTACAAATAATAATAGGTGACGGTAGAGATGGAACCATTACTTGAATACAATGAGTATATTTATTTGTGATGGGACTAAGTTTACACTTAATTAATAATAATAGTTAAAGAGAGATTAGAGATATCCTCAAGAGGAGAGAATGAGCTCCCTCTAACTATGAACTATGAAGCCTCTAACTTCCCACTCGAGAATACATAGGTAGGATCAGCAAGAGTGAACCCTTGAGGCTAAGTTCTAGGTCTAGAAATGACCCTAGTTAAAGAAACTAAACATTATCATGAGTATTCATGAAGTGTGGTATCGATTTATTTCCATTGTGATGAATGGAGGAGTTAAGAAATAGTTAAGCAATCATAAAATTACTTCTACTGTTATATATTGCACCATGCTACTCTAATATTGATAAATATGAGACATTTACTGCAGCAAGTCAAACTACAATATTGCTATTAGGGTTCAATTCTAATATTATCATTATACATTTTTTTCTTATCCAAAGACAAGAATGTAGGTCATTCCAAACTGATGTCAATTGAATTTGCAAAAACCAATGTTTGCAAAACAACATGCCTTAAATTCATATATTTTTTATTTCTCCTAGTTATTATCTTAATGTAGACCAACCAAGGGTAGAAACACACATGGAGCACATACTTGAGGATGCATGAATATGTGAAGAAAAAGGATATGCAAAATATACACATTGATGCATGAAGACATGAAGAATACATAGAACATACACATGAATGCATGAAGACATAGAGCATACATGAAGTATACACATTAATGCATGAAGACACGAACCATACACAAAGTTTACACATTAATGCATGAAGACACAGAGCATACACCAAGTATACACATAATACATTACGTTGTTAGAATTATTCTTATTGACTTAAAATGATTCCTTATTTTCATCCAATACCCTATAGGGTGGCAAGATAGTGCTTTGATCTCATTGTAAGGTCCCTTATTGAGACCTCCACTAATTTACACTACTATTCCCAACTAGGGTTTAGATCCTGCACAAAAATAGAAATATAAAACATTCCTTACTAGGAGAATGCCAATTCCTAATGATAAATGTTCATCATTATGCATTTTAATTGCGTTAACAAATAATTGTTGATTCATAATGCATATTCAAACATTCAATTCCTCACTGCACTCTTCATCACTAACCTTAAGAAAGATGGAAAATTACTTTTCAAAGGGCCTTAGAAACCCTCTACAAGTAGGCTACCTCAAATGATTTGTGGCACATATAAGAATTACCTATTTTTGGGCTACGTCCTCAAAGATTCATGATATACATCCATACCACTAGCTTAAAAGCTTCCTCCAACATGGTATTACTCCAACCCTAACAAGCCAACCTATCCTCTTAACTATATTAATGAGTGAACAAGGATTAGACTAAGTATATATTAATAACTCATAAAGTAAATGCACTTGGGGATATCAACTTGTAATGTTCCTTATCAGGAGAGTGTCAATTAACAATGATTAATTATGCAACACTACGTCTTACACTAGATTAAGAAACAATCACTTATTTAAAAAACATACCTATGCATTTAATCTCATACAACCCTTTGTACTCCCCAATCTTATGAAATTTGGAACATTACTTGTCCATGGGAATATTGGAACCATTTGTGATTAGGAGTGATTTAAATTTTAAATAAATGTTGATGAACTGTGATTCTATTCTATTAAATGATGAGGAGCAATTTAAATATATGATGAATAAGCATGATCAAAATTTAAGGAAGCAATTTTGATTTGGTGAATGAAGTGATATGATTTAATTAATATGAATTATTTCAATTTATCTATTTTTTGAGTCATACACTTTGGACTCTATAGCCATATAAAAAGGAGCCTACCCACTTCATTTCAAATCATAAACTCAATCAGCTCAAGAAAATCAAATAAGGAGAAAAGTAAATCTATTTACATCAGCAACTAACCATTTTTTAACAAGAAAAATTTGTGCACAATTTTGATCAATGTTCATGATCAAATCCGTAAACATTGAAACTAAGACTGCTCAATTATACAAATCCAGATTTTTGTGTGGAGAAATCAGCTCTAAAGGTTGCAAGCTATAGGTGTGTGTTGAATTTGTAAAATCTGAAAGTAATCATACCTTGTGAAAATTCAAAACATCTCCATCTTTGAATTTCAAGATAAGAGATCTCATTGAAATTAGGCAATGTGTCAAATTTTTAAAGTACTCACAAAATATGTGTGGTCGAATTGCTTAAAGAGTCATTAAGAAGAGAAGCAAATGGACAAATTAGAGTTAGTTGTGATCTTGAATTCTAATTTCTTAAATAATAACTCCTATTGATTTAAAGAAATATAAAAAGAAAAAACTTAATGTAGGGTGTTGCATGGCAGGTTAAAGAATGGCAAGAGCTAATTGAGGAGAAGGCTCAAAGAAAAAGGAAAAGGCACCTAAAGATGGAATAAACTCAAGAAAATGTAGAATTGTGCAGCTCAAACATGATTTATGAGACATGCTCCTCGAGACAAACTTTACATCCAAATGGAAGAAAATAAATGACACCAAACTTGCTCCCTATAACATGAATTTGATAAGAGATAAAATATTTCAACACAATCCATCACATGGGCAATAAAAATCTTGAAGTGTGGTATAGTTCATGCAATTGCATTTCCACTAGTCAAGCAATGGCCCAAGCTAATGGCAGAATGTACTAGAAGATATGCTATTAAAAAAAGTACTTGCCCCTAAAGGAAGTCTTGTGGTTGCAATCATACTTGACAACATAAGGGATCCATTCAATATCTCATAGCACAAAGATGGCTTAATCAGAACACGAGAGTTTTTCATGAAAGAGTTTGAAAAAAAAAAGAGGATGACTACATCACTCTTGTCAACAATGAATGGTTATAATCTAGGAAGCACAAAGTTGTCAAAGTTGACCAAGGAAGATTTTAAAGAAGATATCAAGACCTCATAATCACATTGAATAAAGCAATTGGAAGCTCACAAGTAGTACTATTCAGACCATGGATGAGCTATTTAATCAAGAGTATCATTCATGCAAGTGAAAGATTTGATTGGGCAACAATGATCAATGACAATTTAAATATACAATTAAGAACTATGATGAAATCAATGACATTTTACATGAGCTCGTGTATGATCTACATGATTGTGTGAGTACACAAGTACAAAGGATTGGAATGTTTGGGTGTAATTGGAATTGGACCAAGACAATATATGATATATTATTATTATCCAAAAATGTAACCTCAAGACAGGGATGGGTTTAAGATTGCAAAACAAGCCTTTGCTGCGCACATAGTGAGAGTATTACAAGGCACTTCTGACAAGATTATCAAGTTGAGTGGAGAAATTTGTGAAGAAGTATGGATAATGGTATGCTAAGTTTCCAAAATTCACCTACATCTGCGTATTAGAAAGTACAGTATGCCCAATCAAACTCCCAAGGTTTCTGCCAAATAGTTGTTGCTCAAGGAAGTTGCAAGGTAGTTAGTTATAAATGGCAGGAGTCAAAAGCATACGAACAGGCTAGGAATTTCATTTCCACATATTTTTGACACCAAAGCTTGTCCATTTCTTCTAGTAGTAAGTAACGGAGAGAGAATTTAAGCATTGTTCTTTGGAGTTATAGGAAATAAGATCTCATTTTGATTCATAATATCAAATTGAAAGAGCCTATGGAGTAAGATACAAGCACTTGACACATATTGAGGATCATTGATTGAATGCATTTGATGATTAAGAGATCATTTCCAAGATGTCAATATAACTAATTTGCACAAACATCATATACTCTTCATTGTTGAAAGGAGAACATATTGCAGAAATCTAGAAGGGCATATAAATGATATATTTAGATTCTTTCTGAATTCATTATGACATATGGAATTAAAATCTCACCAGGATGTTGTAACCTTCAAATGGAAAATCATGTGTTAATTCAGCTTGTCTAAGTATCAGATTCAGCTTCCTCCAGTGATTTATTTGCAAGAAGATGCAAATTCAAGGCACCATAGGTAAAGAATCCTTGCACTTGGGAAGCTTGGCTTTAGAGTCCATGGTGTACTTCACCTGTTGAGAAAATCTAGCCCAAGCATTCATTCTGGGATTCTTGGAATGTTGCTTTGATCACAAGTTCACCCTTTCAAACTTGACAAAATAGTGTAAACACTTCCTACTTTCTTCCTCCACCAATGTCTTAGAGCTGCCATATAATGAATGTAGTGATCATTCACCTTCCTCTAGGAATCATTCACCTTCCTCCAATGATGGATCCTACAAAATTTACCCATGAAGCCCCAATATTGCCCACAAGGATACCCTACACGGGCGGGAATGAAATAAGATCAAACAATAATATCATAGACTATAAGCCTATGTACATTTAAGATTAACATTTTTTTATTTCTTATTACCCAAGTTGGTTGAAATTTTGACCAATTTGGGAAAACTTAATACATTTTTGACCAATATGGGGATGAAAACCAAAAAAAAAAAAATCATACCTTTGGTCAAAAAATTTGGTAGAAAAACAAGTGCAAATGTACTAGTGTTCTCATTCCCACCATTTTCTCTCTTGTATGACAACATATGTATATTGTATAGTATTGTTTGTTTGGTATTTTGTGAGTTAATTTCATGCATTTTCATGTATTATTTCAAGGAAATCAATACAAAGAACAACAGGTATTGAGTTTCATCTTAAATCTTGTCTCCTTTCTCAATGATTTGTAATATTTTATGATCTTTGAACAAAGAGCTTAGATCATAGTTGCAATCCCTTAAGGTTGTATGCTGTTTCATTATTACCTATAATTCAATGAATTATGTAAATGCTTGAGGGAAATCAATAGGGTTGCAAGTTTATTGAGGAGGATATTAGGTAAGAATGAGATTTAGATCGAACATTGATATCTAATTTACAAGGTAAATGGATAGATCTAGAGTATTGGCATAGGATATGTGTCTTAGATGTCCAAAATGCATGAGAGAGATTTGTGAATTTCCCAATGGATGAGGCACTAATCAACTACAGGATCATTAGTTTGTTGTCCATATTTTGTTTTCATTCACTTTCCCCACCCACATAAAATCAAAACAAATTCAAATCACCTTTATATTTTATGTTTGAAGAGCTAAAATAGAATGCCCTCACTCAACTTATGAATTGCATTTAGTTATTGTAGATCTATGTTATTAAATGAGTCAATAGGAGAAATAAGGGTTTCATCTACCATTAATAGATTCAAGAATATGTTTAGCACTGGTACCATATAAGTGAATTTGAGGTACACCCACGTAGGTTTTGCAAAGCCGGAAGTAGAAGAAGGGTTTAGCCTTATAGTTGGCCTAATGTCTGAAAGGTATGTTGAAGATGAGAATTAGCTACCCCTAGATGTATCTTGTCTCATCGAGTAATTTGAAGCCATAGCATTTCAAAAAACCAACAAAATGGTGACTCTACTGGGGATAAAGGTTATAAATGCATGAATTATGGAGCTAGAAACCTCTGATATATTGTGCATATTCAGTTTTGTATGCAAGGCTTTGTGTTCCCCAATGATGCTTTGTTCAGGACAATAGGAGCTTTGAAGGATTGAATGTAGATTGTATTGCTACTGAGTTTTATTTTCAATTTACTTCAACCAGTTTGGTTCGCAAAGTGGTGTTGTAAATTTAGAGTCAGAATTGTTTAAAATTGGTTTCTCTCTTCTAAGTGTTTAATGATTTGCCAAGTTCTACAAGTTGAAAATCCAGTTCAGATCTATCATGTTATAAATCATGTTTTTAAAAAATTTCTCACAAATTTGAGTGGTGACTCTCTAAAATATCTTTGTACCAATGCAAATTTGTTCTATATAAATATTTTCAAGAGTTCTTAACTAAATTGTGCAGATATGAAAGTTATGATAAAAGTTAAGCAAGAAGAGAGAACATATAAGTTCTTGATTAATTGAGTTTTGAAATGTTGTGCTTGATTTGTTTTCATAGGAAATTTGAATGTTAAAATGAATCACAACAATGATTTCATTTTATTCTCCCCAAGGAGATGACAACTCTACAAGGATTTGATTAGTGGTGTGAAGAATTGAATTTTTCACCAGTGCCAAACTAGTAGATCAATAGTTTCAGCATCAACACTTGAGGTATTTTATTTTTCATGATGTTTTTATTGTCATGAAGGAAAGTGGTATATGTATGTGTTCTCCATCAAGTGATTTCCAGCACTATATAGGAGAATGGTTTGATACATCTCAGCATACTTTGTGAAGAATAGATTCAACAAATTGTTTTTATATTTTGAAGTATGTTCAGACTTTGAATTGGTAGAAGATTTTTAGATCTACTGCAAATAATAAATTCTAAAAATAATTATGGTGAATGAGTTTTAAGTTTGTGATAAATTCCAAATTTCTCTTCACCTAGTACACAGTTCATGGGTAAGAATTATAGATATGTTTCTACCAAGAGATACATGCCATTAGTTTTTGATGGCATACATGGTTTCCCAAACCCTATATTGTATAATCTTAGAAATTATTTGCCTAAGTTCAATGGGAAATATGAAAATTCAACCAATCATCATGTTTAAATATCAAGTAATTTGACAATGGATTTTGAAATTGCACATGAAGATGTACATATGAAGTTGTTTGTTCAAACTTTGGAAGGTGATGCTAGGGATTGGTTTTCCTTTCTGTTGGCACGTTCTATTTCATCTTGGGATAAATTGCATTTATCCTTCATGCAGTAGTTCAGGGAAAGAGTAAGCATCTCTGATTATTTTGATAAGTTCTTGAAGATTAGAATTAGGAGTGATGAATTAGTTCCTAAATTTAATATTAGATTTGCAAAGGTTGTAAGTGATATCCCTGAAAATGGTAAGCCAGATGATCAAATGTGTTTAGTGGTTTATCTTGATGCATTTGATAAGAAGATGAGTTATCTAATAAGAGATAAAGAACCTAAGACTTTGCATCAAGCATTCATGACATCAATGGAGATTGAAAATAACATAAAGTACAAATTAACTAGAAGTCATTTCTCTAAAAGTTTTTGTCGGCAAGAAGAGGTTCAAAGGAGAAATCAATATCATGTAGAGTGTTCAACTTCAGATCAGCAAGTAGGTACCCTTGTTGTGGTAGATAGTTTTGTTGAAAATTTAGAATCAAAGACATGTGCAGATGAAATTTATTGGTTTCAATGAAGGGATGATTATGTTATTGATGAACAAAGTGCACATGTTTGTAGTATTTTAGTAGTGGATGATAAGGTGGATTCACCTGATTAGTTAGATATGCAAGAAATGATTTCTCTTATTGATAGATTGGATCATGTTGAGAGTGTTATAAAATTTGAAGTTGAAAGATATTCATCTCAGTATGAGAATAAAGAAGTTGAAAGTCATGCTTCAAGTGATGAAGATAAATTTGTTGATCTGACATATTATGAAGAAGCATCATGTGAAGACAATGATGAGAGTTGTTACTTGAGTCAAGAAGAAGAAATGCATAGTGCATGTTCATCTTCATGTCAATCTAATGCAAATTAGGAATAAGAAAGTGATGATGGAAATGAACATTCATACAAAGGTGAAGTTATGAATTCCTTTTCTAAATCTGAAAGAGAAAATGCATCTTAGTTTTTGCATTATACAAATCAGTTAGTCAGTGAAGAATGATTTGTCCTCAAGGTATGAAGATAAAGAAATGGTGAATCCAATTGATGCTAATGAATTTGAATATGAAGATTTCAAGGAAGGGTTGTTAAGTGTTCTTGCATTAGATAGCAAAGTTGCAACATGTAGTAAAGGGTTTAGGAGTGAATCATTGTCTATCAGTAATGGTTATCCTAAACAAGAGAATGTAATTATGGATATTATATGCTTGGTAGAAGAAATAGAAAGTGAGTCTTCATATGGTTCTAATTTTTCTTCATATGCTGAGAATCTCCATGAAGATGAAATGGGTAGTGAGTTTAAAGTGTATACTAACACTTTATAATGAAGATTTTGATGATAATCAACCCATTTTTTGTTAAAATGTTCAAAGAGGATCATTGCACGGAGTTATCAATCCATTATTTGAAGAAGACATGGAAGTCTCAAATTTAGTTGAGAATGAGTTTAGTGATGATACGTTGTCTTACTACTATAAGAGATCAAATGATGCTTCTTCCAGATGTGACAGTGAAAATGATGATGTTGCATCTTATAATGTTGATAATAAGGTGTTTGATGAAGTTGTTATTGAAAATCAGCATGCACCTTGTAATGAGTTTTATGATGAATATTCTAGTATGATGGTTAACCCATTTTCTGATTTCAAGGAACCATTGGAGGATCCCATATTAGTTTCAGATTCTAACATTAATGACATTTGTGAGTATAAGTCTAATTTCTCACCCGAATACCACCCGATTATACATTAGGATGCACATTTTCAAGGTATGTGTGATTTTATTCCCCAAGTTGAGTATGATGCTTTCATATTCAAGATTTATAGCATGCATGATTCATTAAATGAAGTGGAGTTTCAATTTGAATCTGACATTTTTGAGCATGCTAATCAAAACTTTCATAACAAGCAAGTTGTAGAAAATGAATCTAGTTTTTATATGCATTATGAAAGTGAAGGTGTAGGTTCAATTTTTCCAAGTGACTTGTTTCAAGATGCTAATATGATTGGTGAAACTAATAGAATAAATATTTCAAGCTTACCTCATGAAAGCATAGATGAAAATCAGATTTATGACAGAGGTAAAAAAATTGTTCAAGTTCAATGGCCCGAAGCCATTGTTTGTACATAGTAGTAGTTGTTGTTTTTGCTTTCAATAAAGTTGTGCAAGAGAAGTTTGTGTGTGTGGTCTGCTTCTTTTGGAGATATGAATCCTTTCCATGGTTGCAAGGGACATGCATCCCCAAATAGAGCCACTATTGGGACTCAAAATTGAAGCCCTGATTTTGAGTACCATTGAAAAATCAAGCCCTATAAGCACTTTAAATGCATACATACCCAATTGTACTTGTGAAGCCCAAAAGGTGTTTAATGTTTCTAACACCTTGTATTTAGTGTATTCACTCGTTCTATGAAGATAAATTTCCATTTTGTAAAGTCCTATTTTGAGCAATTTCCAATTCTACGTTTTTGCCGAAGTGTCAAACAACGACAAGAGACCTAGTTTACAATTGAATATCTTGCACCTGGTAATGTTTCATGACTCACCACTTTAGAAGCATTTAGTTTCCATATTAGAGAACCTATGTTTTATATTTTGATTCATTTTGAATCTGTTTTTCTAGGTTTTGAATCCCTTAAAGTTGGTCATTTATTGTTGTCATGCTGATGCGAATTGTTCTGAATTCTAGGAAGCCCTGTTTCACTTGTTATAACTTTTCCCCAGTTGACCAAAATGCTAAAATTCCTATTGCATTGCATTCTAGAGGTTAGAGACTTACTATGTTTCAATTTTAAGCTTATGATGAATCCATTTGATCAATTTTTGAACATGATTCCAAATGCAATTCCTAACTTTTTATTGGTGTCAAGAAAGACATTGGTCAGTACCCCTGTTCATGATGTCATATCTACAAACCCATGATAGGTGAGATCAAATGGATTGTTCCACTGTGTTCTCCTCTAAAAATATTTCAAGTTTGTCAATTTTCAAGTTTTCACAAATCTGTCTGCGCACTTTCCCAAGTCAATTCCATTTGCAAAAAAATGGTTTTTTGCCATTGTTCCTAGCTCTACAAATTTGAGTAGCTCACTTTGACTGCTCACCAAACATGCCCATTTATTTATCATGAGCCCTAATCAAAAATTCATATTTTCCTCATGATAATGAACCAATTTCCCAGTTTTCATTTCCCCAAGTATCAGTTTGCCCTATTTTCAGAGCCAATTCTAAATGTGATTTATTCCTTTCTAACATGTTTTCTTGCAGGCAGTTTTGAGAGGGCAACTTTGGCAGTCAATATCTTTTGACTAGGAATTTGTCATGAGATGAGATTCGACAGGGTAAGAGTATGCAGAACAAAGAATCAATAGGTTTGATTTCAGATCCCAATCAGGTGTTTTTATCAATTTTTAAAGCCAATCAAAGGACCTCGTGACGCAAAATTGGCAGTTTGCAGACAAGATGTGAAATGAGTTTTAATGACTAATTAGTGCTCGAAATTAATTCCAGTCAGAAAGACAAATTCAATAAATTATTTTTGTTGTTTAGTTGTTTGGAAATGAAATTTTTTTAACCGAACCCACTTTTAAGATCCGACTAATTGTATCAAACTAAAATGAAAGGCAAGGTTGGTAGGCATCTTGAGCAAGTTATGGTAGTAATATGGCTACTTGGGCTAAAGGTAAAGAACCAAGTAACAATAGAATTTTCAAATATAATATTCATGTTTTTGGATGTCATGATGAAGAAATGCAGCACCTTATGAAGATTTGAGCTTTGGGAAAGAAGTAACATCAATACCTTGTGTGATTGATCAAGATTTAGTGGATTCATATACCTACAGGCTCTTTAAAGAGGGTAATGATTTAATCATTAAAACATATATGCAAAATTTCTATTATGTCACAGAATGGCTTCTGGACCCTTCACTTCTTCTTGATACAAAGAGTTCACAACTGGGATGCACTTGCACACAACCACAGTGCTCTCCTGAATCTTGTGATCATGTTTATCTCTTTGACAATGACAATGATTATGCAGAAGATGTAGACACCTAAATTTGTCCAAATCCCCTTATCCTAACTAATTAAATAGATATTTATTATTTATTTAATTACCCTACCTTTAATTAAATAAATTTACATTTATTTAATTATAGTCGTCTTTCCTTGATTTAAATAAACTAAGGTTTATTTAAATCCTAACCTATTCCCCTTACATGCTAACCCATTCATTTTAATTAAGTACTTCATTTACTTAATTAATCCCTTTCCTAATCCCACTTGGAATCAAATATTAAATTTAATCCTATTTGAGCACATGGCTCCTAACTTTAACCCTCATCTAACCTCACTTCCCTAACCTAACCCATCCTTCTAACCTAGGTCAATCTACTTACCCACTAATTAATTCTAGTTTCCCATCTAATCACATCCTTAATCATTTGTACAATCCTAGTCAAAAGATTAGCAAACCCTAGTCACATGTGACATGTGACTCTTACACATTTACAAATTTGTCCCCCTTCACATGTGAACCAAATGTGTCTCACACATGTGTGAGGAAACCTTGAGCCTCCAACCCTCTTACACATGTCATTGACCCATCACTTTCAAAGGTGTCTCACACATGTGTGAGAAACCTTGAGCCTCCAACCCTCTTACACATGTCATAGACATGTCACATCAAAAGTTTCTCACACATGTGTGAGCATATTGCCCCCTTTGAATGTTCAAAACCCTAATCCACATGGAGTCTACTTGGCCTCCACCTCATGGACACCTTATTGATCCTGAGAGATCCTAGCCTTCCATCTTGCATTCAATCTTAGCCATCCATTGCACCTCTTTTCCTATAAAAGGAGAGTGCTCTCCTCATTTCTATGAAGCACTATCTAGCCTATTGTTATGCTGCAGGATTTGTGAGCAACCACATCCCACAACAATGTGAAATCATCAATCACTTGGTGATTTCATGAGGTTTGCATACGTGCTATTTTCAATAGTTTAATACCCTATTTATTTCATGTTATGCTTAGTTACATGTTTATCTTTCATATTTTGAGGTTTTCATAATCATGTAGGAATATGCATTAGTTGCTTAATGTTTATTCCTCTTATTACATTTTTATGCAATACAGAAGATATCTATGGACAATGCATGCATGGGAGATTTCCATATGATAGTACAAGTCAAATAATTTTGGAGGAAGGGTACTTGGTATATGAATGCAACTTTATGTGTAGTTTTAGTAAAGAATGCCCAAATCAGGTGTTGCAGAAGGGTGTATAGGTCAAAATTGAAGTTTATAGAACAAAGAAAAAGGGTTGGTGTTGGGCCCATTTACCGTTGCACCAAAAGACATGACTGTTAGTGAACATGGAACACCACATAATTAACCACCTATGGGTAGGGGAGCGCATCGCATCACCCAACAATCTCCCCCTCGACGCCCATACCAGGTGCTTATGCGGGTCAGGAAGGCACCGGGGAGATTTGAACCCATGACCAAGCCAAAACCAGGCTCTGATACCAATTGTGGGGCCCATTTTCTGTTGCACCAAAAGCCATGACTGTTAGTGAACATGGAACACCACATAATTAACCACTTGTGGGTAGGGGAGCGCGTCGCATCACCCAACAGTTGGGCAGTCCAAGCTACACAAACAATTTTAAGTGGAACATTCATTTGTGAGTGCCTTGGAGAAGTCTTGCATGAAAAGAGGAATCCATAGGGGAGCACATCAAATTGCAGCAGGGATCTCCACACAAAAGAATAAAGCCATCCCCATTCATAGCAATTAGAATGTGAAGCATAATCAGATGTGTTGGTAGGGATCAACTAGGCATTCATCCACCATAATTACTTTTTTCACATCGGAGAAAGATTTGATTAGAAGCCATTTTTTATAGTCAAAATGGGAGTTTTCTTTTATTCTCATTATCCCACATTGCTTATATGTGTGAGCTTTTGAATGTTTAAATAATATACCACATGCATTGTTAGTTGTCTTTAAGACAACTCCTTTTTGGGAAACCACAAGCTAGATGGAGGGGCCCACCGTGGACGGCCAGCTGGCCCAAAGACTAAATTTTGACTAAGTGTGCAAGTCAGAATCTAACATGTGGCAAAGGCTTTAGATGTGGCATGCTTCTTGAGGTACTAACATGGCTGAAAATGACACATGTTGCAAGGTCATTATGTCACGATGACTTGGTAGAGTGCTAACTGGGATAGTGACATAGTGACCGATAATGTGGCATAGTGACATGGCAAAGCAGATGGCTAATGAGATGATGGCACGTGGTGCCCAAGTGGCAGGGGTTGGATGACGAAAAAAATCTAGCCAATCAAAACACAACACGTGGCAGGGTCGGTCAACCAGGTTTGACCAGAAATAAATTTGAGAGGGAAAAACCAAAAAAGTCATAAAAATTAATTTTTTTATGTTTTTCTCTTAGAAATATGTATAGGAATAGATTTAAATAAAGTTTGATTTAATGTTATAGTTCAAAATTTATAAAATGATCAAATATTTGCAAATATGTTATATGAAGCCTTAAGAGGAGCTAATATTTCAAAGCTAGATCTTGGGAGTTCCTGATAAGTGAACATAGGCATATTATATATCACTAGAACTGAGAGAAGATGAACTTTTTAATTCAGGTGTTTTTTTTTGCACAGGTGGTCATTGGTTCAAGTTATAGGAAGAAATGTGAAATTTAGAACTTCTTAGTGAAATTGGTGAAAATTGAAAACATAGTTACAGGCCTGGTAAAAACACATGGTAAAACATTTGTTAAGGTAATTTTGAGAAAATTATGCCATTTTGGTATAATTTGGCTCCAATTTTCAGTTATGAGGAGTATTATGTTTTTCAGCTGTGATGAATTTCAAGATTAAAGTTGGAGTCATGATTAAAGAATTAGATCTTTTTGGAATGAAAGAGAAAAATGGAAAATATCTCTTGGTGAAGATTGAATTCTTTCATCATATATATGTATTTTCTCTCTTTCATTCAAGAGGTTGGAAAAAGGGGAAAAGTTAGGAGTTGGAAATTAAAGCAGACATGGTTTATGGAATTGATGAAGTCTAAGTAGAAAGTATCTGGTATGTGCTGGTTCCAAACCATGAAACTATGCTTTAACTATGATACCCCCTTCCCATCCCATCAATTTCTCATTCCTACCATTTTCTCTCTTGTATGATAGCATATGTATATTATACAGTCTAGTTTATTTGGTATTTTGTGAGTTAATTTCATGCATTTTCATGTATTATTTCACGGAAATCAATACAAAGAACAATAGGTGTTGAGTTTCATTTTAAATCTTGTCTCATTTCTTAGTGATTTGTAATGTTTTATGATCTTTGAGCAAAGATCCTAGATCATAGTTGCAGTCCCTTAAGGTTTATGTTGTTTCATTGTTGCCTATAATTCAAGGAATTATGTAAATGCTTCAAGGAAATCAACAGGGTCACAGGTTTATTGAGGAGAATATCAAGTAAGAAAGAGATGTAGATCAAACATTGATATCCAATTTACAAGGTAAATGGATAGATCTAAAGTGTTGGCATAGGATATGTTTCTTAGATATCCAAAATGCATGAGAGAGATTTGTGAATTGCCTAATGGATGAGGCACTAATTAGCTATAGGACCATTATTTTGTTGTTCATATTTGGTTTTGATCCACTTTCCCCACTCACATAAAATCAAAAAAATTCAAATCATCTTTATATTTTATGTTTGAAGAGCTAAAACAAAATGCCCTCACTCAGCTTATGAACTGCATTATCTTTCATTTAGCTATTGCAGATCTATGTTATTGCATGAGTCAATAGGAGAAATAAGGGCTTCATCTACTATTAATAGATTCAAGAATATGTTTAGCACTAGTAGCATATAAGTAAATTTGAGGTACACCCACCTAGGTTTTGCAGAGCCTAAAGTAGAAGAAGGGTCTAGACTTATAGTTTGCTTGATGTCTGAAAGGGTATGTTGAAGATGAACACTAGTTGCCCCTAAATGTAGCTTGTCTCATTGGGGTAATTTGAAATCATAACATTTCAAAACACCAAAAAATACATCCACAACATTCTTTATAGTATCTACCTTCTCCAAATTTACGTTTCCATCTTCCACCATATCTCTCATAAAGTGAAACTGCACATCAATGTGCTTTGTTCTGGCATGGAAATTTGGATTCTTTGCAAGGCAAATAGCACTCTGACTATTGCACCAAATAGTAATCTATCTTGCATCAACACCAATATTAGAACACAATCTCCTAATCCAAATGGCTTCCTTACAAGCATGAGTAGTAGCCATGTACTTAGCTTCTGTAGTGGACAAAGCAACCACAGGTTGTCACTTACTCATCCAAATGATGGCACCACCAAACATTGTGAGCACATAAGCAAAAGTGGATCTCCTACTATCAATATCACCTACCTAGTTCTAATCCAAAAATCCATCAATACAAACTGAATGTGGAGCTCCAAAAGAGTTACCATGATAAAAAATGGAGTAATCTAATGTACCCCTCAAATATTTGAATACTCGCTTAAATGCATCCCAATGTACCCATCCAGGATTAGCCATAAACTAGCTCAGAAATCCCATAGATTGGGTTATGTCTAGTCTAGTATAGACCATAGCATACATAAGACTGCCAACTACACTAGCATAAGGTATTCTACTCATGTCCTCCACCTCACTAGGAGATTTTGGACAATCATCTATAGATAACTTTGTTCCCATAGAAACAGGATCACACAATGATCTACAATTTGCCATGTTGAACCTGTCCAACACAGACTTCGCATACTTACTCTAACTCAACCAAAAAAAATTGTTAGACCTATCTCTACTAATTTCCATACCCAAGATGTACCTTGCTACCCCAAGATCTTTCATCTCAAACTATGTTGACAATTGAGATTTAAAATTAGAAATCATACCCTTACCCTTCCCAAACAACAACATATCATAAACATATAATGCAACAATGAGAAGGTAGTAATTTTCAACTCTAAAATAAACACAATGATCTAATTTTGATCTTACAAATCCAATTGACAACACAAATGCATCAAACTTAAGGTACCACATCCTAGACGATTATGTTAAAGCATACAAAGACTTCTTTAATCTATAAACCAAAGATTCTTTACCCTTAATAATGTATTGCTCAAGATGTGACATATAAATCTCTTCCTCCAAATCACCATGAAGGAAAGCTATCTTCACATCCATCTATTCTATCTCTAAATCATATGATGTAGCAAGAGATAAAAGTAATCTAATCGATGTCAACTTTGCAATAGGAGAGAATATTTCACCATAATCTATTCCCTTTACCTGTGAGTACCCCTTTGCAACTGTAATCACCTAAAAATGGTCATCTAGACTATTAGCCCCCTTTTCAACATTTTGGCTAAATTAATTTAATCACTTACCTAAGCCAAATTGCTAATAATCAATTTATTTGATTATAACCTATAGTTTGACTATGCTATCCTAAGTTCATTATTTGATTAAAAGAACATGTCCCCTTTTAATTAAATAAAAGACCCCATTCTTCTAACCCACTTAAAGTGCACACATAAAGTCCTTTTTCTATTTTGCAATTAAAAGAAAAGGCTTTGTGACTTTTGTCTTATATGACAAGTCAACTTATATTCTATTGGTTGATTTGTGTGTGCACATGGATCACTCCTCTTTTCAAATTCCACCGTTGATCATCCACCATCTTCATCTTGATCTCTACCATCCATACATATTTAAAAGGGAGAGAGCTTTCCCCCTCAATCCATCTTTTGAATATTGTTATGCTGCAGGTTTTCTAACAGGTTTCTTTGGAGCTTTGTGGAGAACTTCTATTTCTTATCTACATTCTCTCATACCATAGCATTTTAGTTTAGATTCATGTTGCATGTTAGTTTAGCTTCTATTTTGCAATAATCTATCTCACATAGCTTAATATTTGGATTGTAACACTCTCATCCATGCTTATAATAGCTGCATTTTTCATTACCATCCTAGTTTAATTTTCATTTGCATTGAATTCTTGAGGAACTCCTTGGGACATTTGCATTCTTGCATCTTGTCTTTGGAACCTCCCATTGCATGGTTTACTAGCAAGAAGAGTATCTCTAAGGCTCATCTGAGAGCCTTCTTATTCTTGAAATATACTCTCTTGCACTCCATGGATAGGGAGCTCTAAGCCGGCATCCAAGCATTCCGAACTCATGGAATCGTTTGGATAGAAGGGTTTAGAGTGTGACACAAATCGAGTGTACATTTTTGGCGCCCACCGTGGGGCTTGAATCAAATTTTCAGCTCCATTTGCTTTCATTTCTTATCTCTGGTTTTTTACAGCAGCATATTGGGTCTAATCAAATGCTTTTGTAGAATGTTCACTTTGGTTTTAAGGCCAAGCCATAAGTAAATTGGTTTGAAGGCCAAAAACTTAGTTGGTTTAAAGATTTGATCATATCTTTTAAACCGCTTAGAATTTGGTTATGAAATTTTGTTTTCAGGTTGGGTATATGCTCAAAATGTGTCAGTCCAATTTTCAGAGCATTTTGACTTGATTTTCGGAAGTTATGATATTTTCTTTATTTTTCATAAAAAGCCGTTTTTGATCGCAAATCAGTGCATTTTTTGGAAAAACTTACATTTTCAGAAATCTTTTTGAATTCTAATGGGGGTTCTTTCTTTGTTTTTTGAATTTTGAGATCGTATTAAGGATAAAAAATTCGATTTGATAAATTTGGCCTGTTTTGACAAAATCAATCTCTAGGGAGCAAATGAAGAGATTTTTTAAAATTTCTTGCATTTTTGGAAAGCTCTCTGATTTTTAACAGGGGTCTCTTTTTTTCATTTTTATTTTTGGATACGAAATCATAGCAAAAAAGTCCAATCTTGTTGACTAGGTCAAAACCAAAGAGTAAAAATGAAAGCATTTGTGATTAACTTGCACTTTCTTTGCATGTACTTGGTTGGAGGATAAATTAGATTTTTGAAGCAACTCACCACTTTTTATTGCAAATTTTTATGTTATTTCACACTAACTTTTGTTGCTAACAAGTTGTGATTTCAGGTTGCCATCCTTGTGAAAAAAATTGAAACATTGCATAAAAAGAACGCATGTCAAAGCTTCAAATGCACAAGGGCTACTAACGATTGTTTGCAGGGCTGCCCAAAGCATAAAAACCCAAATTTCTTGCTTTTTTGTTTTCATGTGTGGCACTGAATAATTGTTCATTTTTCATAGGCACATAAAACTTGTGATTGGAGTCTTTTGGTAATAGGAGAGTATGCTCTTCACCCTTGTGGTGAATCAGAAATCTTGACTTGCTATTTGGTTTCAAAAGCAAGGGGTAACTGAATCTTCTTGGTGTGTTTGGGAGAAAATGATTGGGATAGGAGAGTATGCTCTTCACCCTTGTGGTGAACCAGAAATCTTGACTTCCAAAATTTGATCCACTTTGTGTAGTTAGAATCCTTTAGAGGGCCTGCTCTCGGACAACCTGAGAGGAACGACCCAAGTGGGAACAAGCCGATTACCTGGCTCTTCCAACCCACTATAAACTCAAGGCTATCAAGGACACAAAACCTTGGTAGACGTAGTGTTTATCTTCGCCTAGTGTGATCGCTTATGGGATTTTGACCATAGGGAGATCACTAGGCAAGAATGCTTAAGGTACTCTTGTGGTCGCGAGATCGGTTACTCATCGCAAGGTGAGGTGTCTCGTAATTGGGAGCAAGAGGAACACTATGAACGGAAGCCCGATCTAAAAACTCTAAGTTAGTAACTACCTTTTTTTTAGCCGCTCAACTTCTTGGTGCAAGGATTGATCCTAGTGGACTACCCGGATCACCCCAAGATTTACACTCACCATATGTGTTCCCTTGGTTATGCTTATGGCATTTCCATGACAAAGCCAATATCTCTTGTGGGAAACCACTTGGTGTGAGGCAAATGAGCATCAAGCGTGGGCCAAGATTTTGAGTAATGAACCATGTCTTTTAGGTAGATATTGCTTGATGTGTTCTCAAATGTGGTATACCAGTGAAAATCTTTTGAACATACACATGAAAATAATTCTAAGAAATTCTTTTGAGACCTCACATATGCTTGTATCATGCAAGGTTGCTTTGTCCCTTGCTTGATTGCTTGAAGACTACTCTATGTGTCACTATCTTGCTTGGAAAGAAATTTCTTTTGAACACCAAATTTGCTATGCTATCAATTATTGTCAAACTTTGTCAACCAAGTCAAAATGTCAAGTGCAAACATTTTCTTGTGTTACTTACTAAGGGGAGTTTCATCATTTGGCTATGATTTGTTATGTCTCTAGTGCTTGAACATGCTTAAAGTGAATCTTTGGTCTTAGTGCTCATGGTCTTCCTATCTTCATGGTCTATGTTTGCTTGCTAGTTATCCTTTTGCTAAAATGGTTACCTTGATTTCTTGACTACACTCTTGGGTTGGAGAGTTGTTCACTTGTCACCCCGCTTGCTCTATCTATTTGGCTATTTGGGCATCTTGCCTAGCTATTGACTTGAGTCATTCATGTCGTAAGTTTCTTGGACATATTGTTTGACAAGTCGCTTTAATCTCTCTCTACTATCTTGGCAAGTGAATAATCTACCTCTCTAGTTTGGACATCAAGCTATCTTGTGTCACCTTGTTAGCTTCCTCTAGTCTCCTTCATGCTTGATTATCTATCTACCACTATGGCATTCAAATCTTGTGCTATCAAATCTCAGCCAAATCTAGATGATCATGATATCCTCCATGTCACTAAAGAGTTTCAAGATCTATATGCGCAATACAAAGAACTAGAAGAGACAAATGATCTTTCTTACCTTCATCTCTCTAAGCGCATGATAGAAATGAAGTCTAAACTTGAGAAAAGGTTAGAGGAGAAGATTGCATCATTACATGAATCTTCCTTAAGGTCTTTACATGCATGTGAGTCACCTTCTTTGAGGTCATCCTCTTCTTCTAGGTCTACATGCTCTAATTCAAGACATCAAATGTCTTCATCTTCTAGATCTAAAGACCTCTTTAGAGGTCAAGCAAGTGATACCTACTTTGAGCCTATTCCAAAATTTCATGATGGACCTATCTTTGACCAAGATAATGATGAAGACATGAATGCATTCTATTCACTTGAGAAACAACAAGAAGATCCTAGACATACTTCTAATAGAACTTTTGCTCCCTTGGAAGATTCTTATTATGACACTTTGCAAAAACTTCTTGGCAATAAGATCATCATGTTACCTAAGTCTAGCTCATATGGAAATCCATTCTTGGATACCTATTGTGCCTATCATCAATCTAATGACCATGCTACTTTTGATTGTATAGAGCTGAAACATAAAATCCAAGATCTCATTGATGATGAGATTGTTGATCTTGGAACCTCTAGTGACTCATGTGGTGAAGATACTTCTCTTGAGCAAGATTACATTGATGAACCTATGTCTAGTAGTGGCTCCATTACATCTTCCACTTCTTCCAACACTCATGCATCTCCCAACACTTCAAAGCTTTCCAACATGCCTGCATCAAACAGAAAACCTAGTGCTTTCCATATGCAATATGTGTACCCTCAAGGGCTACCTCTAAAAGAAACTCAAGCTAACCTTCATTTGGCTGCAAACCTTTTCCATGCTACCAATCCTAAACATCCTCAACCTTCATGCACTACTCCATTCACTCTTCATTCTCCCTTGTCCTTGGAAGTGGCTCCATGTCAAGAAGACTCTCAAAAAGAAAAAGCTATAAATGTCAAGAAAGATCAAGATCAAGCACCCTTTCATCTCTTTCAAGATTTTTTCCCTCCATATTCTATATCTTTTCCACCTCCTAAGTATGATGAAGATACCACTTCCATCATCTCCCTCGAGCTTACTGAAAATTATGAGAAAAGTTCTCTTCATATGCTATCCAAAGATACTTGTCAAGATCAAAGCATCCCCTCATGTTCTACTTCTCCATATCCACTTCAAAATTGTGCTCAAGCTTCAAGTGCTTCTATTAAAAATGTTGTTCCTATCAAAGGTACTTATGAGTCTATTGATGGCTTTGACCATGTTGCTCATTCTAAAGATGTTGATATCCCTTCCCACTATCCTTTTGCATCTTCTAAATCTATCCTTGGTCCTTATCCATCTAAGCTAAAGCATTCAAACCTTCCATCCATTTTGGGGCCTTATGTTCCTCCATCTCCTACATTCACTCCTACCTCATTCCCTAGCTCTCCCATCATACCTAAAGATCAACAAAGACACTCATCCTTGATGACTTTTCACCCATCTATACATCTAAACCAGTCATATCATCCTTATTCATCCACAAATCCCAATTCCTTTGGAAGTGAGAATAAACATAAGAATCCATTGAAAAAGAAAGATCACTATGTCCCATCTAATCGACATATGAATGCTAAGAAGGAAAATGCACAAAAGAGACTACAAAGGTCCACTGTTAAGAGAGCTAAATCAAAGCAAATGTGGGTTCCTAAATCCATCATTAAAGAAATGCAATCTCAAGCACCCAAAGAACAAGGAAAATCTAAAGCTATATGGATTCCCAAGTCTCTTTTAAAAGACTTGAAGATTGAAAATACTTCAAAGTTGACATTCAAACTTTCAAAGGCTTCCATTCCATCTTCTTCCAAAAATCTTTCTAAAAATATTACAAAGCCTTCCACTCCACTTTTTTCCAAATCTTTTCTACCACCTCATACATTTAAACCTCAAGATACTTCATCCATGATTCCTCCATTGTTCCAATACCCTTCAAGGTGTGTGTCAATGTTGATCTTGTCCAATATTTCAACTACCCACATGAAATCCTCTAAAGCTTACACCTCCTTTCTATACATGAACTCTTATCCTCCATATATTCTTCCTACTACCATTTCTCTTTCATCACCCTATCAACATCTTTGAGCATACCTTTCTATGATCTTGGCTTATCATGACTTATCTTTTCTATAGGATCACTATCTACATTCAAAAAGCTTGAGCTCTTTCTAAAAATTCAAAAAAAAAAAAATGAAAAAATGAAAATATGCCTTGGTGAAAACTACTTCTTGTGGCACCTTGGATAAGTACCATGATAAAAACCTGGCAAACAGGCATCATGCATAATTCTTCCATCATCCATCTATCCCCTCTTCTCTCTTTGATCTTGACAATGTTGAGCTATCTTTGCATATTGGCTATCTTATCCACTAGATTTTCTATTGTGCTCTCCCATTCACTCATAGCCTCTATCTTGAGATTTATTCTTATTGCTCTATCCCATTGCTATACTATCTAGGTGACCCCTTGGTCTTGATCACAATAAATGAAAAATGGTTCTCATAGGTCTCTTGACATGGCTACTCTTTTGGACTACACACTTCATGCTATCTCACTTGTTGGCTTCACTTCTTATCCTACATGCTATCTTGCTCATTTCTTCCATTGCTTATCCAAAATATGCTTCATATGACTATTTCACTTCTTTCCCTAGCTTGGGTACTCTTAAGGAGTCAATTCTTGAGGATCACTTTCACTTGCTTCACACTCCTTTCTTATCCATCTTTGCTTATCCACTAGCTTGTTGCTCCATCGTGTCCTATACCTTGCTAGATATTGGGAGAAAATGATGTGATCTTGCTTGAGAACTAGTGATCTCTAAAACCTTCTAAAAAATTCAAAAAATCATATATGATCCTGAAAAAAATCCTAAAAATCAGAAAATGTCTAAAAAAATAAATGATCATCATAAT
The DNA here is from genome assembly GCA_028749045.1 of Cupressus sempervirens. NCBI lineage: Eukaryota > Viridiplantae > Streptophyta > Pinopsida > Cupressales > Cupressaceae > Cupressus > Cupressus sempervirens. The sequence goes on from CM053785.1 coordinate 532,170,941, forward strand.
GAAAACCTAGCAATAGGCACTTTGATGTATCACCAAAAAAATTCAAAATACAAAAATACAAAAAAATTGAAAAAAGTCCTAACAAAAATCTGTCAAGTGGTGAAAACTTGGAAACAAGCACTACTTGAAACCCTTGCACCTATATCTATCAATCTCAATCATCCACTTTGCTACACATTTCCTAGCTTGGAATTGTTTCTTGTCCTCATCTTGGGGGCATAGCTACTTAGCCTATTGAGGTATTCTTGTGGATTAGGGTTTCTTTGACAACTCACAAAATAGTGTTTCTCAACACTTCCCCCACTTTGACATCAAGTGTTTTTTAACACTTTACAGATAGTTTACCTACGGTCTCCGATGTCGCAATATCTCACTATCAGAATCAAGTCTGGAAGAAATGGCCAAGTGACTTACACACACGCACTTTAACACTTAAATGACTGAGCTATGCTGACATTTATCTACTTTGTGTGTTGTCTATGATGATTTCTTTGCCATGTATTCCCTCCCTAATAGTCTTTCAAGGATGTCATTGACTAGAAGACTGGGGGCATGGGACATATTTTCTTGATTTTTGCTTGTGGGTATACTTTTGTTTGTCTATAGTGTTGTAAGCATTCATGCTTGTCCTATTCAACACTTTGACTTATAAATGTATCATCCTTGATTGTTTTGCAAGACCACACTCAGGGTTTATCCTGGCGCTTATGCCTTGATACAGGTGTAATCTTGCTAAATTAAACTTAGGGAATCTAATCGTGTAGTTATCTTGACTTACATGTCTCTGATGCTTAGATTGGATTTCCACATACCTATCTAATATCGATCATATTCATATCCTCATAGTTATACTAGTGATGGTTGTATGATCTCATGATGTCCCTAATAAATGCTCAATGATGAAATTAAGAGTCTAAATGTTATGCACTTCTTGCTGGTAAACCACTTTGCATGTTAGCTTGCATTTTAGGTTCATTTTCTAGCTTAGTCTTGCATTCTTGCATATGGGGAGAGCTCTCTCTTCATCTTTTTGTGGACATATCAGCTAACTCCTTTCATATATTTCTTTACTTTCTTCTTGTTCGTGTCTTTTCACCTTCTTAATCTTTTGCTTCATCTCTTTTCTATCTTATCACCACATTGTATAAAGTTTTGACCTCTTAAATAATTTTGATGTCCTAGATTCATTTTCGGGATCAAAATCCAAATTCGAGTTCATCTTGATGGTCAAAATTGTCTTTTAAAATCTTACTTTCTTCTGAGTAGTTAGCTGACCCTTTGAGGTCTAATCTTTGAATCATCGTTTGGGCATCTTCATTTCTTCATGTCTTCATCATTTCTATGCTTCATATCTACTTCAATTCACTATTTCATTTCTAAAATCACCTTTCTACTCATTTTGACCTAATTTTTATGCTATATCCTTCAAGGTCAACTCTAGTCAAACTGGGGCATTTTGTCAGTTTCTAATAGTCATTCTTGGGTTCTAATCAGCTATCCATCATCTTGGACATTGCTATATTCTAATTTTCTCATTTCTATCCATTTTTTGCATCCCACGGTGGGCGCCAAAAATGTACACTCGAAAGTGTCCCACTCTAAACCCTTCTATCCAAACGATTCCATGAGTTGGAATGTTCGGATGCCGGCTTAGAGCTCCCTATCCACGGAGTGCAAGAGAGTATATTTCAAGAATAAGAAAGCTCTCAAATGAGCCTTAGAGATACTCTTCTTGCTAGTAAACCATGCAATGGGAGGTTCCAAAGACAAGATGCAAGAATGCAAATGTCCCAAGGAGTTCCTCAAGAATGCAATGCAACTAAAGATTAAACTAGAATGAATATGAAAAGTGCAGCTATTCTAAGCATGGATGAGAGTGTTACAATCCAAATATTAAGCTATATGAGATTAAGCTACATGTAAAAATGAAAGCTAAGCTAAGATGCTATGGTATGAGAGAATGTAGACAAGAAATAGAAGTTCTCCACAAAGCTCCAAAGAAACCTGTTAGAAAACCTGCAGCATAACAATGTTCAAAAGATGGATTGATTGAGGGGGAAAGCTCTCTCCCTTTTAAAGATGTATGGACGGTGGAGATCAAGATGAAGATGGTGGATGATCAACGGTGGAATTCGAAAATAGGAGTGATCCATGTGCACACACAAATCAACCAATAGAATATAAGTTGACTTGTCATATAAGACAAAAGTCACAAAGCCTTTTCTTTTAATTGCAAAAATAGAAAAAAGACTTTATGTGTGCACTTTAAGTGGGTTAGAAGAATGGGGTCTTTTATTTAATTAAAAGGGGACATGTTCTTTTAATCAAATAATGAACTTAGGATAGCATAGTCAAACTATAGGTTATAATCAAATAAATTGATTATTAGCAATTTGGCTTAGGTAAGTGATTAAATTAATTTAGCCAAAATGTTGAAAAGGGGGCTAATAGTCTAGATGACCATTTTTAGGTGATTACATTTGCCCCTCTTTGACTAATGCGTGATCGATTTCGGAACACATTATGTCAAAGAAAATCGAAGCCAAGTAGGCAATGATAGATATAGATGTCTAATTTCGAAGAGTGAAATGCAGAAATAGATAGCAAGTCCTAAATGCACAGCCTGATAGCAATAGTACTGAACACTAGGAAGAGATGATGTTAGAATTCAAGAAGAATACTAACACTTAGAAAAGCAGATAGAGTGAGAGCAAGTGAGAAGATCAAACAAATGCTCCTAAGCAGTGATAGAGTATTTCTGCCCCCTCGGGATCGAAATTGAAATGAGGTAAGGGGATGCAAAAATTGGCTAGAAAAATCTTACTTTCTTCTGAGTAGTTAGCTGACCCTTTGAGGTCTAATCTTTGAATCATCGTTTGGGCATCTTCATTTCTTCATGTCTTCATCATTTCTATGCTTCATATCTACTTCAATTCACTATTTCATTTCTAAAATCACCTTTCTACTCATTTTGACCTAATTTTTATGCTATATCCTTCAAGGTCAACTCTAGTCAAACTGGGGCATTTTGTCAGTTTCTAATAGTCATTCTTGGGTTCTAATCAGCTATCCATCATCTTGGACATTGCTATATTCTAATTTTCTCATTTCTATCCATTTTTTGCATCCCCTTACCTCATTTCAATTTCGATCCCGAGGGGGCAGAAATACTCTATCACTGCTTAGGAGCATTTGTTTGATCTTCTCACTTGCTCTCACTCTATCTGCTTTTCTAAGTGTTAGTATTCTTCTTGAATTCTGACATCATCTCTTCCTAGTGTTTAGTACTACTGCTATCAGGCTGTGCATTTAGGACTTGCTGTCTATTTTTGCATTTCACTCTTCGAAATTAGACATCTATATCTATCATCGCCTACTTGGCTTTGATTTTCTTTGACATAATGTGTTCCCAGATCGATCACGCATTAGTCAAAGAGGGGCAAATGTAATCACCTAAAAATGGTCATCTAGACTATTAGCCCCCTTTTCAACATTTTGGCTAAATTAATTTAATCACTTACCTAAGCCAAATTGCTAATAATCAATTTATTTGATTATAACCTATAGTTTGACTATGCTATCCTAAGTTCATTATTTGATTAAAAGAACATGTCCCCTTTTAATTAAATAAAAGACCCCATTCTTCTAACCCACTTAAAGTGCACACATAAAGTCCTTTTTCTATTTTGCAATTAAAAGAAAAGGCTTTGTGACTTTTGTCTTATATGACAAGTCAACTTATATTCTATTGGTTGATTTGTGTGTGCACATGGATCACTCCTCTTTTCAAATTCCACCGTTGATCATCCACCATCTTCATCTTGATCTCTACCATCCATACATATTTAAAAGGGAGAGAGCTTTCCCCCTCAATCCATCTTTTGAATATTGTTATGCTGCAGGTTTTCTAACAGGTTTCTTTGGAGCTTTGTGGAGAACTTCTATTTCTTATCTACATTCTCTCATACCATAGCATTTTAGTTTAGATTCATGTTGCATGTTAGTTTAGCTTCTATTTTGCAATAATCTATCTCACATAGCTTAATATTTGGATTGTAACACTCTCATCCATGCTTATAATAGCTGCATTTTGCATTACCATCCTAGTTTAATTTTCATTTGCATTGCATTCTTGAGGAACTCCTTGGGACATTTGCATTCTTGCATCTTGTCTTTGGAACCTCCCATTGCATGGTTTACTAGCAAGAAGAGTATCTCTAAGGCTCATCTGAGAGCCTTCTTATTCTTGAAATATACTCTCTTGCACTCCATGGATAGGGAGCTCTAAGCCGGCATCCAAGCATTCCGAACTCATGGAATCGTTTGGATAGAAGGGTTTAGAGTGTGACACAAATCGAGTGTACAGCAACTAATCTAGCTTTGTACCTTTCAAAACTACCATCTGTACAGAATTTCTTCTTAAACACCCATTTTCTACCAAGAGGTTTCTATCCTTTAGGCAAAGGTACAAGGTCCCAAGTTTTTTTTTTATCCAATTAAGCCATCTCATCATCCATGGCCTCAATCCAGGAACCTGCATCTTCCATATTCAAAGCCTCTTTCATAGATCTAGGCTCATCAGTGTTAGTAATCAAAGCGAAGGCACAATTGGAATCTAACATAGAATAACCAAACCTTTTTGGTTTCTTTCTTACTCTTGTGGATCACCTCAAGGGTTGAGGTTGAGGTTTTTCTTCCTCTTCTTTTGAACTATCAGAGCTACTAGAGCTCTCCTCATCATTAGACCCAACATGGTCTTTCTATTTAGTCTTTTCATGGGTAGGAGGCAACCGAACAATATCTTCTTTCTTCACTTTTTCATTTGGTTATAGCACAATAGGAGAAGATGTTAGCTCTCTAAAAATAACATTTCTTCTATACAACACCTTACTAGTTATAGGGTCCAAAAGCTTGTATCCCTTCACACCAAAACTGTATCTGATGAAAATACATTTGACAGCTTTGTTTTCCAACTTAGTTCTTTTCTCCTTTGGAACATGTGCATAAGCTTCAAAACCAAAACACAAAGATATCTAATTGAAGGCTTCTTACTAGATCACTCCTCCATGGGTGTCTTACCAACAAGGGCTGATGTAGGAGATATGTTAACCAGATAGCAAGGAGTGGCTATAGCTTTAGCCCAAAACCTTTGTTCAAGACTAGCTCCACTAAGCTACTCCTAGCCTTCTCCATTGGTGTCCTATTCATTCTTTCTACAACTCCATTTTACTATGGGGTATAATGAGTTTTCTTATGCCTCTTGATACCTCATTCTTTACAGAATTGTTCAAACTCTGCTAAGCAAAACTTGCCACCATTGTCAGTTCTCACACATTTAATCTTCTTACTAGTCTAATTCTCTACAAGGGCTTTAAATTTCTTGAACTGACTAAAGACTTGTGCCTTACTTTTTAGGAAATAAATCCATGTCCTACTATAATCATCTATAAAAGATACAAAAAATACAAACTTGGAGATTAGAGGAACTTTTATAGTACCAAATACATCTCAATGAATAAGATCCAAAATATTAGAAAATTTGTGAGAACTGGAGTAAAATAAAACACAATTTTGTTTATCATAGACACAATGTTCATAGAAGTCAAACTTGAGATTACAATCATTTAACCCCTCAACAAGGTTCTTGTTTTTTAGGATCCTAAGACCCTTCTCACCAATGTGGCTAAATCTCATATGCCACAGCATTGTCTTTTCTACAGGAAGCTTGCCTTCCAATGTGTTTGCACCCTTAGCTACACATGCTACATTGCCATCAGAACCAATAACCACAGTCTTTTTTACTACTCATTCAAATGGTGGGGATGAAGTGATAGATGCTCTCTTCTTTGAAACAAAAGAACTATTACACTGAGAAATGCATGCATCAAGCTAAAATAGAGTACCTCTCCTAGTACCCTTAGCAAGCACCATAGCTCCTCTCATCATCTTACATTCATCTTTAGAAAAAACAACTTGCACACCTACATCATTCAACATACTTATAGATAATAGGTTTTGTTTCAAACCAAGGATGTGCATTACACTATTGATCCCCTTTACTTGTCCATCAAGGATTCTGATAGTGACCTATCCTCATCCAACTATCTTTAGGTGAGAATCATCATCCAAGTACACCTTTCTACCATGAAAAACTTCATACTTTGAGAACCAGCTTTGATGAGAGGTCATGTGAAAAGAAGCACCTAAGTCTATCAACCACACATAATTAGATACATGCACTACCAAGACTGCAATGAAAGCATCACCATCTTCTTGAGATTTTTATGAACCTGAATTTGATGTCTTCTTCCTCTTCTTTGGCTCTTTACACTCTTTATAGAAGTGCCCAGTCTTATCACTGTTCTAGCATTTTTCCTTGGAATTTCTAGGAGTCTTTGATTTTCCATGGGATTTGGATCTACGCTTTCTAGACTTGTTGTCATTTTTCTTCCCTCTGTCATTGGATCTATCGTGAACAACAAGAGCTTCCTTAGTCAAATCTGAAGACTTTCTCTATGTCTCCTCAAATAACAACAAAGACACCACATCATCCATTATGAAAGTGACTAAAGTACTTCCAAGAACTATCACAAGATGGTCCCATGAATCTAGAAAGGAACATAACAGGGTCATACATTGATCCTCGTCCTCTATCTTGACACCAAATGATGTCAACTATGCAATTAGTAAATTAAAAGCATTTGGATGATCTATAACAGATCCTCCTTCCTCCATTCTTAGAGAATACAACTTCTTCCTCAGGAAAAACTTGTTTACCTGAGATTTGGCCTGATACACAAACCCAAGTCATGTCTACAAACTATTTGCGATCTTCTCATCAATAACATTCAGGAGAACTAAATTAGCTAGACAAAGTCTAATGAGACCCTTAGCTTTTTGATCCTTGACATCCCAATCTGCTTGAGATATTGTTGCAAGTCTCACATCAAGTGAAACCATCTCCCATAGATCATGATCTTCAATTAAGTCTTCCATCTTCAAAGTGAAGGAGAAAATCAAGAGAATAACAATAGAAGTAGAGGAAGATAGTCATTCAAAGGAAGAGTCGCATTTAGAGGAAGAAGCCCAAATTTTCAACCACAAATAGAGACATATAATGCAGTAAACAAGTTTGATAATTTCATAGGTAGAAGACCAAATCCTAGAGGAAGATCACTAGGAAGAATGAATGGAATAGTAAGATGCTACAATTATAACCAAGAAGGTCATGTGGCACACAAATGTCTAGAAAAAACAAGTTCTAGTGCTCATGGAGAAAGCAGAATACACCTTAATAAGAAGCTAATTTACAAGATGATTCAAAAATGTATGGTTATCTAGAAAGAGGAGAAGCCCTTATGATGAGAAGGACACTATTGAAGATGCCTATAAAAGTAGAACCACCACAGAGGAAGTCTATTTTTAGAACTACTTGTAAGTTTGGAGGAAAATTTTGCAAGGTATTGGTAGACTCTAGTTCTACAAAAAAATTGTAGCTCTGGAAATGGTGAAGTTAAAGTTACCAAGAATGGCACATTTGTATCCTTACAAAGTATCTTGGCTGAATAAAGGACATCAGACTATAGTTGAAGAACAAGCTTGATTTGAATTTTAGATTAGAGCATACAATGATAGATTATTGTTTGAAATTGTCAATATGGATGCATTTCATTTATCTTTTTGTAGACCAATGCAATATGATCTCAAGGAACAACATGATGGAGTAAAGAAAACATACACCATTACAAAGAATGGAAACATCATTGAATTGATACCTATAAACAAACCAAGCCAAGAAGAATCAAAAGCTACAGAAGCTAAGATCATGGTAATGGGTAAGAAAGAATTTTTAAAATAAGTTAAAGGAAAGAAGTGTCCACTTTTGCATTAGTTCCACTACTCAAAGATAAATTTTAGGAGAATGCTGAAAATTAGATTGAGGAAGAAAAATTAGAAATGGAACATGAAAACTTGAATGTAGAATGGTAGAAAAGAAGAAAAAAAGGTAGTAGAAGAAGTTAAACCAATTCTAGACAAGTACAAGGAAATCATAGCTAATGGAATACCAAGAAGTCTCCCACCTATGAGAGAAATCAATCATTGCATAGATCTCATACCAAGTTCAACATTACCCAACAAGGCTGCATACAAGCTAACACCACAATAAAATGAAGAAATGGCAAGGCAAATTGAAGAGTTACTTAAAATTGGTTTGATTGTAAAAAGTTTAAGCCCATGTGTAGTACCTATAGTCCTAGCACAAAAGAAGGAAGAAACATGGAGACTATGCACAGATTTGAGAGCATTGAACAAGATCACTATAAGATACAAATTTCCAATGTCTAGAATATAAGATTTACATGATTATTTGGGTAAGGCAAGATATTTTTCAAAATTTGATTTAAAAAGTGGATATCATCAAATAAGAATTAGGCCAAGAGATAAATGGAAAACTACATTCAAGACAAATGAGAGATTATATGAATGGAAGGTAATGCCATTTGGATTGTCTAACACTCCTAGAACATTTATGAGACTTATGAATAAAGTTCTCAAAGATTTTATAGGAAATTTTGTCATTGTATATCTAGATGACATTTTTGTTTTTAGCGACACAAAAGAGGAGCATTTGAACATATAGATTTGGTATTGAGGAGGTTACAAGAAGAAAATTTGATGGTTAATTTGGAGAAATACAATTTAATGTAAGAGGAGCTAACATACCTTGGATTTGTAATCTCAAAAGGAACACTCAAGATGGATCAAGATAAGGTAAGTGCAATTCTTTCATGGCCAATTCCTAAGACTATTACAGCAGTTAGAATTTTTCATGGTTTAGCCACTTTCTACAAAAAGTTCATTAGAAATTTCAGTTTGTGCACCTATTTTGAATACCATAAAAGGAGGGAAGAAATGTCAATTTGTTTCGACAGTAGAAGCTAGTGAAGCCTTTGAACTTCTTAAGAAGAAAGTAGCCCAACAACCAATCCTTGCATTTCCTGATTGTAGCAAAGTCTTTCAAATAGAATGTGATGCCAACAACATAGCAATAGGAGGTGTACTTAGTCAAGAGGGTATACCTATAGCCTTCTTTAGTGAGAAACTCAATGAAGCTAAATAGAAATATTCTTCATATGATTTGGAAATGTATGCCCTTGTCCATTCCCTTAACAAATAGAGACATAATTTGCTGCCCAAAGAATTCATTATATACATAGATAACTAGGCCCTTAGTTTCATAAATAGTCAAGAGAAACTAAATCATAGGCATATGAAATGGGTAGAGACATTGTGAGCATTCACTTTTTCTATTAAGCACAAAAGGGAGTTGCAAATAAGGTTGCTGATATGTTAAGTAGAAGAACTTTGAATACGTCACAAATTCAGTTGGAAACTATAGGAATTTCAAATCTAAAAGATATGTATGTTAATGATGTTGATTTTAAAGAAATTTATCAATCATTTACTAAACTAGATGATAGATACAATTGTGAGTATGCTAATGTTTTTATTCAAGAAGGGTTATTATTCAAAAGAGGACAACTTTGCATAGCAAAATGTTCTCTGAGAGATAACATCATACAAGAGAAACATAGTGGAGCATTATTTGGTCAGTTTTGACTAGATAAGACTTTAGAGCTATTTTGTAGATATTACTTTTGACCAAAATTATAGAAAGGTTGATGAAAATTGTGGAAGAATGCACCATTTTTCAAAAAAGAAAAGGTAGAAGTGATAATGCAGGATTGTATCAATCCCTACCTATTCCTTCAAGACCATGGGAAAGTATCACTATGGATTTTTTATATGGGATTACTAAGAAATAAAAAGGGGTATGATAGTGTTTTTGTTGTTGGAGAAAAATTTAGTAAAATGACACACTTCTTACCATGTAAATCCACTAAAGATGCTTCGTACATAACATATTTATTCTTCAAAGAGATAGTTTGAATTCATGGATTACCATTGAATATTATTTCAAATAGAGATGATAGATTTATAGGTCATTTTTGGAGGACCCTTTGGAAGAAACTTGGCACAAATTTATCTTTTTCATCTTCATATCACCCACAAACTAATGGTTAAACAGAAGTTGTCAACAAATCTTTGGGAAATTTGTTAAGATATCTTACAAAACAACATGGAGAAAAATGGGATTCTATAATTGCTCAAGCTAAATTCTCATACAATGATATGAATAGAAGTATAGGAAAATCTCCATTTTAGATTGTGTATGGTACACACCCACAAGGAATTCTCAAGCTGAGAGAACTTCCAAAGACTTTTTTGAGCAGTTCACATGGTGAAGAATTTGTTGAAGCTATTAAAGAGGTCCAAGATCAAGTCAAGTTACAACTACAAAATTCAAATTAGAAATACAAAGAATTTGCTAATCAGAAAAGAAGGGAAGTATAGTTTAAGGTTGGTGATTTAGTGTGGGCATATCTAAAGAAAGAAAGATTACCTCAAACAAAACATACAAATTTATTACCTAAGAAGGTTGGTCCTTCTCAAATTCTAGAAAAGTATGGACACAATGCATACAAGATTCAATTACCTACAGATATTGGTATTTTACCCATATTTAATGTTTGTGATCTCACACCATATAAAAGTTGAGAAAACCAACTAGCACATGAAGATTTAGTAACAAAAAATTTGTAGCAAGTATTTAAACCAACGCCACCTCAATTGGAGAAGATACTCGATACAAAGATATAGAAAAATTCAAAGAGACAATATACCTAGTATTTAGTCAAATGGAAGAATAGAACAACAATAGAAGTTATTTGGATGGATGAGAAATAAATCAACAAGGATGGTTCATCATTACAAAATCTCATCTCAAGTGGATTTGAGATTCATTCTATAAGGGAGTATGTTGCAGTGGCAAATCAGACAAATGTTATAGAAACTAACATGGTTAAAAATGCTACAGGAAGTTATGCAAAAAGTTAATGTCATATTTGTATGTTTTCAATTTTTAATTTTTGTAATAAAGACCTATGTTGTGGTGGCATAAAGGGAAGAGTGATTCAATAAACTCTCCAATTATAGCCATTGAGGATAAAGTGTGTTTCATTTTGATGTTAACTCAATTTTCTTTAAGTATGTTTTGCATGTTTAATAATTAGGCCAACTAAATAATCGACAGCTACAAGAAGTTGGTAGCAGATTCCAATTCCCCATGATTTTAAACATGGCTCTCTATTCTTGATTTTGGATTATGTTTCATCTTCCTACATCAGAGATAGGAAAGTATTGAAAAGATAGGTTTTTTAATGTAATTGGGATCAGATACCGAGAAGAATAGACAATTTTGATTTTTGATTTTGATTTTTGTGGTTTCAATTTAGAATGTATGATTTTTATTTTTTTCCAGAATCTAAAAGCCTAATATTTTGAGTATATGTTGATAGTCTAATGAGTGCATAACAGAATAGTATTTGGTGTTTTATAGCTAAACTAAGTTTGTGGGTTTCAAAATTTACTATAGAACATTAATTTTGTTGAGTCATAAATGTAAGTATCTATTGCTTTTAGGGTCATAAAAGTCGATGGGAGTTTTGTAAATGATCTATGATTGGTTTGAGAGATTGCAAATGAGTGATGTATCATATTCTTTTCTTGTTTTCATTTGTTTTACTATTTTTTTACCCTACTTGTGGATGCACAAGAATCCAAACTCTGAATTTCATGAATATGATCCATGTATTCACCAATATGTTTAATCTCATAATTGTCATGAGATGGTGAGAAGAATTGAACTGAACCATGAAATGATAGTTTTGATTCATGTTTGGAATGTCATGTTTGATAATTGGTTTGGGTTTGAATTTTGTATTTTGCATGCAAACATATGGTGTGGATTTTAACATGATTTATTATTGATTGGGAGCCAATCTAAATTTATTTCTATATTCAATTTTACTTTCAAAGTAATCAAGTTTTCCATGTATTTTGGTTCCACTGGGGAGGAGTCTGGTTGATATATGTTAAGTTGATGCAAAAAACAAGTGTTGTTACAGGATGTTAAAGGAGTTCCTATTGCATGTCATTGTATGAATTAGAATTAAGAGAATTAGTTGGATAGCAATTTTAGATTGATTTAAAATTGATCTTGGAAGTTGTCTATGCCCCTTGAAGAATCTTAGTCGATTGATTGATTTCTTGATTTTTCCAAGGTGAGGCTTTGCATCAAAAAATATTGTTGTTTAGTTTTTATCTATAATCTATGCCTCCTATTAAAGGAAATTGTACACTCATTTTTTATGCGCACAGTTTATTGTGCAATTTTTTCTCTCTCAAAAATGAATTTACAAATTCTTGTCTGACAGAAAATATTCTAAAAAGAGCATGCCAAATGGTTATTAAACAAGTTGATGAAATTTCAAAAGGCATGGACACACAAAGCACAAAGAACATGTACCTAAACACATTTCTTTTCATAGTCAAGCAGCCAGGTAACAAGAAAGCACCTAGAAAAAATATAGAGAGGAAAAATGATCGAAAAGTTTCTTTATGACTTGAGAAGAAAGATTTCCACAACCCCAAAAATGCATACAATCATCACTATGGAAATAGAAAAGTTAAAAATAAGTTTCACTCAATATGTCATTTCAAATCCACACTTACTAATCATATGATGCATTTTGTTTAATATTTATCATCTAATCTCTATGATGCAATTCCTTAAACTCAAGAGTAAAAAATAGAACAACAGGAAAAAGGTAGACTAGGTAAAGCATAAAAGGAGAAAAACAATGCAGATACAGATTGGGAAATATAGATTGCAAAGTGTAATTGAACTTTCAAGTTTATATATATGATTCTACAACATAGAGTCATACAAGGTTGTTAGGAAAGTCTTTGCAGTCACACTTTTTCATGAGAGCACATTTTCTCAAATAGTTTGCACACCTTCTCTGTGCTACCACTTAAGCATCTATGTACATCATTTCAAAAGAGATTGTTAAATCATAAATGTGCATCTCTTATTAAGGCTCATGTCTTACAAACACCCATGTTCCATTGTGCTTTGATGGATATCCATACTCTATTACAAAGCTCCCCTTTTGGGTATAGGGAAAGGAAATGTAGATGAAGGCTACCAAATCTTTCTTTACCCTTATGATTGGCTAATAATGAGTAGGGGATTAGCCTTTTCATTTATCTTTGTTGGTAAATTGGAATCTTTAATGGAATTTAAGTAATAAATGGCATCCAAATGAAGTGTATAAAATTTTCAAGCCTTGTTTTAAAGTAATTGGTTTAATCAAAAAGATATAAAAGTCATGTTAAGTAAAGGATTGTTGAAAATAGGTGTAAAAGAATATTATCTTTGATTATTTGAGCTTGAAATTTGGAATTTTTTTCTTAAATAAAATGTTAATTGGATATTGAACATAAGAAACATATATCATTTGTGTAGGAATCACACTCTAACGAATAGATTGTAATTGTAGAGAAGTTTGGATTGCTAGCATATGGTGGGATCTCAAACTGAGTCACATATTTTTTCTCTCTTCTGTATGGATCTATTTTGGAGCCTCTACTATGACAAGGACTTAACCATGTTTGATGATAATAAAAAGTTGAGCTTATGGGCTGTGAGGAATTCCAATGAAGATGCATTATATATATATATATATATATAGTAGATGAAGTGAGAAAGAAAATTTTCATTTCAACCATGCCACACATCTTAAATTTCAACTAAAGTAAATCCCAAATGCTAGCATATTCCATTTATTTATTTATTCAAGTCATTTGATTTCATTGTAGTTTCTTTGATTTTGCCCCATGGTGATAATTCCACAAGCAGCGGACATAATTATTGATTCACCCCAATGAAAGACTCAATGTCACTCTGTTTGATGGTTAAATATCTCATTGTCCATATCTTAGATGGCTCAAACCCTTATTCCCCCTACAAGCTCATTGATGGCGTGGAGTCTTCGAAGGTGGAACATCAAAGAGGTGAAGCTCATTTTTGGCTAACTGCAAGGCCCATAGCCCCAGTAAAATTCCTATCAACAAATAGAAGGAGAATTTTTAGCCTTCTATATATGTATTCTAATAATAAATCTACCAATATGTCTTTAATTTTTATTGATGTGATATATATTTGTATCATTTTATTAAAAAGATTATGTATTATGGTTTTTTGGATTAGATAAAAAATAAGTCTAATATAAATTTTTTATTAAATAAATGATAAAATACATAACTTAAAAATTAAATATGTTTATTTTAGTTTTATTTTATTTTGCATGAAATAAACCTAAAATTGTTATTAAGTGTTCAATTATAAAATGATTATTAATTATTATCTTGAATGTAAAATGAATAAAATTATAACATTATTGGACAAAGAGGGGTAACTAAAGGTTTATTCTAGTTTTGCATACATTTTTGTAAGAGTTTGGAGGTTTTCTATCAGTTATACATTAATTTTGGAGTTCATGTGTTGCATATATATCAATTGAAGATATTCAATCACTTAACTCCAATTTAAATTTAGTTCATCTCCTTCCATGCACAATTTCCATTCATACTCAACCCTTACAACTGTAGAAGTCTATTAATAGAAGGCACTTATAAATCAAGGAATAAATGAGCAGTAGTCATATATTCAATCATTTGTATTTGTGTGACCAATAATTTATTTGTGTGTGATGAATTAATCATTGATCATTCATTTACCTTTTTATTTTGGCGACTAATTATTAGTGACCAATTGTTTAGTCATTTATTTAGCCACTTATCTTTGTTTAATCTTGTGATTTTACCAAATAACCAAATTGTCATTTACTTAGTCACTTATCATTTATACTCATAAATTGAAAAATGTTACAATAATTTGATCAATTTTAGTCATGTGACTAAATATTTTAGTCTTGTGACAAATTTTTGGTCACATGGTTATTTATTTACCAAAATTCCACTAGTGACAGCTCTAGATTCAATTCTAGAGGACACCAGTGCGGAGGGAGATGAAGGGGATGATGGAGAAGATAAGGGGATAGGAGGGAGAGCCAAGCCTAGTAGATCAAGAGGTACATCAGGTAGTAGGACCCAATCTTAGAGTAGGGTCAAAGATGAGGAGGAGGAGGAGGAGCTAATAGAGGAAGAGTATCTAGTTAGACAACCTTGAGTGGATACAGATAGGGGTCAACAATAAGGGCCAACTACACCAGTTGAGGGAGAGGATTAGAGAGATAAAAAGATAAGGATACTAAAGGTAGAGCTCCAAGAGGCATAGATGATTATATCTATGAGGTACAACAACTAGCAAATGCAAGAGTAGAGGCTCAAGCATGGGAGAGAGTTCTACAAGAGGATCTTGTAAGAGAATGGCATGGTGTGGAGACACACAATGTGAGAGTAGACTACTACTCTTGTGCCTACATAGAAATAGTTCCCTTAGAGAGAGAGGTGCCCCACTACTCTATGAGAGAAGGGAGGTTACAAGGAGTTGCACAACCACCAGACAAGGCTCAAACACCTCCTCTGTAGCCACATCAAACCGAAGAAGGAGGGAGTTAGACCTAGGGTGTAGCTTAGGGTTCTATGTCCTCATGAAATTTTGAGACATTGATCTATATTTTGTACTCTTATTGGATGTATACTTGACATTTCACTATATATACACTTGTCTCATTTTATACTCATGTCATGGATGTATCTATATTTTAGTACTTATATTTATGTTTCCATGCGATGTTGATATGCATGATCATGTTTATGTGTGCTCATCTTATGTTAATATTCCCATGGATGTATTGATGTCTCTCTCTCATATTCTTAGTTTAATATTATGATATAAACTCGTGATTTGAAAATTTAGCACTCAGATAGATTAGGTATGATGATTAGATTAAGCCCTTGTGATAACAAGAAGCAAAGAAAGAAATAAGATGACAAGATTGAAAGGAGATAAAAACATGATTGTGAAGAATTAAGGAAGTCAATGTAGCTAAATAACATGTCATAAAGGATAAAGAAGACTCTCAAAACTCAAATGCAAGAGCTGAGTTAAAATGAACTCTAATTTGCAAGCTAGTATGCAAAAGGCACAATTGCAAGGGTTATATAAGGGGGTCCTAGTTTTTATAATCGAGCCTTATTGGGAACATCAAAATATCATACAATCATCATGAGAAAAACTATGAGGATATGAATAAGATCTTTATTAGATATAAATCTGGGAACCCAACCTGTGCATCAAAGACAAAAAGGTCAAGATGGCTTTAGATTCCCTAGATTTAGTGTAGCAAGATTATGCTCACTTCAAGACACAAAATGTTGAGATGGCCATGAGAACACACTTGTGAAAATAGACAAGGACATAACATTGTAGATCCTAAGTGTCAAGCAGGTCAAGAAAGATTCTAAAGACACCTAAGATCTAATAAAGTACACCCATAGAAAAAAAAAAAAAAAAAGGAAAGCATGCCCCATGCCCCTAGTCCTCTAGTTCATGACATCCTTGAAAGACTATTAGGAAGGAAACGCTCAACAAAGAAATTATCATAGACAATACACAAAACAAAACAAGCCAACAAGTTTCAGTTAGTTTTAGTTTAAGTGCATGTGTGAAAGTCATTTGACCATCTCCCAAGGACTTAAGTCTTCCAGTGAGAAATATTGTAGCATCCTAGACTAGGAAAAGTTGTTGGTAATATGGCTAGGAAGATGAATGAGTGTTTTCATTTATGGAAACATATATATTTTGGTATTTCAGTATCAAATAAAATAGAAAATTATCTAAGTATTGGACAGTTTGTAACAGCACAGAGATAGATTCCTTATGTATGGACGAGAGTATGAGTTAGCACATGCATAGTTGAGGACTGATAGTTGATAATTTCATGATGACATATGTCAATGTGCAGATTTGTACAGATGGTACAATGATAGTTACAGAGGAATTACTAGTATAGGCAATTGACAGAGTAGAACAAAGCATGATAGTAAAATGAATTGTATGGCTTAAGGAATTATTTTGGTAACAAAATGATTACTTAACTATGATGGTCTGACATATTAGATGTCTACTTCGAGTTATTTTTATAATTAGCCAAGTGTTTGGAAGCTTCAAAGATGATTGATCAAGAGTTTTGAGAATTTGTAATGTATAAGTAAAGATCATATCTTGCATAGCTAGTATGAAGTTATAATACATGATGTGAACTATTGTGAAGGAAGTTTATGTGATATGTGAGCTTTGTATGAAGTGAGATCTAGTGTATGACTAGAAGATTTGCAAAGTGCAGTAGTGAGACAATATTGTATGTATATCTATACTTGTGAAGAAACTTATTTGTATATTGCATGTTAGGAAAATGGGCTCTTCTTGCATATATTGTCATTGTTTAACCAACTCATAACATGGTTGAAGCAACTTCTAATAGGTTTGAGGCTTTTAATATGGCCTAGTCCTCTAACAAGGACTTGAGACACTATAAGTATTTGATAGAATCTTAACAGGATCAATATCCATAGCTAGATTCTTTTGTTTAGTTGATCATTCTCTAGATATCATCCTTAGTGGGGTTTTCCATTAGCTAGGATTTCCCTAGCTGACAAATAATGGTGTTATCAGTTCTCTCTATATATGGTTTTATTTACTATTCAACATTATTGGTTTACATTCATATGCATGTTTCAAAGTAATTAATAATATCCAGTTGTGGGTAAAAGTTTGTAGAATATTGATTCCCTCTCCCCTCTCGGTATTATCTATTTCTAACAATTGGTATCAAAGCCCATATACTCAGAAAAGGCTTAAAAAATTAATATCCCTATGGATATGGAATAGTTAAAGAGAAATCTTGAAGAATCTCTTGAGAAAATTGATTTTCTTACTTAAGAAAGAGATAACCTAAAAGATAGGTGTGAAGATGCAAACGTTACATTGGAAAACTAAAAGATAAGATTGATGATCTGAAATCTAGGAAGGAATCAAAAGAGTGGATTAGTGATAATGATGAAGTAGGAACTCTCAAGAAAGAAAATAATATCTTGAAGCATGAGTTGAAAATTATTGAACTTAAGTTGAGTCTAAACAAAGATGACTATAAGATTGAACTGGATTGTAAATTTGAGAATGCAAACCTAAAATCCTAGTAGTCTCAAGTACCATCTAAATTAGATTCTATTAAGATAGAGCATGCAAAATTATAAAAGTATAATACTATTGTGAAAGGAGAATTGATGCAAGCTAAACAAAAATTATAGAATCTTTATTCTAGTAGTGAGAAAATTGATGAACAACTATTTTACCATAGATCTTCTTATGATAAGACAGGCCTTGGATATCTCATTGGAGAAAAGTCAGCCAAGAAAACTGAAGTTAGAAAAGAACTAGATCTAGTTGCTGAGACTCCTAAGCATAAAGAAATTGATCATAGTAGGATAGCATATCTATAGAAGTATCTAAAGAAATTAAGCAATTTGATTTGTCTAAGAAACATGAAAAACCTAAGGAAAATGAGAAAATTAATCCATATGAGAAACATGATGAATCTAAGAAAACAAAATAGTCACCTAAGGAAGTTAGAGATGAATTTGGAGGTAGATATTTTATATGCAATGAAGTTGGTTATATGAAGAGATATTACACAAGTAAGTCCTTTAAACCCATCATTAATTTATATTTTTATAATTGTCATGGTTATGGTCATAAAGCAGTAGATTATAAGAAACCTAAGCTTGATAGTAGTAATGGAAATAGTAGAATGTTTAGGAACACTAACCTTGTAGGTAATGAAAGAGGGAGATCACAAAGTAGTTCTAATGATGGAGAAAGACCTAATAATGGAAAGAACTAGATTGTATGTTATAAATGTAATGATCTTAGACATATTGAAAGGATTTATAGAGCACTTGATAGTCAAAATGGAATTAATCAGAGAAGGAAAGCACTAGTATATCAATTATGCAATAAATTTGGACACACAACAAGATTTTGCAGAATGGATAGAAGGAATTTCAACAAGAATCCTAATTAAATAAGGAAAAATAAAAGAAATGATAATGGTAGTGATAACTATCAAAAGGAAGCACATAAAGAGCATGTTGATGAATTCAAAGAAGTATTTGTGAAAGCTAATCATACAAAAAGGTCTTATACAATTTTAGAAGAGAAGTGTTTTGATGCACCTAATAGAGGATTGAAGTTAGCAATTGTTTGTGACTCATCCTATTTCAATTAAGAATTTCTAGTAGAAGTAGGGTGTTAGTTGATTAGAACTAATGTTAGAAATAAATAGAAGTTGTGCAGTTAGCAAAAGGTAGAGGACATAGTAAGGAAGCTATGGTCAAGTGCGCATGCATTTTTATGATCACGGCATGTTGTAGGGAAGAAAGAAATCTTATTGGTAATTAGGAACAACTTTTTAAGATGAAGTAGACACACATTTAATGTGAAGTTAAATTTGAAATGATTTGAGGATAGTGCACAAGATTTTTAGTACCACTTGTTTGTGTAAATAATTTGGAGCATTTGTAATTGATTTGATATACAATTAAGAGCGAATTGAAGTGTCTAAAGTGCAAAGTTGAAGAAGCCCTAATACATGATACTCAAGGTGATTAATGAAGATTTTAGTTACTATTTTCAGCATAGTCAATTAGCGTAATGGCAAGCCAATCTATCTATGATGTTAGTGAGAGACCAAGGTACAAATTTAAGAAACACCCGTTTGTTTCTCTTATTGATGATCCTTTGGGAGCATTCTCACAAATCACACCTAATGTACTTCATGTAGAAGATGTTAGATGTTACATTCACTATAAATTTAAGAGTACTAGAGACAAAGACATTAAAATGGATTTATGTATAATGTATAATGGAAATCTAACCTTGAAACCTGAGTTTTCATACTTGAATGAGTTGAACCTGATCAAGTATAAGTTTTTTATGGAATTTGAAGTAGGATTATTTTTAGAAGAGTACATGAAGAAATGTTTTGGGAAGGAGATATACTTATTGTAATTGATAGTGACCTAATTCATAAGGTCATTGGATTGAGCAATGAAGGCTGTAATATGGTAGATGATAGAAATGTTAGGAAGACTATTGAAACAAATTCAAAAACTAAATTTGATGGTAGAAATATGAGAGTTGACCTAATTGAGAATACTGGAGTTAGAGTCTTGAGAAATATTATTGGATAGAAGCTCATTCATAGTTCAAGGGTAAATTTTGTGCTAGTAGGATTTTTGCATGCAACATATGTGATGACTTTTGAAAAGAAAAAGGTAAGCATGTGCAAGATTGTTAAAGTACAATTATTGGATAAAATTGCAAAGCTAAAGAAATATAAGAAATTAGTTATTGGATTTGAGTCTTTATTGACTTATTTTTTTCCCAAGCAACCAATAAATTCCCTAGAATGACAAGTTGGGATAGTAATGAGTGCACCATGAAGATGATCACTCAGTGTTGTAGGGCCAGACTTAAAGATTTCAGAGACAAAGACATAGACAGAATGATGAATAATTTTTAGTTGGAAATAAAATAGAGACATAGAATCCCTCCTACTATGGTAGAAAAGTATAAGGATGAAATGTGTTTTATGGTAGAAACTAATACAACCTGTATGGAGGTAGTGGAATCAAGAGTTACATTCATAGAACTTATGGGTTATGAAATGAGTGAAGAACTCACTGAAGGTTATGAAAAGATTATACTTCAATCAGAAAGAGACATTGAATGTTCTAGATGGGGAAAATATGAAGAAAATATGAGGAAAGTTCAATTTGAGCTTCAAAATAAGGAAATTAAGAAGAATGTTGAGAAAAGGATTGAATCCAATCTCAAGGAATTAAGAATGACAAGGTAGGAATATTATGAGATCAAGGGTATATTTGGAGATGAAGGCCAATAGTTAAATAGAGGTATTGGTAGCTACTCCTATTGCCATTGTATCACCTTCAAATGGAGTAACAATAGAAAGATCTATTACATAGATATATATTGTACACTATGCCATAGTTGTACAAGTGAAACTTGGTAGAGAGCAATCTGGATAGAAGAAGAAACTTAATGAAGATGTGGTAGTTACAACATGTTTGCAAAGACAATATGGAAGGTTGGTGAAGAAAGAACCTATACAATCTCCTAAGAGAAGGACCGAGCAAACTACCAATCATCTGGGAAAGAGAAGGAAAACACTATAGATAAGTGAGTCTGGTGAGTCTAAGAAGAGATTGAAGAAAAGGTCAATGAACAAGTAGTTGGTGAAGGTAGAACATCAATTGGTAAGAAATCCTAGAAAGCTAAGGTTGAAAATTTGATTATGCAGATCATTGAGAATGACAGTTTTGTTTAATTAAATAAATATTACAATTTGTATAGTAACATGGATAGAAGGCAGTTAGAGAATGCTATAGTAAGGAACATTATTCTAAGGACTAAAAGATTTGATAGTATTCAGAATAAGATACCTGAAGACTTGTATAATAGGCTACTAAACATAAAGAGAAGATTTTTAGAAGAAGATATGAAGTTAAGAACAAATCTTATTAAGAAATTATATGAAGTGAGCATTGATGATGACATAGAGATTATGTTGAAATGTATTGAGCCTTTGTTGAGAAATAAAATATTAAATTCTTCCTATGGGAGGAAATTATGAAGAGGTTATTGAAATCTAATTGAAAAGATCATTGTTGAAGAAAAAAGAGGGAGATTGTTGAAGAAGACTATGTGTTTCAATCATTGTTTTGTCACTAATGTCAAACCTGTTATTTGTTAGTAAGACAACTTCTTATAAGATTCAAGTACTATCACTTAGTTAATTGATGAAGAGGATTTGATCAATAAGAGGTAACAATAGCACCTAGAAGAAAGATTGAGTTATGATTATATAATGAAGTACAAGGATCAGTTAAGATAGTGATGACATGACATATTGATAATCTACTTAACGTTACAAATGTTGGCTACACTAAGAAATTTTAGAAGAATAAGTTACACAAAAAAAAATTGCCAAGCTTGATTGAGTGGATAGTAGATGTCAAGCAAAGATAGTGCAAGCCAAGTAGAAAGTCAATTGGAGCCAAGTAAAAGCAAATTCTAGTGAATGTTGAGCAAGACAGTTGATGCCAAGTAAAGTTTAGTTGATGCTGAGTACCAGTAAACTTTTGTTGATGTTGGGTGATTTTATAATGGATGTCAAGCAATGCAGTATGTGTCAAGCATTAGAAGTTTGATAATGTCGAGCTGCTGCATTATTCAAAAGATCAAAGATTCGCTAAATCTAAGCCAACAAGTTTGTTTTCTTGAATTTTGTGAACCAGGTGGAAGATAAGGTTGATGAGATGGTGGCATAGAATTTGAGGAAAACTATTTTTAGGAAAATTTAAAGTGGATTCTAAGAGAAGTTTCTAGAAGAGATATGAGATGTGGGGTAGATACATTTATCCTACCTAATCCATCTGAACCCTAATTTGGATGATGGAGAATGAGTGGCAAAATATCTAAATTTTCTATTTATAGGAATTTCTGGTCATGAAGCAAAGTTGTCATGTGCGAGAACCTAAGGAAGACCAAGGAGTAAAAGGTTTTTCTTTATCAAGTGACCTAAAAGAAGAGTCTACAATAACATGTTAAGAAAGAAGGCTTAAGGAGATGAATGCTTAAAGGGTGAATGAGCTATCAGAGTTGCAAAGTATGAAGGCCAAGTAGAATGGAGGACTAAACAAAGATTTGTAATCTGCAAGATAAGTTGTAAGTTGTATCAGATGAAAGCTCTACTATTACTCTCTAATGATTGTATCAGTCTAAGGTAAATTCTTTGGATTAAGGTTGACCTAACAGTCATTTGTAAATCATTTAATCAGGTGGCATTCCAAGTGAATGGCTTAAAGTCCTCTAACAAGGCTCACTCCTAACTAAGAAATTGAAATCCTTTAATAGGGTCACATTTAATAGTGTGTATCATAACCCTTAACAGGGTTGGCCTTTCATAGAGCATCACTTCAAAAGAGTGAAAAAGGGTAGCATATTATTGGTGGTTTTTCTCAAATTGGGTTTCCACATAAATCATTGTGTCAAGTGCATTGATCAATCTATTATGTTTTATGCTTTACATTTCTACAAGTTGATTTGATAGTAACCTACAAGTTTTTAAGTGATTGCATAATAGTATGGATGCATGCATGGATATAAATGTTTTAAGGGTTCACTAAGCTGTTAAAAGTTTTATTTATACATATAGACCTTAGATAAGTGATTCAACCCCCCCCCAGTTATTCTAAAGAATTCCAAAAATTGGTATCAGAGCCATCTACTTAAGAGGACTAGTTTGAAGGTACTAGAAGCAGAAAGATCAAGATGTCAAAAAGAGATGTACCCAAGCTTAATAGAGATAAATTTCCTACATGGAAAATTTTGATGAAGCTACCTTGGAGGACTTGGAGATCATCCATAATCTACCATTTTAGTGGAACATGTTGATCCAGCTGGAGCTCTAACTGCTGAAAATATGAAGAAGAAGAAAGAACACAATCAAGCATTGTTGGAGATTGCCTCTACTCTAAGCTATGTTGAATTTGATGATATCAAAGGTTGTGACAGTACAAAGAAAATGTGGGATTCCCTACACAACATCTATGGAGGAGACAAAAATATTCAAAGAGCCAAATCTAAGAGTCTTAGAGGTAAGTTTGATGATATGAGAATGAAAGAAGGTGAGAATATTGCTCAATATTTTGCTAGGATAAAAGAAGTTGTTAGTGCAATAAAAGGAGCTATTGGTTAGATAGATGATGAAACTATGCTAAGCAAAGTCTTGAGAAAACTACTACCTATTTATGCTATTAGATTTTCTACAATTCAAGAACTAATATGTATTCCAGGAAATGATGTAACCCTTGAGGGTTTGGTAGGTAGACTCACTTCTTTTGAACTATCTAACTATGACAATTACAAACCTGAGAGTCTTGAATCTGCTTTCAAAGCTAATTTTTAATTAAAAGATTTTGATGAGGTGAAGCAAAAGAAGAAGAGAAAGATAAAATATGTGTCTAGTGATAGTGATACAAATGAGGAAGATGTTGAATAACTGGAAGCACTACTGGCAACAAGATTCCATAAAGGTAAAGTTAAGTTCAAAGGTAAGTTACCTATCATTTGTTTCAATTACAATGAGGTTGGTCATATTGCTACAATATGTACACATAAGAAGAACTACAGAGGTGGTGATAAGTACAAAAATAGAAGAGAAGATGACAACAAATATTATAGAGATAAAGACAAGAAGTCAAGCTACATTGTTGAAGAGGAAACAATGGATGATTCTGATGAACATGATGATGAAGTGGTGTATGTTGCAATAAAGGTTGAATCTGATGAAGATGAGGCAACTACACTTGTGACTTGTCTGAAAAAAAATGATAGATGGATCATTAATAGTGGATGCTCACATCATATGACTAGAGACAAAAGTAAGTTGATTACCTTAAATTTTTATGAAGGAAATAGTGAAAGATTTGGCAATGATGCACCATGTTTGATAAAAGGAAAAGGTTCTATCAAACTCAAGTTGATTATCTTAAATTTTTATGAAGGAAATAGTGTAAGATTTGGCAATGATGCACCATGTTTAATAAAAGGAAAAGGTTTTATCAAACTCACAAACAAGATTTCATTTGACAATGCTTACTATGTTGAAGGACTAAACTATAGTCTTTTAAGTGTGTCACAATTAAATAATTTAGGATGTAAGGTTTAGTTTGAAAATAAGATTGCTAAGATATATGATACTAATGGAAAATTGATTGGAAAAAGGTGATCAAACTAGAAGTAATCTATTCTATCTTGATATAGAGGATGCTACGTGTCTTGTTGTAATATTTGATGATGTATGGCTATGGCACAAGAGTTATGTCATGTTAATTTTGATAACTTGGTTAGTATCAGTAACATGAAGAAAGTTAGAGGTTTTCCTAAGTTGAAGAAACTTGACAACACAATGTGCAAACAATGTCAGTTAGAAAAAATGACAAATTCAACCTTTAAGACTAAAGCTTATACCTCTAAAGAAATACTAGAGATTGTTCATACTGAATTGTGTGGACCAATTGAGGTGCAAAGCTATAAGGGAGATAAGTACATAATTTTATTTGTTGATGATTATTCTAGAATGATGAAAATCATGTTTTTTAAACAAAAATTTGATGCTTTTAAAATGTTTAAGTCATACTTAGCAAGAGTTGAGAAAGAAATAGGAAAGAGTCTGAAATTTTTGAGATCAGATAGAGGAGGAGAATTCACATCAAATGAGTTTGAGATGTTCTGTAATGATAGAGGAATCAAAAGACAAACATCTACCCCTAGGACCCCTTCACAAAATGGAATACTTGAAAGAAGAAATAGATCTATAATGGATTGTGCTAGAACACTCATGATGGAGAAGAATGTTACTCTGAAATACTAGAGAGAAGTTGTAAGTACAACTGTCTATACCTTGAACCATGTGCAAATCAAGAAAGGTACTCATTCAACACCTTTTGAACTATGGTATGGATACTCACCCAACGTAAAATACTTTAAGGTATTTTTACGTAAATGTTACATTCTTAAGATGTTAGGAATGGTAAAATTGATGCAAAAAGTGAAGAAGGTATAGTCCTTAGATATTCCACAAGAAGTAAAGCTTATAAGTGTTTGAATACTAACACTAACAAAGTTTTGGAAAGTGCAAATGTGAACTTTGATGAATATACAAAAGTACATGAGGCTAAACCTATGAAAGAACCAGAAGAATACAAATCATTTGTATAATTTTATAAAGCTACACCTGTTGAAGAAGATGTTGTAAATCAAGCTAGAAACCAACAGCAAGTTTCAGTGATTGTTGAGTCACATCCTATGAATGTTGAGTTGCACTCAGGAACTAAGCTACATTTAGATGTTGAGTTATAGAATGAAGTGGGTGCACATTTTGATTCTAAGGTTAGTGTACATGAAAGAGCTACTAAGATACTTAATAGAGATGTGCATAGTGATTCTACATTTAAAAGACAAAATGAAGAAACAAGAGTTGAGCCAAGATTATCTAAATATGTAAAAAGACATCATCTTGTTGCTCAAATCATTGGAGATAAAGATGTTAGGCCAATGACAAGAAATACATTGAGAAGTGAATCATGTTTGCTAAGTATGAAGGAACTCAAAATAGTGAAAGATGCATTAGAAGATTTGGACTGGTATAAAGCCATGGAAGAAGAGATTGAACAAATAGAGAAGAACAAAAAATGGAGTCCGATTCCTAGACTAGAAGACAAAAATGTAATTGGCACCAAGTGGGTATTCAAAAACAAGTTAGATAAGAATGGTGAAGTCACAAGAAACAAAGCAAGATTAGTTTACAAAGGATATGCACAAGAGGAAGGAATTGACTATGGAGAGACATTTGCCCTTGTTGCAAAAATGGGAGTAAGAATTCTACTTGCTTATTCTACTTGCTTATTCTGGATACAAAGGTTTCAAATTTTATCAAATGGATGTTAAATATGCATTTCTGAATGGCATATTAGAAGAAGTTTGCATAGAAAAACCAGAAGGTTTTGTTGATGTTAACAATAAGAACATGGTATGTAGATTGCACAGAGCTCTATATGGTTTGAAACAAGCACCAAAAGCATGGTATGAGAGACTCTATAATTATCTTGTGAAGATTAGATTTGAAAGGAATAATGATAATAACAATCTGTACATGAAGACAGAGAAAGGAAAAGTTATTTTGCAATCTGAAATATTTGTCGATGATATCATATTTGGAGGTTAAGATGATTTATGTAAAGATTTTGCAAATTAGATGAAGCAAGAATTTGAAATGTCTATGTTTGGAGGGATCAAATTTTTTTTAGGTTTGTAAGTATATCAGATGACATATGGTATATACATCACTCAGTCAAAGTATGTTAAAGAAATATTGAAGACTTTTGGATTAGAGGATTCTAAACGAGTAAATACACATATGGTGATAGACACAAGTTGTCAAAGAATGATGATTTAGCTGAGGTGAATCAAACATTATATAGGTCTATGAGTGGAAAATTACAATACATAGTACATAGTAGACTTGACATTGCATTATTTGTAGGAATAGTTGCAAGATTCTCCACTAATCCTAGGGAGAATCACTTAATGGTTGTGAAGAGAATAATGAGATATCTAAAAGGAACATAAGAGTTTAGTTTATACTACAAGAAGAATGAAAATTTTAAATTGAGAGCCTACACTGATGTTGATTGGGCTAGAAACATTGATGACAAAAAGAGCACTAGTGGAGGAGCATTTTTCTTAGGCAAGAGACTAGTTACATGGACTAGCAAGAAACAAAATTGCACTTCACAATCTACTATTGAAGCTGAATATGTTGCTACTGCTATAAAATGTACTAACATTGTGTAGATCAAGAAGTTACTCAAAGGAATGAAGGAAGAGATCATAGAACTAGTGATACTTTATTGTGATAATACAAGTGCTATCAATATATCAAAGAATCCAGTGATGCACATAAAGATCAAACACATTTCAATCAAGTATCATTACTTGAGAGAATTCAAGATAAAGAGGTGAAGATGGAATATGTTAATACAAAGGAGAAAATTGATGATATCTTCATAAAAGCATTACCTAAGGATGCTCATGAGTATCTAAGAGGTAAATTAGGGATGATACCCCTATCAAAGGATATTTAAGTAATAGAAGAAGTACCCTACATCAAACAAGTTGATATTCATATAATGTAGTGGATCTTACTTTAGGAGTTGCCTAAAGTAATCACAAAGCTAAAACTTCAAATCAGTCACAAGCAAGGTGACAGAGGGAGAAACAAAAGAAACTGCAAAAGCCTATAGCTACATGTTTTAAGATGACAAGTTTTTGGTGTATGTCTTTGGCATTGTTGTCAAAGAGGGAGATATTCTACTGATCAAGAGTCAGAATAGACAGGGAGATATTGATCAAAAGCCAGAATGTATAATTATAGAGGGAAATGTTCTACTAATCAAACTAGTATAATTTTTTATTAGAAAAGGACACATGTATGATGAGGGAGATAGAGAAGAATGTAAGAAAGAGGGAGAAATCCTAATCTACCTAGTAAGAGGGAGATACAAAAAGGAACTAAGAGGGAGTTATCAAAAGGAATTTGTAACCTAATCAGAAGATGAAAGTTGTTGATAGGGGGAGAGATTTCAATACAAGGAATTATTTTCTTTTTGATATTGTCTTACTATTTTGACCTAGTCAGTTTGGCTGAACAAGATGCTCATCATTTGACTGACTTAGTTGATCAATTTGGTTTGTCATCAATGCCAAAGAGAGAGATTGTTGAGATCTGATTGAAAATATCATTGTTGAAGAAAAAAGAGGGAGATTGTTGAAGAAGACTATGTGTTTCAATCATTGTTTTGTCATTGATGTCAAACTTGCTATTTTTTGGTAAGACAAATGCTTATAAGATTAAAGTACTATCACTTAGTTAATTGATGAAGAGGGTTTGATCAATAAGAGGTAACAATAGCACCTAGAGGAAAGGTTGAGTTATGATTATGTAATGAAGTACAAGGATCAATTAAAATAGTGATGACATAATGTATTGATAATATACTTAAGGTTGCAAATGTTGGCTATACTAACAAATTTTAGAAGAACAAGTTACACAAAGTTTGTCTACCAAGCTTGACCGAGTGGATAGTAGGTGCCAAGCAAAGATAGTGTAAGTCAAGTAAAAAATCAATTAAATGATGAACATCGCAACAAAGAAATAATTGTTTTCACATAGCTCATAATAGATATGAAGTAAACATGCAATTGAAATCCACATGCAAGAGAATAGACAACATACCCACAAAAATTGTGACACAAGATATATCCTGGGAAACCTTCATTGAGGGAAAAATCTAGCCTCCAAAAACATCTATCAGCATGTATTATTCAGCAACAACACCATTGCAATACAACCATGGAAGCCTTCAAAGCCATAGCCACAACTGAGAAATCTATGTGAACAAGCATGAATCCACACATTTAATGCCATGCTTCTAAACTTCACAAATGTTCCCTTGGCTAACTTGTCAAGCCTTGTCCTGCTCAACTCTTTCTCTTTTTTTCTTCTTCTTCTCACTCCAACAACTACCCTTATGGCTGCTTATATAGTAGCAAGTCCCACAAAACCACCAAGTGGTATTACATAAATCATGTGCTAAAACTATGTGCTACCTAACCCACTGACCCCACATTTAATATTGGAAATTTAACTCTTTTCTCCAATATTAAATAATTATATGAAATATTATCAGAATGTTACAATAAAACTCATCAAGTATATCCAATGGGAATCTTTACATGTTGCACGTCCATCTAGGTGCAACATTACATAATAAAATAAAATAATACAATATAAAAATACTATGCAATGTGTGCAACACCCATTTTCTCAACAATCTCTCACTTGTTGTATATATTGCATAGGGTCAATGTGTAGCCACATAAATGAACAAGGGAAAAATCCCTCCCAATACATCCACCATCATGGATCAAAGTACATAAAGTACTCCATCCTAGTACCTGCAAAAAAATCAAAGTATCTAGCTTCCCAAACATGAATAATCTCACATCCTATTATGCCACTACCACTGGACATACATAGAATCCATCCAAAGAGAAAGCCACTTAACCTATTGCATTAGAAGATCATAAAATCCTATACCAACTAAAATGCCAAGCACAAAAACCTGACCCAAAGGTAATCACATGCATTTTTAGTTGTCAAAAATATTCATAGCTGAAATAGCACCCACACAAAGTGCCAAATCCATCCAACTATCCATACCTCCAAAGGTATACCAAGTGAATCTCACATCATTAACATATACAATCTATAACCTATAATCACAAGCCTCAAGAGCAATACCTACCACATATATACTAAGAAGCTCCCACTACAAAAGATAATGTCAATTCTATAACCAATTCACTCAAGACATCTTAAAGAAGTGAATCCATGTAACCTCAAGGACATCCACAATACATAAACCAATAACCTACAAGAACAACTCTCATAAGAAGTCTCCAATGCTCTCCCACATTCTCCACAACCAAAAAAGGAAAGAGATAAATAAATAAACATGTCATCTCTCACATGACATACATGAGCACAAATTAATGATCACAATTTCTAACCAATCTCAAATCCAATGTTAGTGAAACAGTACATCCAAGAAGATAACCAAGACCAAAGAAAAACCATGACAATCATAACCTGTATCATGTCCTCCTACACACACCTCTATATGTAAACTATATATGATCTCCTCCATAAAACCCCAACAAGAAGCCTCAACAACACCCAAACCATACCATAAAATAAATCATGGATGTAAGCCTCTCACAAGAAGATCAAACTCATAAACAATTCCTAACTCAAGGAATAACCATTCCTAAACCAAGGAATATGCCCAATATAAAACCATATCCCAAACTGAACCAACTTAACAACATATGCAAATGGAGATAACCAATGCTAAACCATCTCTCAAATGAACCCTCGAGAAGTAAATCATGTGCCATAGCTCAAGATCCATTTCCATGAAAGACAAGCATAAATGTAATGCACCTAAGAGAAACAATGGGCTATACCTCTCAAGTAGCAAACCATCCAGTAGACTAAGAGTGGGGAATGAGAATGTTCACCAAGATATCCAAGTCTCCAACCAAGACTCAAAAAGAACAATCTCCTCTCAGGTCCATATTAGGTGACTACCCCTCGGTCTTCCTATTGAAACCATCAACCGTCCCAACAAATACTTCTCTAATCCAAGAGAAATCAACATCACCACCATCTCTAAGTATCCATGACCACCTTTAACCAATCAATCTATGCCAACTCCAAATGCAACATAGCAATATAATGAAGTATCCAGCTTATGATCAATATACTCAGTACCAAGAAACTATACCAAGATCAATGTCAAAGTTCCAACCATGGCCTCAAGAACATAAATATGACAACATGATCTAATTATCTCAACCAAAGAGATAACATGCTCCATATGAACATAATATAACATACCAAAAATCTAAATGCATATCAAGAGTATACCATGACATAATAATAAAACCATCCTCACACCAAGGATAACATGTCAAATGAAAGCATAAGCCACACCTTTACCAAGACTCCACAAGTCCTCAAGATATAACCATCTCCACACATTATGAAGATAACCAAGTGCACCATGCAAATGTCAAAGATGCTTTTGAAGCAACACAATCTAAGAAAAACCTCCAACATCTGCAAACATTGAATAAATATACCAATGCCAACAACTCCCACTCAATTGTGGTACCTAGTAGCCCATGGCATCATAAAATCCATCTCCTAGATGAAGATCCTCCAGGTCTACACTCACACAACCAAAGTGTCAGTACCAAGTGAAACCAAGATCTCCAAACCAAGAAGATACAAACCAAACCAAGAACTAATCTTGCACTGTCACCTCATCACTATCACAAGTTCCCACTAAACTCTGTATCCAAGTTATCCATGACATCATGATAAAAACCATCATCTAACCATGAGAATCAATCAAGGCATCAAACCATCAAAGAACTCAAAGTGCACATCATGAGCTCCTCAAAAGAAACCAAATAACCATGATCCTCAACCAAGAAGATAATATACCACTATAACCAAATCAAGAATCCAAATCAATGAACATTAAGGATGTACCTATATGTCCAATCATGTCATGCCAAAATCCATGGCACCATGATCACATCCATGAACCGAGCATCTGGCTCTCAATATGTGCAACCTAATAGTATAAAATAGTCAACCACAATCCTCCACCATGACTATACCTATTAAGAACATCTCATCCTTTCTACATGAATTAAAATCAACAAATCATGTGACTTAGGGCATAGAAAACCCAAATACAAGCCACCAATCTGAATATGCATCAATAATAAAAGATCAATAGGCAAAGACAACCCATAACCAAGCCATAAATGCAACCTATAAGTGTAAAGCATTTACAACACTGCACAACTTGTAGACCCAACAAGTCATCATACATATTCAAACCAAATGATGATAACCATATCATCATGAGAACAATCTAAAATATGAACTGAGTATACAATGACATCAAATCCAAATCTCCAAAATATACAATGCCATAAATTCACAATGTTACCATACTCAATATATATCATAAATCATTCATATCAATATATCACCAAATAAACCATTCCAAAACTACACCAAATTTGAGCCAATGTGTAGAGATCTCCAAGAGCTTTTTTTTTTTACTACTCAAAGTCCAAAATCTGACTCCATATGCCCAAGTTATGCCCTAATCTATTCTCAAAATAAATAACATCTGACTTCTAGGCTCTTAAAACTTCAAAAAAATTTAAAATCACAAAACTAAACCTACACCAAGTTTTAGTGCTTTGAATTAGCTTTCGAACACCTATAAGAAGTCTAGAATCTAATATTCTAAGAGAAAGTTATGGTCATTTTACTAATACTATCTTTTTACCATTTTCATTGCAATTTTTTTGACTAACTTAGTTGATCGGTTTGGTTTGCCATCAATGCCAAAGAGGGAGATTGTTAAGATCTAATTGAAAAGATCATTGTTGAAGAAAAAGGAGGGAGATTGTTGAAGAAGACTGTGTTTTAATCATTGTTTTGTCACTAATGTCAAACCCGTTATTTTTTGGTAAGACAACTACTTATAAGATTCAAGTAATATCACTTAGTTGATTGATGAAGAGAAATTTGATCAATAAGAGGTAACAATAGAACCTAGAGGAAAGGTTGAGTTATGATTATGTAATGAAGTACAAGGATCAGTTAAGATAGTAATGACATGATGTATTGATAATCTAGTTGAGGTTACAAATGTTGGCTACACTAAGAAAGTTTAGAAGAACAAATTACACAAAGTTTTTCTATCAAGCTTGACCAAGTGGATAGTAGGTGTCAAGAAAAGATAGTGCAAGCCAAGCAAAAATTTAGTTGGAGCTGAGTAAAAGAAAATTCTAGTGAATGTCAAGCAAAATAGTTGATGCCAAGTAAAGTTTAGTTGATGCCAAGCACCAATAAACTTTAGTTGATGCCGAGTGATTTTATAATGGATTCCAAGCAATGTAGTATGTGTCAAACATCAGAAGGTTGATAATACCAAGCTGCTGCATTATTCAAAAGATCAAAGATTTGCTGAATCTAAGCTGAAAAGTTTATTTTCTTGAATTCTATGAGAAGTTTCTAGAAGAGATATGAGATATGGGGTAGATACATTGTATCCTACCTAATCCATCTAAACCCTAATTTGGATGATGGAGAATGAGCAGCAAAATATCTAAATTTCCTATTTATAGGAATGTCTGGTCATGAAGCAAAGTTGTCATGTGCAAGAACCTAAGAAAGACAAGGAGTAAAGGGTTTTTTTAATCAAGTGATCTAAATGAAGAGTCTAAAATGGCATGTTAAGCAAGAAGGATTAAGGAGTTGAATGCTTGAAGGGTGAACAAGCTATCAGAGCTAAAAAGTATGAAGGAAAAGTAGAATGGAGGACTAAACATAGATCTATAATCTGTAAGATAACTTGTAAGTTGTATCAGATCAAAGCTCTATTTTTAGTCTCTAACAATTGTATCAGTCTAATTAAATCCTTTGGATAAAGGTTGACCTAATAGTCATTTGTAAATCCTTTAACCAGCTAGCATTCCAAGTGAATAGCCTAAAGTCCTCTAATAATGCTCACTCCTAATAGGGTGATTGAAATCCTTTAATAGGTTCACATTTAACAGTGTGTATTGTAACCTTTAACAAGATTTCCTTTCATAACGCATCACTTTAGAAGAGTGAAAAAAAGTAGCATGTTACTGGTGGTTTTTCTCAAATTGGGTTTCCACGTAAATCATTATGTTTTATGCTTACATTTTTGCAAGCTGATTTGATAGTAACCTACAATTTTTTAAGTGATTGCATAATCTTATGGATGCATGCATGGATATGAATGTTTTAAGGGTTCACTAAGCTATGAAACATTTTATTTATACATTTGGACCTTGGATAACTAATTCACCCCCCCCCCCCCAGTTATTCTAAATAATTCCAACAGAGGTAAACAAGAAACTGAAGGAACCATAGTTAGTTATATGACTTATATGCCTAAATCCACTAAGGAGAGTGATAGCCAAAAAGAGAAAGCCCAGTGTATTTTGAGATCAGTACACCTACTGATGCTAAAGAAGAGGTTGAAGAAACTTAACAAACTAACTCACCTCCACATATAGTTATTGGGACTGAATCCATGCAAGTAGATAGAACACATATAACTATAGATGATAAAGAAAATCCTTTTGCAAAGTATGGAAGTAACATTGTTGGCAATATTACTGCCTATTATAGCTATGATGAAGAGGATGATGAGGAAGAGGAAAAAGGAAATGTTGAAAAGGAGAAGATTGAAGAAGAGGAAAAGGAAAGGAAAGAATAAGAAAAATAAATGAAGAGAATTGAAGATGAGAAGAGAAAAGAGGAAGAGGAAACAAAGAAAGAAAACAAGAGAAAGGAGTAAGAAAGAATGAAAGAAGAGGATGATGATCAAAGGGGGTTGATGACTTCTTTGAGAAAATTGTTGGAGAAGAAAAATTTTGTTAAGACTTTAGAGAGAACTTTGGAAAAATTTATGGACAGAACGAAAATTATAGTGCCAACCATTATTGTAGAATCTAACATTCAAAAGAAGGCTAAGGAAATGATAAGATTTTTTGATGTAGAGTTCACCACTTTGACTGACATTGCTTTAGTGCAAGCTCAAACTAAGCATGATGCATCACTATTTGACACAATATGCACAAATGATAGAAATGACTTGCAGATTTTGAACATTTACATAAAGGAGCTAAGGAAGTGCATAGATGAAAGAAACAAATTGTATGGACAATGTGGAATGTCTTACAATTACTTATCAGAGTTTGATAACCTGATCAAAGGAAGAATGAGTGATCTTTAAACACTCATTATCAAATTACATCAGCCTAATCTAAGCATTGAAGATATTGAAGCTAAGATGGAGATAGTTCACAATGCTATTAGAGGCATTGAATTTGAAAAGGAGAAGGTGATCAAGAGATTATCTATCCACAGAGAATATTTATCCTCTAAAATTACCATTTTTCTGAAGCAATTGGAGTGTCTTGCAAAAAAGGCATCCAATGAAAAATTTGCCTACAAAAATTTGAGCATTGTTGAAGTTGCATCATATGCATTGTGCACACTTATCAATATATCTAATACAGTAAAAGAGAACTTGAAGAAGGAACTTGAGAAGATGAAACTTGGTTTTACAGATTGCATATCAAGAATCTCAAGTTAGAACAAAGTAAGGTAACATACTCTTTTTTTGAAAATATAATTTTGGACACCTTTTTCATTGATGTAAAAGGGGGAGAAGAATGTATAGGAAAATTGTATAAGAGTGTATATACATGTAAGGGGGAGCTTAGCTATGTACATAGGAAATCATTGTAAAAGGAGAGATAAGGAATGTAATGATCCATCAAGGCTAAATTGTATAAGAATGTATATACATGATAGGAGGAGCTTAGATATGTATATAGGAAATCACTATAAAAAGAGAGATAAGGAATGTAATGATCCATCAAGACATGAATAAACTTTTCAAGTTTTGAATGCTAGTTTTGAGCAGTATCTTTTTCTATTTAATGTTGTTTTGTATGACATCATTTTGGGACTTAGCCATTTTTCCCAAATATTTCCATCAATTTCAAAGGGGAAGATTCTTGGAAATATGGTTAGCAAGATGAATGAGTGTTTTCATTTATGGCAATATATATATTATGGTATTTTAGTATGAAATAAGAAACAAAAAATTGTCGAAGTATTGGATAGTTTGCAACAACATAGAGATAGATTTGATATGTATGACATAGTACAAGTTAGCACATGCATAGTTGAGGAGTGATAGTTGATAGTGTCATGATGATGTATTTCATGCACAAATCTATACAAATAGTATGGTGATAGTTATAGAGGAATTACCAGTACATGTAAGTGACAGAGAAGAACAAAGCACGACAGTAAAATGAATCGTATAGCTTAAGGAATTATTTTGGTAACATAATAATTACTTTACTATGATGTTCCAACATCTTACATGTTTACCCCAAGTTATTTTTATAATCATCCAAGTGTGTGGAAGCTTCAAAGATGGTTGATCAAGAGTTTTGATAATTTGAAAGGTATAAGTAAAGATCATATCTTGTGCAACTAGTATGAAGTTAATATATGTGATGCAAATTATTGTGAAGTTTATGTGATATGCGAGATTTGTATGATGCAAGATCTGGTGTATGATAAGAATATTCAAAAAGTGCACTAGTGAGATAGTATTGTATGTATATCTATACTTGTGAAGAAACTTATTTTTATATTGCATGTTAGGGAAGTGGGCTCTTCTTGCACACATTGTAATTGTTCTACCAACTCTTAACAGGGTTGAAGCAACTCATGATAGGGTTGAGACCCTAATTCAACTAAGAGACCTTGATAAGCTTAAACAATTTGCGCCCCCTAGACCTAGACAAGAGTTAGCTCCAAGCTAGGTAAGGCAAAGAAATATGAGATGAATGGTTCATGACTGAAAAGAAAGATGATGATAGATATAAGTGAAAGGGTCTCAAGTATCACTTTTTTCCAAGTTTTCACCACTTAGTAGAATTGACTAGCTCTTAAGAAAGATCACATTGTCTTGTCCTAGTGTGTGTAGGAATAGAAAATAGGTGCATTAGCATACTATGAGAAACCACAAAATCAATTAAAATATGAAACATCTACTCTAGTACACCATGAAAATTATTGAAAATAAGGAGATTGAAAACAACAAAATCCCCTTTTCAAATCTAGTTCACATTTCCTTTTTTCTTCCCCATTGTTGATATAGCTCCAATTGCCTATAGTGTACACACAATTGAAAGCAAAAAGGCTAACAATAAAGTGATAGGATGAATGCTACTAAGAATACTAGAAGAATGGTTTGGGAATGCTTCAAGAGAACATGGTTCAAGCCTCTAAAAGAGTGTAAAATGGCTCAATTTATAGCCAAAATGCAAGAGATTAGACATGAATGAGGAGATGGACATTTGTCATTTCAAGTGTACAATTTGGCACAATATTCTTTAGAATATCTATGATAAAAATGATGCAATATGCCATATGTATGATTCCATGACACATATAATTCATCATGACCAAAAATAGAAGAGAATCTATGCCAAGCCTATGACACATCATAGCCAAGTGTAGACAAGAATCTGACAAGTGCGGCTTATTATAGTCATGCGCAAGAAATAATATATGCCAAATATGACACATATTATCCAAGTGTAGAAAGAGGATAAATGATGCACTATGACTATGTGGTAGGACTATGTGGAATTTTGAATTAAAAATTCATAATTTCACACAATTTAAATTAGCAAAGTAGAAATTAGAAATGGGAAAATAGGACTTAGAAAATTGAGCATTCCCCTAGTTCACAAATGGATCAATTAATCAATAAATATTAATTAAATAAGAGTAATTAGTAAAGTGGGATGTAAAAAATTGATAGAAATAACATAGGAACATATTATGGGCTATCTAATCCTATAAATAAAATTAGTAAATGATTGGCCAAATTGATAAAATAAATGTGGGATTACCCTTTTGATGAATTGTGATGATTATGCAGATCAACTAGGATGATGGTGGGTAGATCAAAGCCATGATCAGACATTGTAAATGCCACAAGATCAAAGTCGATTGATATGATTGATCATTATAACATCAACATACATCATCAATGTTATTAAATTGACTAGATAAGGCCAAAATTTGATACTGAGGGACTCAACAATGTCAATTATCACATGATAAATATGATAGATCAACCTAGCACTGAGGGACATGGTTGTGCTATGGTAGGATTTGATAGGTTTGATAGATTAAAAAGGCACTAAGGGACATGAAAATGCCTAGGGCTAGATAAGTTTTAATTGATTAGGGATGATTGACATGTTTATGACTGATTAGGGTTGACTCAAAATGGTTTAGGGTTGATTCAGGGAATTTTTGAGTTGATTTGAGATAGTTTTGGGTTGATTAGAAAGGATTCCAATGGTATTGAAATGGTTGAGGGTTGATTGTATAAGATTTTGATGATGTTGAAATGATTAAGAGTAGGTTTTGGAAAATTTAGATAAAATAGGATTCGATTCTAAAATGATCTACAGTTGATTTGAAAGGGGATGTGAATGATGAAGAATATGTCAAATATATTTGAATGATGATCAAGTTTGGCAAAAAGATCAAAATTAGTGAAATGAGAAAATGAGACATATTAGTATGAAGATTTGATGCAATAGTAGACACGAACCATTTTTTAGCATCTCCATTTTCCCCCTCTTTGATACAATGTGATTTAGAGCATTGTGTCAAAGAATAACTGATGAAAAAGGAATAAAAATACGCCCCATTAGGGGTGGTATATATGGGTGCCCCACTAAGAAATTGACCAAAAATTACATATGATAGGTTAATTTTTTGACAACAAGGAGATGAATCCATAGAAACTAACATACCAAGAATTGGAGGTTAAATGCAAAAGTTATGGGGTTCAAAGTGCAAAAAGCATCGCGACCAACATAGAAAAGGCCT
This sequence comes from Cupressus sempervirens, assembly GCA_028749045.1. Taxonomy (NCBI): domain Eukaryota; kingdom Viridiplantae; phylum Streptophyta; class Pinopsida; order Cupressales; family Cupressaceae; genus Cupressus; species Cupressus sempervirens. The sequence goes on from CM053785.1 coordinate 532,209,709, forward strand.
CTTGCATTTCCATCTAGGCAGAAAAAGGGCTATAAAATGGCATGGAGAGGGATTTGGAGGTCATTTTCATCCTCTAATTTGGAATAAAAGAACTTTGGAGAAAGAGATATGGAAAAAGCTACCAAGGAAGCAACATTGTAGAGAACAAGTATGTACCTATCAATGATGGGAAGACATAGGACCATTGGCAAGTACATAGAGGCCTCTCTGTGTATTTTATGCACTTACACATTACTAGGGTCAAACAGGGCCTCTAGGGTAGCTTCAAGTGCCCGACTACCCCAAGTATACTCAATACACACCCAATTGCACCTAGGGTACAATTGGCATGACCAAGTGGGCCATGGGCACAGTTGATAAGCCCAACTACACCCCTAGATATTGTGGGGGTGAAAACAATGCAAATAGATTCTAAATGGCCCAAAATTTGTTGTGCATGCTCAAAAACCTACGAAGAGGTCAAAACTTTGTTGGAAATTTTGTCAACACTCCCTTTGGGATTCATGATAAGGGCTTAACTACCTCTCATGTACTATAAGTTGAGTGGTTATATGAGGCATTGAAAAATTAGTCTTTTGGTGCAATGACAACTCCACTCTAACAAGTGGTATCAGAGCTTGTTCCTAGGTATGAATCCTCAGACCCTCAAATAAAACTGAATGGGATATTGTTGGAAATCTTTTTAGCACTCCCCTTGGAATTCATGATGGGGGCTTAACCACCTCCTATGTACTATAAGTTTAGTGGTTGCATCAGGCATTGATAGATTGGTCTTTTGGTGCAAAAAAACTCCACTCTAACAAACTTAGGTCAACTTGATCAAACATGGTCAAATGTAGTCAAAATTGGCCAAACATAGGTCAAACTTGGTAGAAAGCCACAAAAAGTTGATAGAAAGTGTATGATCATGCAAAATGACCTTCTCTTTTTGAATATGAGGGGACATAGGCCATAGGTCCTATCCTTCTATCATAAGATGACCATTGGTGAGTGAGAGATACTATCTAGGCTCAGGGTTTTCTACATTACCTTTATGCTTGAGATTATGGGTAATAGGGGCTTGTTGACAACATTGATAGAGAGATGACACTCAAAGATGAGTCCCTTCCATATACCAATTGAAGAGGCTACTATAACCTTGGAGGATGTATGGTGCATCCTTTAGATTTTGATACATGGGTTATTGGTAGGATACAACCCCATGATAGAGTGAGTTGTACTACATCAAATATTTTGATGTGGGGATGCAGAGTTAATGCATTAGAGATGATGAGATAGCATGGGAGGTGCTAGTAGCTCAACATGAGTGCTTCATTGTAGTGATCTATTGGGTGATGGGTGGCTTATTGGTTCCAGTTAGGAGAGGACATGGGTTCCCCATGGGATGAGATTGAGTCCTAGAGTAGATGGTGATGAATGAGACAATGATTTTGTGGGGGCCTTGCCTACTATGGATGTTATATTATTATCTCCACTAGGATTCTTATAGAGCTGAGTTTTCCTTAAATACCAAATCCATATTGCTATAGATTTGGGCCCATGAGCACATCATAGTATTCAAACCTATTAAAGAGAGAGAGATGGTGGAGGATATGCCATATGTGTACAACTATGGGGGACCATTAGTGCAGGGAACATTGGAATACACATTGTACTTTAGACATTAGTTGGACACCTTGAGGTAGTTCGTATAGAGGCCATATAGAGATTTCTTGAGGTGGGAGGAAGATGGCATCCACCTACCTTACTGCAGATAAGAGTGATACCTAATTGGGTATACTATCATTGAACACTTGGTCATTGAGATGTACTTGCCATAGAGAGTATGTCAACAATTTAGGGAGACAAAAGATGTTCCTAAAAGACTCATACTATGTGTGTGATCAAGAGAAGAGGTCAAGGAGTGGGGAGCACCTAGTAGGAAACATGTAACCTATGCACAGTTGTAGGAGCTACAGACCAAGCTACAGGAACGAACAACATATGTGATGGATGTGGGCATGATGCCAACAAATGAGTAGTTATTTTCTCAACACCTACCATGAGGCATTTGATAGATCCAAGCATACTAGTATTGAGGGGTAGGCCATATATAGACTAGGGTGGGGAGGAGGAGGAGGAGGGTGATGATGAGGAGGAGATAGATGGGGAGGGAGGGGATGGCAAGGGTTAGGAGGGTGATGAGGAGGGGGGAGATGATGATGAGGAAGGTGGAGACAATGGGGGTGGAGATGATGATGAGGAGGGTGGGGATAGTGTGGGTGGGGATGATGATGAGGATGATAGTAAGGGTGGAGATGATGACAAGGATGATAGTGAGGATGTGGGTGAGTCTAACAAAGATGAGGACATAGGTGTGGAGGCAGCCCCAACAATGGATATAGATGAGGGTCCTTTAGATGGCATAGAGGAGATGCTAGTGCTAGCATAGATAGGTCACATAGAGTCAAAGATTCATGTGATGTAGGTTATCATAGGGTTCTTAAGTCAGTTAGAGGAGAATTTGATAAAGATTGAGTAATTGAGGATTGACCGTGACTGAGCTACAGTAGAGAGGGATGTGGTGGCAACCTCTCAAGATGTAGTAGTATAGAGGGCACAAAGAGTAGTACAAGAGTCTTGATAATTCATTAGTAGTATCAGGGAGGTATTTATTTTGGAGGTGGACAGGATGGTGGGTGAGGCAAGTGTAGAGGAAAACTACTTGAGGATGCATTATGGGATGCCAGTGCCACAAGAGTGGAGGGTAGAGAGCTACCAAAGGTTGAGATCACAATCTCGGTAGACATAGAGCACACAAAGAAGTGGATGAGTGATGGGACCGATGGTCACCATCGAGGCTAGGCAAACACCCTAAGGCTAGAGACAACATAGGTTGACATAGACACATTCTTTTATAGAGGGGCTTCTTTTATTTATTGATATGCTCTTTCATGGTTCACACCTATAGGAAATTAGTATTGGTGTAAACCGTGATCATGTATTCTAATACTATTTTGAGACATTTATGATATGTATATTTTTTATGATGACTTTATGATATGTATTATGCACATGCTTTACGTGCTTTATATGAATGCATTTATGTTTTTTCTATGTGGAGTTTATATGATAACATAGTGTGTTAGTTTATCACATTATATGCTTAGAAAATGGTATCTTTATGTCTGCCACATGCTTTTCTCATAGATTGAATGCAAATGAAATGTAAAATAATGTGGATGCCATGTATATAAATGTATTGCTTTGGGATTTTGGACTTTTGACATATGTAGGAATGCAAGCTAAGGATGTTTTTGGTGTATCAGAACACTAAACCATGTGGTAGTGGATGAGATGGACATTAGAAGACTAAGGAGATGAGATGAGGACCAATTAGTATGAAGTGAGGAATTTTTTGCTTTCATAAAGTACACTAAATATCAAAGGAGATTTATTTTGATATGGAAAATGAAATGCAGTGCATCGTGGCATAAAGTTGGGCCAGAGTGCAAATACAAGCCTTTTTCATTAAAAAATATGATACAAATAGAGAATGACCTTATCTATCTTGAGGCATAAATACATGCCCCAAACTCTCAAAGGGACATTTGACAGACAAAAAAGAAAAAGATGACCATGATATTAGAAATAGATAATACTAGGGGGTGGTGAATCAATATTCTAAAAACTTTTGCCCACAACTGGATATTATTAATTACTTTGAAAAATGCATATGAAAGTAAACCAATAATGTTGAATAGTAAATATAGCCATGCACAAAGAGAACTCATAACACCATTATTTTTTAACTAGGGAAACCTTGGCTAATGGAAAACCCCGGTGGGGATGGTACCCACAGAATGATCCACTATACAAAAGAATCTGGTTAAGGATATTGACCTTGTTAGGAAGCTATCAAATACATATAGTGGCTCGAGTCCTTGTTAGAGGACTAGGCCCTGTTAAAAGCATCAACCCTATTAGGAGTTGCTTCAAACCTATTAGGAGTTGGTAGAACAATTACAACATATGCAAGAAGAGCCCACTTCCCTATCATGCAATATACAAATAATTTTCTTCATGAATATAGATTTAAATACAATACTCTCTCATTGCTATAATTTAGACTTGATCTAATCATTCATCAGATTTTGCATCACACAAAGCTCACACATCACATATACTTCCCTCACAATAGTTCACATCACATGTTCACTTCCTTCTAGCTGCACAAGATATGATATCTACTGATACCTTATAAATTATCAAAACTCTTGATTAGTTGGCCTTGAAGCTTCCACATGCTTCACTAATTATTAAAATATCTTAGGGTGGACATCTAGGATGTTGGGCCATCATAGTTAAGTAAATATTTTGTCACCAAAGTAATTCCTCAAGCCATAAAATTTGTTTTATTGTTGTGCTCTGTTCTTCTCTAACCTTGTTAGGAGTTGGTAGAACAATTACAATTTATGCAAGAAGAGCTCACTACCCTAACATGCAATATACAAATAAGTTTCTTCACAAGTATGTTTTACATACAATACTGTCTCAGTGCTATACTTCATACTTTCTCTAACCATTCATTATATTTTTCATCACACAAAGCTCACACATCACATATACTTCCTTCACAATAGTTTGCATCACATTTTCACTTCCTTATAGCTGCGCAAGATATGATCTTTAGTTATACCTCGTAAATTATCAAAAATATTGATTAGTCTATCTTGAAGCTTCTATAGACTTGGCTAATTATTAAATAATCTTAGGGTGAACATCTAGGATGTTGGCCCATCATAGTTAAGTAATTATTTTGTTACCAAAATAATTCTTTAATCCATGAAATTCAATTTACTATCATGCTTTGTTCTGATCTATTAATCACCTATAGTAGTAATTCCTCTATAACTATCATTGTATTGTATGTATAGATATGTGCATTAACATATATCATCATGACATTATCAACTATTAGCCCTCAACTACATATTTTCTAACTTGTACTCTATCATCCGTACATACCAAATCTATCTATTACTGCTACAAACTATCCCATACAATTTTTTGTCTCTTATTTTATACTGAAATACCACAATATATATGTCACCATAAATGAAAACACTCACTCATATTCCTTATCATATTTCCAACAATATCTCCCTTTTGCATTGATGGCAATATTTGGGAAAATTTGCTAAGTCCCAAAATGATGTCATAGAATAACAACAATAAATACAAAAAGACACTACTAGAAAACTTACCTTCAAAACATGAAAATTGTATTCATGTCTTGATGGATCATTACATTCCTTATCTCTCCTTTTACAATGATTTCCTATATACATAGCTAAGCTCCCCCTTACATAAATATACATTTTTATACAATTTTCTGTTACATTCTTCTCCTCCTTTGACATCAATGACAAAGGTGTCCAAAGTTATATAGTCAAAACAAAATTGTGTTACCTAACTTTGTTCATACTTGATATTCTTGATATGAAATCTACAAAACCCAGATTCATCTTCTCAAGCTCCATATTTGAGTTTTCTTTTACTGTATCATATATACTAATAAGTGTGCACAAAGCATATGATTCAACTTCTACTATGCTCAAATATGTTTAGGAAAATTTTTCATAGGATGTCTTTGCTACAAGACACTCCTACAATTACATCTACAAAATGCTAACACTCCTACAATTGCCTCTACAAAATGTTAACTTTAGGGGATAAATGTGTTAGCATGAATGTTGATGGTATTCCTTTGGGGGAGTATCCTAAGCATTGGAGAGTATTAAAATTTTTCATTCATGACTATGTTTGTCATTCATGTCAACATACCATTAATTCTATGAAGAGTGGCAAAGGAGTAGATAGAGATCACACTTGAATGGATAGAGTTTTCATGTACAAGAGAAGTGCATTTAAAGACATGTTGTACCTTGTGTCCTGATGATGAGGTTAAATGCATAGATTCCAAGTCAAAGATGTATGGACTCTATAAGTAATTTACAGAGAGTAGTGTAGAGACAAAGTGCATGGAAAGTAGTTTCTAATGATCTTATTATATCTTCTAGCAAAGATATAGTCTAGTGATCTGTGGTCAACTAGTAAGAAAGGATAGTCTAATGATGATGTTAGCAAGTGTGCATGTCCTAAATTCACATGTGTAAGAAGTTGTATAGACTATGAGCCGAAAGTGCTATCGTAATTGTAAATTAATTAATTATCTTATAATATTTAATTGGGAAATCCTCAAGGCTGACTCAAGGAATTATTTTAAAGATATGGTATAAATGAAAGATGTTTTCCTTGTTTGTAAAAATTTAATTGAGTTTATGTTCTATCCAAAGTGTGATAAGGAGAAGAGTGTTTGGTGAATGTGAGTAAGTGATCCAAGGGATTAATGGATACAATATTTGTGATCTGGTTACAAGATCAGAAGGGGTAGAAGTCAAGTTGACAGGACAAATAAAGAGGAAGGAAGTACAATTTAATTCTATTAGTTTGCAAGGAATAATACATAGATCATTTGGATAGTGGGTTCATTGGTCTTTCCCTTGAAGCTGTTTGAATAGTGGGTCCATCTGCCTTCTACAACTCCTAATAGGATTTGTAGAACTTGTAACAAGGTCTGAATCTCCTAATAAGGATTCAAAGTCTCCTAAAAATGATGGGTATGTATTTAATTTTGTAATAGACTCCTAATAGGGTCCATCCTCTAACAAGGAATATTTGTATTAGTACATCATCCTGTGTGTACCACCCCCACTGGGTTTTTCCCTATGATCAAGGGTTTCCCCACTTAACATATCTAGTGTTATTGTGCATGAGTATCTTGTTGTGGAATCTAATTATATTTTTGACATGGTTATGTTTGATTAAGGTTGATAATTGGAATAATAGTTGTATAATTAATTCACCCAGCTAGTTATATTGGTAGACTATATATTCTAACAAAATATTCTCTAAGGATAGAGAATCTCTTGATCACCTTCTCCTCTTCAAAATCAATGCCTTTGATAGCATTGTGAGTTTTCTCCATCTCAGCTTCAATATCTTTAATGCTCACATCTGGTTGTTGTAATCTAATAGTGATATTTTGAGGCTTATTCATTCTACCTTTAATCAATTTATCAAACTCTGATAAGTAATTGTATGACATTGCACATTGTCTATACAATTTATTTCCTTCATCTGTGCTCTTCCTTAGCTCCTTTATACAAACATTCAAAGTTTGCAATTCATTTCTAACATTTGTGCATACTGTGTCAAATAGTGATGCATCATGCTTAGTCTAATCTTGCACTGAAGCAATATCGGACAAAGTGGTGAACTTTGCATCAAAAGATCTTATCATTTCTTTAGCCTTCTTCTAAATGTCATGTTTTGTAATAGTGGTCTATAATATCATTTGCATTCTATAGATAGCTTCTACCAAAGTTCTATCTAAGGTCTTATCAAACTTATTCTTCTCCAATAATTTTCTCAAAGAAGTCATCAACCCTTTTTGATCATCATCCTCATCAGATACTATAGGCAATGATGTTATTGGGGTAGCTGCTACAATATGTGTAACTACTTGAAGTTCAAAAAATTTCTTCTCTTCTTCTTTCCTATCTTTCTCCTTCTTTTCTTCTTTCATTCTTTCTTCCTCCTTTCTATTTTCATCTTCAATCTTCTTCATCTCTTTTTATTGTTCTTCCCTTTTCTTTTCTTCTTTTGCAATCTTTTTCTTTTCAATATTTCTCTTCTCCTCTTCCTTGTGATCCTCTTCATCTAAGCTAGAATAGGCAATAATATTGCCAAAAAAAATTCTCCCATACTCTACAAAATGATTTTCTTTATCATCTACTATTATATGAGTACTATCCACTCTTATGGATTCAGCCCCAATAACTATATGTGGAGGTAAGTTAGTTTGTTAAGTTTCCTCAACTTCTTCTTCATCATCAATAGGTGTCCTAGCCTCAACATACATAGGGCTTGCTCTTTCTAGTTGTGCACTCTTCTTAGTGGTTATTGTCATAGAATGCATATAGCTAACTATGGCTCCTTCAGTTTCCTTATTTACCTCTTCATAATTTCCTCCCATAAGAAGAATTGCTCTTCTCTTATTTCTCAATAAAGGATCAATACCTTTCAAAAATATTCTCTACATCGTCATCAATACTTACTTCACATAATTTCTTAATCAAATTTGTTCTTAACTTCATATCTTCCTCTACAACTCTTCTCTTTCTATTTAGTATCCCATTAATCAAGTCTTTAGGGATCTTATTCTGTATACTATCAAAAAAAATATTCCTTATAATCATGTTCCTTACTATAGAATTCTCTAACTTCCTTCTATCTATGTGATTATATAAACTATAATATTTATTTAATTGAACAAAAATGTCATCCTCAATAATCTGCATATTTAGATTTTCAACCTTAGGTTTCCAAGCTTCCTTACCAAATGGTGTTCTGCCTTCACCAACTACTTGTTCCATGACCTTTTCTTTACTCTCTTCCTTAGACTTCATTAGATTCATTGATCTGCGATATTTTCCTTCTCTTTTCTAGACCACTAGTTGTTTTATTGGTCCTTTTCTTAGTAGATGGTGTAGGTTCTTGCTTTATCTTTGCCAAGCTTTCAAATTTTCTTTGCACAGATGTTATAACTACCACATCTTCATTAAATTTCTTCTTCTATCTAGATTTCTCTCTGATAGGTTGTACTTGTGCAATTATGACATAGCGTGCAGTAGGTATCTATGTAGTAGATCCTTTTACTACCACTCCCTTTGAAGGTACTATAATGGTAAAAGGAGTAGCTTCCAATACCTTTGTTTGACCATTGGCCTTTGTTAGAAAGGTTAATCTTTCCTTGGATATATTAATTGGGATATTCCAAGGGTCCCTAAATGTAGTTTGTCCTCTTGTACACATGTGGAGGACATGTCATTGTTTGTCCGTTATTCCACATGTAAGGACAACTCTTGTTTATTTCTTTATTTAGTTTATCCTCCTTAAGAGGATTGTGACACTTTGCACACACCTATTATGAATGTGGCATTCATAGAATTGGGAGTTACAAATGCAACTCCTTTCTCATCTCTATATAAGAGATGCTCCTCCTTCTTTCTTCTTCACTCTTATCACTTTGATGTTATTGTATTGAGCTATTTTGCTCCAACACTCTCTCTCTCTCTTCTCTAGGCATTTTCCTTCATTCATAATATTCACAAGGGGTTTTCTTTGCTTTCCCCTTATAAATCCTTGTCTCCATTGTTGAACCATCTTGGTGTATGCTCTTGGATTTTGCTTATCTTATGGTAACATTGTTTCACACTTAACTTACTTGGATTGTTTCTCGTTCCTTGCTCAATCTTATCATTTCTTACAGCCTTCATTTCAAAGGCTATACCATTGATCTCATTAAATTCTTGTCTTGTTATTCTTGTTTATTTGAGAATATATTCTATCCTTTTCTCAACATTCTACTTGATTTCCTTGATGTGAAGTTTAGAGTGGACTTCCTTCATCTTTTCTTCATGTGTTCCTCATCTAGGGCATTCAGTATCTCTTTCTTATTAGAGTATAATATTTCCATAACCTTCAATAAGTTCTTCACTCATTTCATAACCTATAGGTTCTATGAATTTAACTCTTGGTTCCACTACCTCCATACAAGTTTTATTAGTTTCTACCTTAAAAAAAAATTTATCCTTGTACTTTTCTACCATAGTAGGAGGGATTTTGTATCTCTATTTCATTTTCAACTAGAAATTCTTCATCATTGTGTCCATAGCTTTGTCTTTTCCATCTTAAAGTCTGGCCCTATAACACTAAGTGATCATCTTCATGGTGCACTAATTACTATCCCAACTTGTCATTATATGGAATTGCTTGGTTGCTTGGAAAAAAATAAGGTCAGAAAAGACTCAAATCTAAAAACTATATTCTTATATTTCTTCAGCTTTACAATGTTATCCAAGAATTGCATTCTAAAAATCTCACACATATTCACCTTTTTCTTTTCAACAACCATCACATATGTTGCATGTAAAAATCTTTCTAGCACCAAATTTACCCTTGAACTATGATTAAGCTTGTATCCAATAATCTTGCTCAAAATTTTATCTCCAATATTCTCAATTAGGTCAACTCTCATATTTCTACCATCAAATTTTGTCTTCAAATTTGTTTCAACCATATTCTTGGCATTTCTATCATTTATTACATTACAACCTTCATTTCTCAGTCCAGTGACCTTATGAATCAATTGTAATAGGTGTATCTCCTACCCAAAACATTTCTTCATGAACTCTATGCAAAATAATCCTACTCCGTTCGTGATTGCTGAATTTCGTATAAAACATATACTTGATTAAGTTCAACTCATTCAATTATGAAAACTTGGGTTTCAAGGTTAGTTTTCCATTTCACATTATACCTGAATTTCTTTATCTCCAATACTCTTAAATTTACAATGAATGTAACTTCTAACATTCTATGTGAAGTACATTAGGTGGATTTTGCGAAAATGCTCCCAAAGGATCATCAATAAGAGAAACAAATAGGTGCTTATTAAATTTGTACCTTGGTATCTCACTAACATCACATACAAACTAGCTTACCATTATGCTAACTGATTATATAACTAAAAATTCCAATTGAAAGCTTCATAAAATACCTTTGTTATCATGTATTAGGGCTTCTTCAACTTTACATTTCAAACACTTCAATTCTCTCTTAATTCATTGTCAAATTGCTCAAAAATGCTCTAAACTCTTTACATGAACAAATGGTACTGAAAATCTTGTTCGCAATCCTTAAATCATTTCAAATTTTAACTCCACATTAAATGTGTATCAACTTTATCTGCAAAAGTTATTTTGAATTACCAGTAAGCTTGCTTTTTTTTTTACAACTTACTATTATCATAAAAATGCATGCACACTTGACCACAGCTTCCTCACTATGTCCTCTACCGTCTGCTAACTAGGCAACTTGAAATTTTCTTTCTAACATCAATTATGATCAACTGATGCTCAACTTCCACTAGAAATGCTTAATTCAAAAAGGATGAGTCACAAATAATTAATGAGTTCAATCTTCCATAGAATGCATCATAATTATTCTCTTTTAAGACTATTTAAGAACTTTCTAGATTACTAGCTTTCACAAATGCTTCTTGGAATTTATCAGCATTCTCTTTAATTGCTTCCTTTTGACTGCTATCACTCACATTATCATTTGTTCTATCATTTCTGTTATTGTTTAGTTTGTAATTACGATTTCTATTAAAATTTCTTTTCTCCATTCTGCAAAATCTTTTTGTATGTCCAAAGTTATTGCATAACTGACATACATGTGCATTCATTCTCTAATTTGTTCCATTCTAATTATTAGGTGCTCTGCAATTCCTTACAATATGTCTAGGGTTTTTATATTTGTAGCATACAATCTAGTTCCTTCCCTCATTAGGTATTTCTCCATTATTGGATATACTTTGTAATCTCCCTCTTTCATTACCTATAGGGTTAGTATTCCTAAACATTCTACTATTTCTATTACTACTATCAAACATAGGTTTCTTATAATCTACTACTTTATGACCATAACCATGACAATTATAACAATATAAATTAGTGATAGGTTTAAAAGACTTACTTATGCAATCTTTCTTCATATGACCAACTTCATTTCATATAAAATTAAAAACATTTACCTCTAAATACATGTATGGCTTCCTTAAGTGATTCAACTTGGTTAGATTTATCAACTTGCTTTGTTTTCTTTGGTTCATTATATTTCTCAAACAAATCAACTTATTCAATTTCTTTAGATACTTCTATAGATATTCTTGATTCTATCCCACTCTAATTAGTTCTTTAGGTGTAGGGGTTTCAATAACTAGATCTAGTTCTTTCCTAACTTTAGTTTTCTTGGTTGACTTTTCTCCAATAAGATATCCAAGGCTTGTCTTATCATAAGAAGATCTTTGGTAAAATAGTTATTCATTTATTTTCTCACTATTGGAACAAAGCTTCTCTAACTGTTGTTTAGCTTGTGTAAATTCTCCTTTCACAATAGTATTCTACTTTTCTAATTCAGCATGGTCTATCTTAATAGAATCTAATTCACATATTACTTGAGACAACTATGATCTTAGATCTACATTCTTAGATTTCAAATCTTGTTCAATCTTATTGTCATCCTTCTTTAGACTTAACTTAAGTTCAATAATTTTCAACTCATATTTCAAGATCTCATTTTCTTTCTTGAGAATTCCTACTTCGTCATTGTCACTAGTCTACTCATTTTATTCCTTCCTAGCTTTCAGATGATCAATCTTATCTTTTAATTTGTCAATGTAATCTTTTTCATCTTCATATCTATCTTTTAGGTTATCTCTTTCTTCAATAAGACAATCAATTTTCTCAAGAGCTTTTCCAATATTTCCTTTTAACTATTCAATATCCATAGGGATCTTACTCAGTATGTTAAGCCTCTTCTGAGTAACTATGCTCTGATACCAATTGTTAGAAATAGATAATATTGAGAGGGGGGTGAATCAATATTCTACAAACTTTTGCCCACAACTGGATATTATTAATTACTTTGCAAGATGCATATGAAAGTAAACCAATAATGTTGAGAAGTAAATATAATCATATAGAAAGAGAACTCATAACACCATTATTTGTTAACTAGGGAAACCCTGGAAAGGGGAAAACCCTGGTAGGGATGGTAACCACATAATGATCTACTAAAAAAAAGAATCTGGTTAAGGATATTTACCCTACTAGGAGTCTATCAAATACATATAGGGGCCCGAGTCCTTGTTAGAGGACTAGGCCCTGTTAAAAGCCTCAACCCTATTAGGAGTTCATAGAACAATTGCAATATTTGCAAGAAGAGACCACTTCCCTAACATGCAATATACAGATAAGTTCCTTCACAAGTATAGATATACATATAATATTTTACTTCACACTTTCTCTAATTATTCATTAGATTTTTCATCACAAAAAACTCAAATATCACATATACTTCCTTCACAATAGTTTGCATCACATGTTCACTTCCTTCTATCTATGCAAGATATGATCTTTACTTATACCTTGTAAATTATCAAAACTCTTGATTAGTCAACCTTGAACCTTCCACATGCTTGGCTAATTATTAAAATATCTTAGGGTTAACATCTACAATATCAGATCATTATAGCTAAGTAATTATTTTGTTACCAAAATAATTCCTTAAGTTGTATTATTTATTTTATTATCATGCTTTGTTATGATCTGTTAATTACCTATACTAGTAATTCCTCTGTAACAATCATCATACTATTCATATAGATTTGTGCATTGAAAAACATCATCATGATACTATCAACTATCAGTCCTAAACTATGCATGGGCCAACTTGTACTCTGTCATCCATACATATCGAATCTATCTCTGTGCTTCTACAAACTATCCAATACTTAGACAATTTTTCGCCTCTTTTTTCATACTAAAATACCAAATATATATGTTTCTATACATGAAAATTCCCACTCATCTTCCTAGCCATATATCCAACAAATGAACCATCCTGGCCACTCTCATAGATCAGTTTATATCATCAAGTGGCATAGGAACATGATTAAAGAAAAATAAAGAAAAAATAAAATACTCAGAAAATAGAGTGAGCCAAAAACTATTATCATCCATTATTACTTTCTTTTTAGTGTCTTTTTGGGTATTTAGAGAGTGCTTGTTAGATCGATTATGTGGGAGGTTTGATTGTCGGTTCAGTTGATAGGAGCATAGTGACAATTTGAATTGATTATTGGTTCTCATTGCTCATATAATGATTTAAGGTGTGATTTTTGTTGAAACACAATGCTTTGAGTTTCAATTTGCAAATGTCTAACTGTTTAAGTAAAAGGGGGATTATCCACTTTGATTACTTATAAGGTTTATTGTAAATTTTTGGTGGGTTTTTTTTATTTTTTAGGGTTTTTGAGGATATTTGATGTTTTTGTATTGCTAGTTTTTCTAGGACTTTTTATGTTTTTAGGATTCATTTCAGGACCTTCAATGATTTTTAGGGATTTTGTAGGACTTTTTATGATTTTTCGATCTTTTGTAAGTATCATATTTGATTTTTATCATTTTGTTCAAAATATTATATATTTTTAAGGTCTTTTCTCAAGATCATGTTTAATTTTTATCTATTTTTTCATGACATTATATAATTTTTAGGTATTTTCTCAAGAACATGTTTGATTTTTATCAATTTTTTTAGGATCATAAAGGATTCACAAATGTTGACTCCAATCTAATATGCAACAAGTCCAATGGATAATGTGTTCTTAGGGAGATTCCCTCAGTTCAATTTTAAGCTCATGCACTATGTAGGTTATATGCCCCTAGACAAGACACAAACTATGTACAAAGGCCAAAGATTAAGTATGTACAAACTGGTGACACTTGGTTAGGATAACAATAGATATTAACCAATTTGCAAGCCATGACCAAGGACTATGGATGTCTTACAGTATGAAGGATGTGACTAGGGAATGACATGGAGGGAAAAACTAGATGGGATCTCAATCAATGGAGGAGCAACAACTGATTACACATGGTACTTGTATGTTAGGTTTTCACCATGATACATGCCCAAAGTGCCTATTTGCTAGGTTTTCACTTTTGGATAGAATTTTTCTCTTGACTCATTTTTTTGTTCCAAGACACCTATTTTCCAGGTTTTTATCAAGGCATCCATTTTTTCTTGACTTTTTTTCATTCTTCTGATATTTTTTCAGGACTTCTTGCCATTTTTTTGATATTTTTTAAAGGACTTTTTGGAAAAAATCATGGATGTTATTGTTGTTGTAGTTGTACTAGGCATGGTTTACCATAAGATATGGGAGAAAGTGGTAACTTCCCAATGTGGAATGCTTTAGACATAGAGTATTCTCCACAATCTTTGTCTTCAATCTTTATCTTTTCCTTGGTCTTACCGAGTTAGGGTCCACATATTTAGAGGAATTTGTGGGTTGTGCTTTATTATTTATTGGGACTTGGTGTGTAGTAGTATCTCTCAAATCAGCACAAAATTGGGAAGGATTTGGATCACTAAGGATGGTAATGTCTACATTTTTATAGGCTACCTTTAGACACTGGTGATATGTAGAAGGCACTACATTCATGGCATGAATCCAAGGACATCTCACTATCATGTTGCAATTCATTTTTACATCTAGGACTTAGAAAAATATGTTCTTAGTTGTAAGACCAACTCTGATAGGTAATATAATGAAACCCTTGGAGAAATGTTCACCATCATTATAGGATTTTATTGTTATTCTATGGGAAGGATCCACATATTCTTCAAAGTAACTAATACCTTTGAAAACTTTTAGGGTACAAATATTTAGTCCTTCTCTTCCATCTATCAAGATATGTCTGACTTTATCTTTATGCATGAAGGCCTCAAGATAGAGGGGATTATTATGATTAGGTCTATCTCTAGGGATGTCTCGAGGCAAAAAGATGATATTTTTTGACTCAAACAAGTTCCAAACCATGGTGTGGAACTGGGAAATATTGATGTTATTAGGTACTACTAACTCTTTTAGGGCTTGTTCAAGCAACTTTTGATGTTGGGAGGATGAGTGTGTAAAATCTAGAATGGATATTTATGTGGTGGTCTTACGAAGCTAGCCAGCAAGGTTGTAACCAAAAGAAGTTATAGGTTTTTTGGGAGCAATCAATCTACCAGGAGCTATAGGTCTAGCAGAGGCTCTAGGGAAAGTAATCTTGGTGTGAGTGTAGTTAAAACACAATGAGGATCTTCATTCTTTAAGGTAAATGTAGAAATGTATGAGTCATAATCATTAAATAAATTGATGGTATAGTCATGTCTAATGCAAGTGTAATTGACATTAGCCTACAAATTTGAATTTTAACTGGAGGCTTTCCCTTTATCATGGTTTCCCAAAGGATCCTTGAAAATGATATGATTGGAGTTGGAGGACAAAAATAAAGGGTCTATAGCAAGCACTCTATCATCAATTAGATCTTGGATTTCATATTTAAGATGGAAACACATAGATCTTGTGTCCCTTGGTATGATGGTAGTCTCAAAACTTGTTATCATCCCACCAAGAGGGTTTGGTTGTTGGTTCATTCTTAATTAGGGGTAGTTATAAGAAGTTATTGTTAAGTAAATATTGAAGTGTGGTCTTGCGTGGTATCCCTAGGGGTGTAAATTTTCTATCTTTATTCATGGGATGTCTTCAAGGTCTTTCATGTGTTAAGGTATCATTTATCTTTTTTTGAGGTGGCACTTGGTTAGAGGTTTGTGAACTCATGGGATTTGAACCTTTAAGGGTCATCTAAGGTTGTGCCATGCTAAGTTTTTGGACATCAACATCACCATCATTTGTGACATTCTTATTCTTAGAAAAGAGCTTCACTTTGTTAGTAGAAGAGTTTTTGTTAGTATTTTATTTGTTTGTCTTTGGTGTTCCTTTATCAATGAGGGCATCTTCAATGCTATCTCCCTTTGTCATTAATTTGGAAATAGTGCTAGGACTCTTGATCTTAAGTTCATACATCAAATTAAGGGCTATATTTTCAGTGCATAGGTTAGCTTGTTGTTCTTTTGGAATATCCAATCAGAATTGGCTAACAAGGCTTCACTAACATAATATGAATGTCATAAATGATTCTCCTAGATTTTTGTTTGTTGAGAACAAATTGAATAATGTCACCTCATTTGTTATGTTAAAATAAAAATGGGATGGTTTAATCCAAGATTTTATATTGCTAGGTAATTTAGATACCATTCAAGTATTGGTCCACCGAGAGAAAGAGGTAATAATCTCATAAGATATTTTAGTTCATCACTGAGCTTGGTACAAGAGGCTCAAAATTCTTTGATACAGTCAAGTGGGTTGCCTTTTCCTTGGTATTTCTCAAATCTTGGTGCCTCATAATGTCTTGGAAATGGAGGCACATATAGACTCATGTCAAAGGGATTAGGATGTAAATCATATTTTGTGTATATAACTTATTTCTTTTGGAATCCTAATGCCTCCACTAGTTTATCCAATTGTCTAAACTGGTGCATCAAATTGTTATTAGGTTGTTGAGCATTAGTTCTTTCTTTGAGTCTTTTATATCTTTGATTAGATCTTTTATTATGGTCAAAACTATGTCTACTCAGTTTAGAAATATCTATATCTAAAGACTCTAGAGATGTATCACTAGGAGGTGGAGGTATGTTGGCACCACGAAGACAGAAAGGTCTTTGTTTTAATTATTGTATTATCGGTTATGATTTTTGTGTCATCAGTTGTGATTGTTGTGCCATTGGTTGTGGTTGTGGTTGAGGTACCTCTATTTGTTGAACATATGGCCACATATGAGACTCTTATTGTAGAGGTATTTGTTGAGCTTGTTATGGCACATGATATTGATGCAACAATTGTTTTTGGTAGACAATCTATTATTCTAATCATTGTTGATATTCCAACTATTATTTTATTACTCTTATTGCTTTACAAAAATTGCTTGTTATTATGAAAATTATTGTTGATAAATTACATGTATGTCAAGTATATTTTAATTATGTTGTGTGTTAGGAATTTTAGGTCCTTATACTAGTTGATTATGTTTTTGTTTATTTGGATATCGATACATTGCATGGATGTTAAATGGATTTTGATTAGGTTGTGTGTTAAGAATGTTGGGTCCTTATACCACTTGATGTTGTTGTCATTGTTATGGATGTTGACAATTTCCCTTAGACATGAGCATTGATTTATGATCCTTGACTTGATATGTTTGATTATTTGATGCTTCACCTTGGGACATCATGTTTATTTGAAATGGGCTACATTCCTTTGTGGAATTGGTGAGATATCAATGAGATTCTTTCTTTGTGTTTTGATAGGTGCACTTACAAAAATGGTTGATGTTTTCATGGTGCACTCATAGGTGCCCCATAATAGTTTATGTTGAAGTAGTTGGTAGAGTTAAGAGAAAGATAGAACTTCTTTGTTTTTCTTCTAAAGGAAATATGTTTGTCATTCCTATGGTGCAAGTATACTTATGAATTTCTTATTTTTGCATTATTTGGTTAAGACCAATCCTTAATGGCCTTTTAGGGTACTTTAAAAGAGTCTTGTTTCCATTAATTGATGGGGGTTCATCCAATAGGGGTTTAGTGTTGATATGTTCAAAGGTACCTTGGAGAATCTCAATAGTTGACTCTTGTGAGGTCTCTTAGGAGTTACCTTTATAATTCAGAATTCCAAAGGTTGCTTCGCCTTATCTAAGTCTAAGTTGATAATAGGTTGCATGTTTTTGAATGTAGGGTTGCCTTGACTCTTAGACTTAGGTCCTTCCAAGTTAGTATTAAAATTCACTATTTATGGGCCACCAAGAGTTTGAAGTTATTTAAAAAGGTTTTATCTTGACACACTTTAGCCATTTCTTCACTGGGGACCCCATAGTCTATGTCAGAATCATCACTCAAATAAAGGGTACCTTGTTGTATGTTTGAAGAATTAAAGGTACTTGTGTAAGGTATGCAAAATTCAAATGGATGGGTATGTTCATCTTAGGTGTTGTAGGCACACTTCCACATATGGGTGGCATAGGTACAAATAGAGGTTCAAAATTGGGACTACATTAAACTATTCCATGTGTAGGTGATGTTTTAAGAGGTAATTTCATGTTGGACATGTTATCTTGTCTTGTGTCTTGAGGGTAACTTCTTAGAGGATACATGTTTAGCGAGTCCACTAGTAATGGTTGTGAAACCTTGGTTTGACTTGGGTCAAAATTTTTTGAGGTTGCTTGGTTTTCTTTTGTCTTGGATGAGGTTTTCATTGTGTTTTTACTTAATAAAATAATGGTTGACGTAGGTCTTTTGTTCTTTGAGTTGACTGTGTCCTTGTGAGAGATGGCATGATATCTAAGTATGTAGATTTAATGAGGGATTTTGAAAGGGATTTTTTGTCTCCCTAGTGTGCATCTAAAGTACCAACTATACCTAGGCAATACCATGTGCACTTCTAGGGTGTGCACTTGGAATCGAGAAGGGTGTAGTTAGTAAATGAGGTGTTCAGGTGATGCAAATGCAAAGTATGTATGCTCTATATGTTTTCTAGGGTTTATAAATGAAATGCATGTTGTTGAAATGAAATTAGGGACTCTAGAACATAAGATGGACTCCTTAGTTACCAAGTGTTCTCTAAAAGTACCAAATGTGTCCCAAAAGGACCAAGTTCACCCCTAAGGTGTGTACTTGGTAAAATAGGTTGAAACTTAGTAATTTGAAAGGGTGTGTGCAAGATATGACTTATTTTGGGATTTTGAGGGTTTAGGTATATTATGCAAGTTGTAGAAGTGCAAAGTGACCTAGGGTTATGGTATGGAAGGTACAAATGACCTATGGGATGATGCACAAATGAAAATTCAAATGAAATTTTGGACTTTTGACAAAGGGATATGAAGATGATCCTAAGGTATACAAAAATGCATATTGTTTTGGGCCTTAGACTTGGGATTTGAGAAAAGGAGACTGAGAATTGATGTATGCAACTAAGATTGTACTATGAAAAGGGGTATCCTAGGGGTGATAATGATATATAGGAAATACACGATATGGATGTGGGATTATGCAAAGTGTTTGCTTTGACAAATAGTTAAGGGCTTGGATAAGTTGATTGTTGGATTTAGGAGGATTTTGATATGTGGATAAAATTATAGGGTTTTGAAATAATGCGTAAATTAGGGTTTTAAGAAAAATGACATTTAGGGAAACTAAGGATGTGCTCATGTTATGAAAAGTTTATGGAAGGTTTGGACTTAGGAGAAAATGTTTGAAAAATACCAATCTAAGAGTTTAACCTTATGAAGATGGACTTTGGATCTTGACCAAAAGAGACAAAATTAAAAAGATCAAGATGATAAAAATGACTAGGCCAAATCCACCAAGACATAAATATAATTTAAGCCAATGAAAAATATAAAAAGGACAACAAAAAGACCAAGGTCAAGATCCTTCAGTCATCGACATAAGGAGATCCTCTAAGACTCATACTTTGTTCTAATATTTTACTAAGTTCAAAGTGGTTCTAGGTTCGAAATGAGGTCTATAAGGTGATAAAAATGAGGGCTATGTGAGGTGGGTATGTAAAATGCAAGCATCATAAGGTGCAATATGAGGTATAGGACATGATCAGAATGAGGATCTATGTAAGCATCTAAGGGAAATTCTAGGGTCTAGACATGCAATCTCGAGGTCAAAATACAATCTTCTAGCAACCAAGTGTGCTAAAAAAACACCAAGTGCACCTAGACATTGCCAACTATGCTTATGGTGTAGTTAGGGCCCAAAAGGGCACAATTGGTAGTTTAGGGGCATAATTGGTAAATAGGGATAGAAAGTTGGGGATTTTAGACTTAATGACTTTTAGATTGCAATACTAGAAAGTGGGTTGATTAAGGATGATGTTATGATCAGAATGAGGACTACACAAGGCTAAAAATGAGGGCAAGGACATGAAAAATAAGGAGTAGGGTGTACAAAATAAGGGCTAGGATATGCAAGACTATAAGTTGGGGGATGCAAGATGATGACTAAGGGCTAGAAGATGAAGACTAAGAGGAGGACTAAGGGATGCAATATGAAGCCTAAAGAATGTTCTATGAGGATTATGGAATGAAAAATGAGGGCTAAAAGATTTAATTATGATGATCAAAAGATGGAAAATGCAAGAATGTGTTATGTAAAGATGAACTATTAATCACACCAATGACTCCTAATGCTACAAGTTCTCATATTTGCAATGTCCTCAAGGTTTTGACAAAATGTTTTCAATGTTTTTACAATTTGTATGTTTGAAAGTGCCAAAGGTTTAAATGTGTTTGGTGAGAGTTTTCAAATTTGCAATTATCTTGATTAATGTTATACACACACAAGAAACAATAGACAAGAATAGTTTTTTTAAAACTTAAAAGACACACCACAACCTAGGTTTTAAGACTATATTCACTAAATTCCCACTTGAACCAAAGTTTAGCCACACTTATCTAGAGTAGACAACCTAGGATCTGGGCACCACAGACTCCCCCTTACAACACACTCACTTCTCAGGGCTACCAAGATCCACTTCCCTAGGGCAATCACTTCCCAAGGTATTTTTGCCTCTACTAAGGACCCCAAGATCATGGGATGTCTTCACAAGCATGGGTGACCCCTTGATCCAGTGGATAGAAAGGATTTTGGCTACCAAGTCATGGTGTTTAGTTTGGGTACTCTATTCTGCAAGGGGATGATAAAGTTACTTAGAAGGTCTCCCAGATCCAAGAACCAAGGTTTGACACACCACAAGGGCACTAGGGGAGAGATATCACCAAAAAATACCACTGACAGGTCATTAACCATATCGACTCTTTTATAGTGACTAGAGTGTAGACTTGGCATTGGCTTGTTACTGCTTTAAGGTCGACACTAGGGACCCACCAAGTGGTGAGCCTTGGTTCCAAGGAAGGCCTCTCTAAAATAAATTGCATAGATTTCTCTTACACCCAAGATCCATGAATGGAGAGGGGAGAGGATAAGTCCACAAAAATATTTAGATGCTAAATAGTAGAGACGCCAATCAAAATAGAAAGTTCATTTTAAAGAACCAAAACCAAGTGTTTGCTAATCTAACCAAATCCACACACATAGTTTTGAAAAACATATGGGGTCTTCGCCTAACATCCTGTTTATTAATATTTATCAAAGGATTAGTCTTCTCCCAATAAATTTCATATGATGCAAATAGATCATTGGTAACACCAAAATACCTGCATTATAAGTTCTTAAACCAAAATGAAACCCTAAATAAAGATTGATACTCAAATTTGACCTCTCTATGAACCAACAAAGGAGTGATAGTACCAACTACACTAGGGAGGACTAGAAACCTCTCAGAGGATCCCCAAGTGCACTCAAATAGTACCAAGTGGGCCCATGGTGTAGTCAGGACCTAGAACAGTGCAGTTGGTTACTTAGGTGCTAGAAAACTAAAAGTTAGATAACTAGATTGAGCTCTAAACAAGCATCCAAGAACCTAGACATACAAAGATAGGGGGTCACTTCCCAAGTGTGGCATTGGTGCACTTGGGGCTTAGAAAGGTACATTTGGTAGTTTCGGGGTATAGTTGGGGAACTAGGAACTAGACAAGATGACAAAGAGTCAAAATGATGCCAAAAATGAGCATAATTCAAACTAGGGTTACCAAGTACACTCTAACAATACCAAGTGCAGCCATGGTGAAGTTGGGGTCTAGAAGGGTGCAGTTGGTAATTTAGGGTTGTGGTCGGTCATATTAGAGAAGAAAATAGGGCAAATTCCAAGATTTAAGCATGTAGGATAGCTTCCTAAGGCACTCAAGTGTAACTTGACAATAGTAAGTGGACACCTGGGACAAAGAGCTATAAAAATGCATAAATAATGGAAAAAAATATTATTGAACCTTGTAATTAGACTAGGTGTGATCATAATGAACAAACCAATATTAATTTCCTTCAAATGAGCTCCCTCATTATACCTACAAGTATAAACAAAGAAAACCCAAGTTAGTAAGCACGATTCACATCGGGTTCACCAATTGTAGGACTAGAAAAAAGGTATAACAATATTAACATACTATGAGAAACCACAAACTCAAATACAATATGCAACATCTATTCTAATCTACCATCAAAACTATTGAAACTAAGGAGATTGCAAACAATAAAACCCCCTTTTCAAGTGTACTTCCCATGTCCTTTCTTCTCCATTGTTCATATAGCTCTAATTGCTTACAGTGCACACACAATTAATAGAAAAATGGCTAGTGAAAAAGTGATGAAATGAATGCTATAAAGAATACTAGAAGCATAGTTTGGGTGTAGTTCAAGATAACGTGATCCAAACCTCCAAAAGAGTACAAAATGGCTCAATTTATAGCCAAAATGCAAGAGGTTAGACATGAATGAGGGTATGGACATTTTTCATTACAAGTTTATAATTTGGCACAATATTCCTTAGAATATCTATGAAAAATATGACTCAATATGCCATATGTAGGATTTTATGACACATATAAGTCAACATGACCAAAAATAGAAGAGAATCTATGACTACCCTATGACACATCATTGCCAAGTGTAGACAAGAATCTATGACAAGTGTGACTTATTATATTCATGCATAAGGAATAATATATGCTAAATATAACACATATTAGCCAAGTTTGGAAAGAGGATGTATGACACATTATGGCCATGTGTCAAGACTCGGTTGAGTTTTAAATTAAAAATTCATAATTCTACACAAATGGAAATTAGTAAATTAGAAATTAGAAATGGGAAAATAGGATTTAGGAAATTGAGAATTCCCCTAGTTCATGAATGGATCAATTAATTAATAAATATTACTTATATAAGAATAATTAGTAAAGTGGGATGAACAAAATGATTAAAATGAGATTGGAATAGATTATGGGTTATCTAATCCTATAGGGAAAATTAGTAAATGATTGGCCAATTTGATGAAATAAATATGGGATTACCCTTTCGATGAATTGCGATGATTATGTAGATCGACTAGGATGATGGTGGTTAGATCAAAGCAATGATCAAATAGATTGAATGGTGAGGATTGATGACATGTCAAGAATGTATGATATGGATTAATGGGATATGAAATTTAATTACCATTATAAATGTCATAGGATCGATGCTGATTGATATGATTGATCATAATAACATCAAAAGACATTGCCAATGTTATTAATTTGATTGGATAAGGTCATAGTCTAACACTAAGGGACTCGACAATGTCGATGATCATATGATAAAGATGACAAATTGACCTAGTGTCAACGGGACATGGTAGTGTTAAGGCTAGATTTTGTTAGGATTAACCTTAGACAGAAATAACAATTGTATGCAAATATAACCAATATCAAAAAATAATAGATTGCACATAAGAGAACACAAGGCACCAAGATTTAATGCGGTTCACCTAATCCCTGAGCTACATCCACCAACAACAAGTCCAATATTATTATTATCTAGTAATTACAATTTGTAATCCCTTATAGCTCAATACTACTACAAGAAGCTACAATATCACCATTACATTATGAAATCCCTAACCCTAAGCCTTTTTATACAAGCTTTTTATCGCTTACTCAATTAGGGCTAAAATAAGTCATCCAATAGGAAAATAGCACCTCATGCCTTTTACAATATAAGGTCATTTTTGGATTTAGGGGAACTACCCCCATGAGGATGTTTCCCCTTGACCCAACCTATACTCTAATAAGGAGAGCACTTGGGGCAGTTCCCTAGGACCCTGCAGGGGTGCTGCCACTTGACCCCATCTTGGGGCACTACCCCCAACCCCCGTAGAAATAATATGGGGAGAAAATTGTGCCAAATAAACCTCCAAGTCTAATTAGGCTCCAAATCAAAAAAATCTCCCACTTGGAGACTAATCAAGCTCCACAACAATACCCTCCCACTTGGAGGCTAATCATAGCATGACTAAACATGTAGCTCCCACTAGAATATCAAGCCACCTTGGACTCTATTGTTTTTTTATTTTTTCAGTCAAGAATACCAACCAAAGCTGAAGAGGAGTTCAACTTCTCCCTTATTACTACCTTGGTAAACATATTTGTTGGTTAGCATCTGTATGTATCTTCTCTAGCTTTAACTATCTATCATCCAAAACTGATCGAATAAAATGGTACCACAACAGTATGTGCTTAGTCTTTGAATGCAAAGCTAAATTCTTTGCAAGATGAATGACACTTTGGCTATCTATAAACAAATAGTTATCCCTCTATGGATGTCCCAACTCTTCCATGAAGACCTAAAGCTATATCATCTTCTTGGCTACCTCTGTAGTAGCAACATACTCTACCTCTATAGTGGATAAAGCATTAACCTTTTGTAACCTAGAAACCCAGCTCACAATTGCCCCACCAATAGTAAATACATAACCTATAGTACTCTGCCTAGTATCAATATCCCCTGCCAAATCTAAGTCAACATATCCTTGTAAAGCAGTAGTTGAGCCCCTAAAATTTAAACACTTACTAGATGTTCCTCTCAAATATCTAAGAATCTATTTAACTCCATTCCAATGCTCAATTCCTAGATGACTCATAGACCTGCTAATGACTCCCACTACATGTGCAATATCTAGCCTTGTACATACCATAGCATACATCAAGCTTCCTAAAACTAAAGCATAAGGTACCATGGACATCTTATCCTCTTCTTCTTGTGTGTTTGGACACATCTCGTTAGACAACTTCAAATGACTAGGTAAAGGTGTGCTAATAGCTTTAGAATTCTCCATAGAGAAACATTGCAACACCTTTGCAATATAATTAGCCTGAGATAAAGTCAATTCCATGCTCTTCCTATCTCTACAAATCTGCATACCAAGGATTTTTTTTGCTGCCCCCAAATTCTTCATAGCAAATGCATGTGCTAACTGGTGTTTCAATCCTTTAATGTGACCCATGTTAGACCCAACTAAAAGCATATCATCAACATATAAACATAAAATAATGTAGTTGTCATTATCCAACGTCTTAAAGTAAACACAATGATCTAAATGCCACCTACTATATCCATGATCATGCATAAAACTGTCAAATTTTAGATACCATTTCTGAGGTGCTTACTTCAAGCCATATAAACCTTTCTTCGATCTGCACACTATGTTCTCCTTAACTTTGACCTCAAATCCCTATGGCTATGCCATATATATATCTTCATCCAAATCACCATGAAGGAAGGCTATTTTAACATCAAGCTTCTCCAAATGCAAATCTTCAGTACCCACAATACTTAAAAAAATGCGAATAGAAGTCATTTTAACAACAGGAGAGAATATCTCATCAAAATCATTGCCTTTTTTTGTGAAAATCCTTTTACCACTAACCTATCTTTAAATCTTTTCTTACCTCCATCCTCTTCTTTCAACGTATAAAGTGACTAATTTTGTAAAGCCCTTTTGCCTGCAAGCTATTTGCATAAATCTCATATCTTATTTTTTAGCAAAATGTCGATTTCTTCTTTCATTGCAGACTTGCACTGAATCTTTGTATCCACCTGTAGAACTTCATCATAACATTTAGGTTCACCAGCATTAGTAAGTAAAATAGAATACAAGGAAGGAGAAAATCTTTCTAGAGGTCTACTTAGCCTTGTTGACTATCTAACATTCACTGGGGTGTGTGGTATTTTTCATTGTATTTGTTCTAAATCATGAGTAATTGTTGGAACATTAGCTTTTGGAGTATCATCTAGTACTACATAATCATCTTCTTTCTTCTCATGTTGCTGCAACAAAATCTTTGTACAACACTTTCTCATTGAACATGACATCCCTGCTTCTTACAATTTTAGGATTTTCAAAATCTCAAAGCCTATAACCAAATTCATCAATGCCATATCCAAAAAATACACATTTCTTTGACTTAGCTTCCATCTTGGTTCTATTTTTAGAATGGTTCTATTTTTAGAATATATATGAGAAAATGCTTCACAACCGAAGGTTTTGAGAAAAAATAACTCATCTTCTTACAAATCCTTACTTCCTTTAGAATACCACAACCCAAAGGAGTAGAGAGACCTTTATTAATCAAATATACAATATTATTGATAGCCTTCACCACATTTTTAAGGGCAACCCTGCATGCAACCTCATGGTTCTTGCACGCTCCATTATAGTCATGTTCATGTGTTCAGCCACTCCATTTTCTTATGGAGTCCTTAGAAAAAATTTCTGTCTATGAATACTATTAGCAGAGCAATAATCTTCAAATTTATGATAGCAATACTCACAACCATTATAAAATCTGAGACATTTTAATTTCTTTCCAGTCTCATTTTCAACCAAGCATTTCCATTTCTTAAAAGTTTGAAATACATCATATTTCTATCTAAGGAAATAAACCTAGACTTTTCTAGTTGCATCATCATTAAATGTAACATAATAATGGAAGCCATCAAGGGAAGATACCTGAGCTGGTCCCCATACATCTGTATGCACAAGCTCTAATCTCTCACTTTCCTTTTCCTTCCCATTCTTCACAAAACTCGCTCTACTTTTTTTCATACAAGGAAATTTCACAAAAATCCATATTGACACATTTTAGACTTGGTTAAACCTTCTTTGAATGAAGTAATTTCATACCTTTCTCACTCATGTGCCCAACTCTATTGTGCCACAATGTTGTATCAGAATCTACACTAGCTATTTGTTCTCCCTACTCAACTGTAGCAATTGTTCCTAACCAATCATTTTTTTTTTAAACAATCAAAGCAAAAGGAACAATATGACATGTACAAAGATATAAGGTGCCTAATTTCACACCTTTTGCTACTATAAGGGAACCTTTTAAAACCTTACCATTTTTATCATTTAAAGTAACTACACAACCTTCATCACTGAGTCTTCCTACTAAAATTTAATTCCTACTCAGCCTTGAAACATGTCTTACCTCATGTAGTAGCCAATGATTCCCATTCTGCAACTTAATCTTAACTTTTCCCTTTTTGACAATATGACAAGGTTCATTATCCCTCAAATAAACAAGCCCAAAATCCTTTTAGACATAATGAATAAAATAACCTCTATGAGGTTTAGCATGAAATGAAGCAACAAAATCTAAAACCCCTAAATTATCAACACTTTCTAAAGACAAAAGAAAAACATCCTCTTTGGGTTTGTTACTTACCACATTTGCTTCCTTGTTCCCTTCTGGTTTATCTCCTTTATTGTTCTTTTGAGTCTAGCAATCTTTATTCTTATACCCTATTTTACCATAGTACTAGCAATCTCATGGTCCTCTAGATTGAGACCTCTTCCCCTTTTACTTTCCTCTTGATTTCCCATGATTTCTAGAATTATTTCGTCTCTCAATCATTCTATCTCTGCTTTGTGTATTCAAAGCACTTCCTAATGTAGATCCACCTAAGGTTTTCCTATGAGTTTCCTTGCTCAAAATAACACTAATCACATCATTATATTTTAGGGTATTAGATCTAGAAATAGAATTACTCACAATTATTACCAAGTCATTCCAGCTTTCAGGCAAAGAACACAAAATCAAGAGAGCCCTAATTTATTCATCAAAACTAATACCCATAGAAGATAACTAACTAGTAATAGTATTAAACTCATTTAAAATGATCTACAATAGATCCACCTTCTCTCATCTTCATATTAAATAAATGCTTCATGATAAATACCTTATTTGAAGCAGGGGGCATTTCATACATTTCACTAGGGTTTCCATCAACTCTTATGTTGTCTTTGTTTTTGTAATGTTAAATGTCACTGATGGTGTCAAGCATAACCAAATGCTTCCAAGTGTCTTTCTATCTAAAATCTCAAATTCCTCATTTGTCATAGTTCCCTAGTTTTTAGTTTTTCCTTCCAACAGCTTTCATAAATCCTTTTGATAGAGATAGTCCTCCATTTGTATCTTCCATAATTGAAAGTTCTACCCATTAAACTTGTCAACCCTCAACTTACCCTCATCTACCATCACTCCCACTCAACCATAATACTCTCGATCAATTGTGAGACTCCCACTCAATCGTAAGACTCCCACTCAATTGTGAGACCTTCCTATAGAGGATTGCTAAAAAAATGATGATGATCTATCTAAAAATGAAAAAAAAATGATGATCATCTAGCTTTGATACCACTTGTTAGGATTAACCTCAAATAAAAATAACAATTACATGCAAATATAACCAATATCAAAAATTAATAGATCACACATAAGAGAACACAAAACACTAAGATTTAACGTAGTTCACCCAATCCTTGGGCTACATCCACCAACAACAAGTCTAATACTATTATTATTTAGTGATTACAATCTTAAATCCCTTACAACTCAATATCATCACAAGAAGCTACAATATCACCATCACATTATGAAATACCTAACCCTGGGCCTTTTTATACAAGCTTTTTAATGCTTACACAATTAGGGCTAGAATAAGTCATCCAATAGGAAAATAGTAGTAGGGGCACTGCCCCCAAACCCCTGTAAAAATAATATGGGGAGAAAACTACACTAAATAAACCTCCAAGTCTGATTAGGCTCCACATCATAACAAATTTGATAGTTTTGATAGATTAACAATGCCTAGTATTGGATAAGTGTTGATTGATTTGGGATGTTTGACATGTTTTTGATTGATTAGGGTTGACACAGAATGGTTTAGGGTTTATTCAAGATAGTTTTTGGTTAATTTGGGACAATTTTGGGTTGATTAGAAAGGATTATGATGATATTGAAATGGTTTAGGGTTGATCGGATGAGATTATGATGATGTTGAAATGATTTAGAGTAGGTTCTAAAAAGTTTAGATAAAACAGGAGTAGATTCTAAAATGGTGTACAATTGATTTGTAAGGGGATGTGAATGATGAAGAACATGTCAAAATATGTTCGAACAATGATCATGTTTGGCCAAATGATCATAATTAGTGAATTGAGAAAATGGGATGTATTAGTATGAAAATGTGATGAAACAATAAATGCAAACTACTTTTTAGCATCTATAGTGTTGAGAAAGGTACAAGGTATGATGGAGTAGCAAGTTGATAGATAATATGAATACACAATGATGCATGAAGTAGGATGAATGTGATTCTCAAGGACCATCTCCTCAAGAATACCCAAGCTAGGGAAATATATTCATATGAAGCATGTTTGGCATAAGTAATGGAAGCCAGTAAGTGAGGTAACATATAGGATAATGACATGATATCATGAAAGTGTATAGCTTAAAAGAGTGGACATGTCAAGATGTTTCTAAGAACCATGTTTTATTCTTTATTGTGATCAAGGCCAAGGGGTTGACTAGATATGACAGTGATATGATAGAGAAATAAGAATAGATCTCAATATGGAGGCTACGAGTGAATGATTTGTTAGGATTAAACCATAGATAGAAATAAAAATTACATGTAAATATAAACAATATCAAAAAACAATAGATCGCACATAAGAGAACACAAGACACCAAGATTTAATGTGATTCACCCAAACCCTAGGCTATATCCACCAAAAAACAAGTCCAATATTATTATGATCTAGTGATTATAACCTAATTACAATCTATAATCCCTTACAGCTCAATACTACCACAAGAAGCAATTTTGCATCACACATTATGAAACAATCCCTAACCTTAATCCCTTTTATACAAGTATTTTTTCCACTTTAGGGTTAAAAGTAGTTAAAATATGTCGGCCATAAATTGGAAAATAATGAGCCATAAATTGGCGAATAATAGCCAAATAAAATTTGGGTCGATGCCTTGAACCCCATCAAATTTATGAAGTATGTATAGTACTTCCCTAATCAACCACCACAAACTAACAATCTCCCACTTGGGGACTGATTAGACTCCATAGCATACAACAATCTCCCACTTGGAGACTAATCCTATAGCAATACTACTACCATGTGGAGCTCCCACTAGATCAAACCACTTTGTACAATATTGTTCATTTATTATGTTTAGTTGAGAAGACAAACTGAAGTTAAAGAAGAATTCAACTTCTCCCTTGTCATTACTTTTGTAAACATATCTGTTAGATTGTCATCTATATGTAGCTTGTCCAGATTTAATAGTCCATCATCCAAAACTATTTTAATGAAATGGCACTACAAGTGAATGTGTTTTATCTTTGAATGCAGATATGAATTCTTCACAAGATGAATGACACTTTGACTATTAGTAAACAAATAATTATAATTCTGTGGATGTCCCAATTCTTCCAGGAAGAATTGAATCCATATAATCTCCTTGGCTACCTCTATAGTAGTAACATACTATGCCTCGGTAGTGGGTAAAGTGTTCACCTTCTATAACCTAGAAACCTAGCTCACAACTTCCCCACCAACAGTAAATACATAACCTATGGTACTCCACCTAGTATCAATATTCCCCACCAAATATGAGTCAACATAGCCCAATAAATCAATAGTAGAACCCCCAATATGTAAACACTTACTGGATTTTCCTCTTAAATATCTAAGAATCCATTTGACTGCATTCCAATGCTCAATTCCTAGATGACTCATATACTTGCTAATGACTCCCACTGCATGTACAATATTTGGGCTTGTACATACCATAACATACATCAAGCTTCCTACAACTAAAGCATA
Source organism: Cupressus sempervirens (assembly GCA_028749045.1). Taxonomy (NCBI): domain Eukaryota; kingdom Viridiplantae; phylum Streptophyta; class Pinopsida; order Cupressales; family Cupressaceae; genus Cupressus; species Cupressus sempervirens. Next base: position 532,240,955 of record CM053785.1, read on the forward strand.
GGGTACCTTGGACATCTTTTCCTCCTCTTCTTGTGTCTTTGGACACATCTCCTTAGTCAACTTCAATGACTAGGTAAAGGTGTGCCAATAGCTTTAGCATTCTCCATAGAGAGACATTGCAACACCTTCATAGTATAATCAGCTTGAGATAATGTCAATTTCCTATTCTTCATATCTCTACAAATATTCACACCAAGGATTTTTTTTTGCCCCCAAATCCTTTATAGCAAATACATGTGCTAACTAGCTTTTCAACCCCTTAATGTGATCCATGTTGAACCCAACTACAAGCATATCATCAAAATATATACATAAAATAATGTAGCTATCATCACCTAATAGATACAATGATCTAAGTGACACCTTCTATATCCATGGTCATGCATAAACCTATCAAATTTTAGATACCATTGCCGAGGTGCTTGCTTCAAGCCATATGAAATTTTCTTCAATTTGCACACTAAGTTCTCCTTACCTTTGACCTCAAAGCCCTATGGTTGTGCCATATATATCACTTCATCCAAATCACCATGAAGAAAGGTTGTTTTAACATCAAGATGCTCTAAATGAAAATCTCTAGCAACCACAATACTTAAAACAGTGCGAATAGAAGTCATTTTGACAATAGGAGAAAATATCTCATCAAAATCAATGCCCTTTTTCTATGAAAATCCTTTTACCACTAACCTAGATTTGATACCACTTGTTAGGATTAAACCACAAAAAGAAATAAACCTTACTCTAATACCATTTGCTAGGATTAAACCACAGACAAAAATAATAATTACACGCAAATATAAATAATATCAAGAAATAATAAATCACACAAAATAGAACACAAGACACCAAGATTTAACATGGTTCACCCCAACCCTAGGCTATGTCCACCAAACAACAAATCTAGTATTATTATGATCCAATGGTTACAACTTGATTACAATCCATAATCCCTGATAGCTCAATACTGCTTCAAGAAGCAATTTTTCATCACACATTATGAAACAATCCGTAACCCTAAGCCCTTTTATAAAAGTATTTCACCACTTTAGGGTTAAAATTAGTTACAACATGTCAGCCATAAATTGGTAAATAATTGGCCTCAAATAATTTATGAAGTATGTACAGTACTTCCCTGATCAATCACCACAAAATAACAATCTCACACTTGGGGATTGATCAGACTCCATACTAGACAACGTGATTTGGCATAAGAAGCTTCATGATAGGGTAAGCTGATAGATAAGATATCCAATGCACATGAACAACTCAACATCATCAAGATCAAAGAGAGAGTAGGGAATATATGGATGATGGAAGAATTATGGATGATGTCTATTTGCCATGTTTTCATCATGGTTCTTATCAAAGGTACCACAAGAAGTGGAATCACCGTAAGACAAATTTATTTATCTTTACTTTTGCTACCAAGGCGCCTATTCACCCAGTTTTCACCAAGGAATGTTTTCATTTTTAGTCTTTTTTCTATTGAAATAGTACTCCAATGAGAATGATAAGTCATGATAGCCAAGGAACACAAAAAGGTATTCTCAAAGATGTTGATAGGGTGATGGAGAGGAGATGGTAGAAAAGGTATATGAAGGATAAGGGTTTATGCCTTGGAAGGCTAGAAGTATGAATACCAAATAAGTGTAGGCTTGAAAATATTACATTAGGATAGGTGAAAAAGTAGGCAAGATCAAAATTGACACACACCTTGAAGGGTGATGGAATGATGAAGGAAAAATAGATAAAATAACTTGAGGTTTTGATATATGACATGGTAGAAATTTTTTGGAAGAAGGTGCAATGGAAGCCTTTGGAATTTTTTGAGAAAGATGTTTGGAAGAAGATGGAGTGGAAGCCTTTGAAATCTTGAATGCCAACTTTTATTTATTTTCAATATTAAAGTCTTTCAAACGAGACTTGGGAATCCATATAGCTTTTGATTTTTCTTTTTCTTTGGGTACTTTAGAACACATTTCTTCAATGATAGATTTATGAACCAATATTTTCTTTGATTTTTCTCTTTGCTTAGTGTACCTTTGTGGCATTTTGAATCTTTTTTATTTGTTTACATTCACATGTTGATTAGATAGGACATAGTGATCTTCATTTTTCAATGTATTCCTTACAAAAGCCCCTTCTTGAAGCTATGATATGGATTTTTGAAGACTAAAGATATGCAAACATATGAATGAATGACATTTGATCAATTATACATCAATTAAAAGAAACAATATTAAAAAAAAAATTAGAAAGGGGATAGAGCGTTGAGCATGGAAATAAGTATCATGTAATGAGACTTGACTCACTGGAGGATTACATGTCATATTTTCTGACTCTAAGGAAAACATGCTTGATAGTACATAGTTTTAGAATATGTATGGGAAGGAAAACATATCACAAAGTGACAATAAAGTGATGGAAGTCATACAATGAAATAGACCTTGGAATGATGTGGTCAAGCAATGAAATGAAATCCATACTTTCCACATCACCATCTCTGTGCCACCAAAATACAAATATGATAGTGAGGTAAAAACATCCTCAACAAATAAATTGAAAGAATATATTTTATAAGATGGAAGATATGATTTTAAAGATATCACTGAGGAAGAAAGGCTCTCAATACTTTAAAAAATGATTCTCAGGAAGAAAGGATCTCAATACTTAAAAAATGGAACATGAGCCATGTCATTGATGTGCAGTTTTCAAAATCTCGGGCTAATTGAGATCTATAGTGACTATAGAAACTTTCCAAAATTAGAAATTATGTCTTCCTTGAAGATCACTCATTAGAGGAGTTGTATGAAAAATATTAAAGCTCGTCACATATACTCATTAGTTGCAATTAATAAATGAAGAGATCTTGTGATCATATTCTATGGCTTGAGGAATATATTTGAATATCCTATGATGAATGGTAGCTATTTTGGGAGAAAATGTTAGAATGTAAATTCCACCAATATAACTAAGAGGGGGTGCAGTGAATTAATTATCCAACTATTATAACAATTATCAACCTTATTAATCCTTAACCATATGACCAATATAATCAGCAACCACAACAAGATACTTATACACAATAACACCAGATATGTTAACTAGGGAAACCCTTGATCAGAGGGAAAACCTTAGTGGGGATGTTGCCCACAAAATTATGTACTAATATAAATATTCCTTGTTAGAGGATGGACCCTTTTAGGATTCAATAGAACATTTCATACATATCAATCCCTATTAGGAGACTTTGAATATGTGTTAGGAGATTCCAACCCTATTAAGAGTTGTGCCAAACCTATTAGGAGTTATAGAAGACAAATGGACCCATTGTCCAAACAACTTCAGGGGAAAGACCAATAAACCCATTGTCCAAATGATCTTTGTATTATTCCTTGTAGAATAATAAAATTAATTGTACTTATACTTCCTCTCCCTTTGTCTTGTCAACCAGACTTCTACTCCTGATCTCGATACCAAATTGCTAACTTCATATCTAATAATCCCTTGGATCCCTTACTCGCATTTGCCAAATATTCTGCTCTTGTTCACACTAATCAATAAAAATTGATATCCACATCATGATTTACCAAAAGGAAAATAACCTTCCTTTATGCCATGTCCTCAAACAATTCATTGAGTCAGCCTTGAGGATTTCCCAATTAATTATAATAGGACCACATTAAGATAATTAATTATTTTGCAATTACAAAACATTGTCAACTCACAGTCTTTACAACTTCTTACATATATGATTCCAAACCTTGTGCACTCACTAACATCATCATCAGATTGTCTACTCTCATTGTACAACTTTTCATATCATGATTCTATCTCTATTAAGAGATATAATCCAACCATCAGAAACTACTTATCAGGTACTTTATTTGTGTATTGCTCTCTATAAATCAAGCATATATTTTTTATGTATTCAAATTAATTCATGCACACTTAACCTTATCATCAAGACACATTGTAGAACACATCCTTAACTATGCTTCACCTTATCATACCTACATTGACCATACAACCTCTATCTATGTCTGTTACTCTACCAAACTTCACAAAAACCACACTATGTTGTCATCAATGACAAACACATCCATGAATGAAAAATTCAATCATGCTACCAATATCCACATGATGGTGATGTAGGAGCATTGGGACATGTAATGATCCCTAAAAAAGATAAAATGTGGATTAGAGGCAATGAAGAGTTTAAACCAATCAATTGGTAAGTGTTGAAGCCAATCATGGACTTAGGAGGCTTGAAAGTGTTGGAAGCATGAATGTTGGTGATACTTCTATGGGGGAGTATTGTAGAAACATGATTAGATCATTATCATGATGATATGTTACATTCATTATTGTGTTTTTCATTAATGTCAGAATAGCAATTTTTTGTGGTATCTAACAAAAGAATAATGGGAAGATCAAGTTGGTATGGATAGATCATTTAGTACTTTCACTAGAAAGCTTAAAGGGAGATAATAATAAGTGTCTAGTATATGTAGCTAACCTCAAAAGCATAATATATTAAGTCTAGAAGAAGTTATGCAAGTTTTGGTGAAGACTATTCTAAGATAGAGTTTACAAAAGCATGTTCTGATAAACTTATCATATCTCTTAGCAGAGTTGTTATTCTAAGAAGTTGAAGTTAAAGTTGTGTAAAAGACTTGTTGGAGATGATATAGCTAAGCTCTCTCATCATACTCCTACACATATAGAAATTTATTCAAGTTATAAGGTGAAAGATCAATGTTATCACTAAGTGTAATGTGTTCTTAATGTGATCCTATTATAATTAATTGAGAAGGTGTAATAACTGACTCAGGGAATTGTTTTATGAATTTGGTATAAAGGAAGGAAATTTTTCTTTGTTATAAATGAAATGCAAGTGAATGATTTTAAGCAACATGAAGAGTGAAATGTGAAGATAAGCAAAGAAGAATAAATTTGGAGAGAACTTCATTGTTGAGGTTTTATAGTGAGATCTTAGGTTTGTTATTTGGATCCAAGGTTCATGACCTAGTCTATAAGGTCAAATAGAGATTGGTCTAGTTAATAAGATAGAGGAAAGAAGTTAAGGTATAGTACAGACAATTATTCTATAAGAAATAGTTGAAAGATCAGTTGGACAGTGAGTTTAGTGGTCTTGACCCAAAAGTTGTTTGGATAGTAGGTCCTTCTGCCTTCTACAACTCCTAGCAAGGTTGGCACAACTCCTAATAGGGTTGGAATCTCCTAATAGAGATTCAAAGTCTCCTAACAGGAACTCATATGTACTAAATGTTGTAATAGACTCCTAACAGGGTCCATCATCTAACAAGGAATATTTATATTAGTGCATCATCTTGTGGGCATCATTCCCACTAGGGTTTTCCCTCTGATCAAGGGTTTCCCTAGTTAACATATCTAGTGCAATTGTGTATGTGCATCTTAGTACGGTTGCTATTTGCTTTGATTGAATGGTTAATATTATTTAAGGTTGATAAATGTTTTAATTGGATAATTGATTCACACTCCCCCTTCTCATTTATCTTAGTGCACTATTATTTCTAACAATTGGTATCAAAGCATCAGGTCCTTGAAGAAAAAGTTTAACAACTTCGGGAGATCCATAGAAAACATATTCAGAAAGGATAGTCCAAAGTCTAATGGACCAAATTTTGACATCTAGAAGGAAAAGATGAAGACACATATGATGTGTATGGGTCTAGGATATTGGAACTTGACAAAATAAAAAAAGCTAATCATTTCTAAAATTTCATTGGAGACTTGTACCAAGGATAAGAGAGAACTTTTCATGTGCGACATGAGAGCTAGAGAACCACTATTGTCTGCACTTCCTAAAATTGAGTACAACCAAGTAAAATCACTTGATACTTCTCATAAGATTTGGAAAGCTTTGGAAAATAGTTTTGAAGGTGATGAACATTCTAAGAAATTGAGGTTACAAAGTTGGATTTGTGAATTTCAATATGCTAAAATCATGGAAGATGAATCTATAAGATCATATGTAGGCAGGATATTATTACTGCAGGTATCAAATCTCAAGGAGGAACCAAGGAAGATGATGAGGTGATCTAGAAGATATTGAAGAGCTTAATGCCACCATTAAATTAAGCAGTTCAAATGATATATGTGTTGATCTCTTGTACTGAAGATTTCACAAAGGAGACACTACTTGGGAGACTTGAAGCAGTTGAGAATGAGCTGAGATAGTCTATAAAATTGACCAAAACATAAAAAAAATTCAGTGCCCTAGATATTTGACCTAGTTTTTCAAGGAGCACAAGTGTTAGAGGAGACTTTTCTAGCAGTAGAAGATTTGATGAGGATAGAAAGATAGAAGGAGTAGCCCTTCTGGTAAGAAGAGAAAAGGATGGTAATAAAAATTTTAAATGTTGGTCTTGTAATGAGTTTCGTCATTATGCATCTAAGTGTCCTAAAAGAGACAAAAAGTATAAAGGAAAGTTCAAACCTAGAAGAGATAGAGAGTGTTTGTATGAAATTGAAGAAGATGATTCTGAAGAACAAGCAGTAAGTGCTAGTGATGATGAAATAGGATTTGTAGCTATAAAAGAAGAAAGTCTAAAGAAAATGGTTTTGGTATCATAGGTTGAAAAGAAATCTAATTGGACAATTGACAGTGGTTGTTCACATCATATGATAGGTGATATGAACAAGCTTTTTGACTTGAAAAGTCATGATGGAGGCATTGTCAAAGCTAGAAATAATATAGTGTGCCATGTTAAATGTATTGGATCTATAACTCTTTATGGTAACACTAACACAGAGGATGTATATTTTGTTGATGGTTTGAAACACAATCTTTTGAGTTTTGGGCAAGTAGTGGATAAAGGTTATCAATTACAGTTCATAGAGAAGACATGCATGATCAAAGACAAAGATGGAAAGGTAATTTGAATAGGAACCAGATCTAGAGGTAATGTATTTCAGTTGATTCCAACTAAAATTACATGTTTGGTTGCTAAGGTAGATGAAAATTGGTTATGGCATAAGAGATTTTGTCATATAAAATTTGACAACATTATGAAATCTATTAGTATGGTTGCAGTTAGAGATTTTCCTAAGATTGTTAAGCCTACTAACACAATTTGCAAGGAGTGTGTATTGGCAAAGCATACCAGAACTTATTTTCCCAACAAGGAGTTGACTACTACAAAAAAGTTGGAGATTGTATATACAGATCTTAGTGGTCCTATGAAGACTAAAGGATTCTATAGTGAAAGTTATTTCATGATTTTAGTTGATGACTTTTCTAAAATGATGTGGTTTGCATTTCTTAAAGAAAAATCTGAGGCATTTGATAAGTTCAAGATATTCAAGAATAGAGTTGTGAATGAATCAGGCATGAAGATCAAATGTTTAAGATTAGATAGAGGAGGAGATTTCACTTCAAATGAGTTTAACATACTTTGTGAAACTAATGTAACCAAAAGGCAATTATCAGCTCTAGGAACCCCTAAACAAAATGGAATTATAGAGAGAAGAAATAGGTCAATAATAGAAGCAACAAGAGCTATGTTAGCTAAAAATGATGTATCTAAGATATTTTAGAGAGAAGTTGTGAATACAATGGTCTACACTATGAATAGAGTGTGAAAGACACAAAGAAGAACCCTTATGAACCATGGTTTGGTCACTTACCTAAGTTAAGTATTTCAGAATTTTTGGTAAAAAATGTCATAGCAAAAGAGATGATGATGTTGGTAAATTTGATGCTAGAAGTGATGAAGGTATGTTTCTTGGTTATTCATTGAAAAGAAAAGCCTATAGATGTTATAATCTACTAACTAAAACTATTGTTGAGAGTGCAAATGTAAGAGTTGAGAAATTCAGGATACAAGAAAGAGTAGTTGACTACAATTTTGATGATGAGAATGTTGTTACTAAACCAAGGAATGATGAAATATTCTTTGAGACTAATAATGATTTGCAGAATGAAAGAGAGAAAAGGCATGAACAAAGCCTAGAATCTTCAATAGAGCTAAGAGTTGAGATAAAAACTCCTACTCTTAGTAAGATTATGGCAAAGAATCATCCACCAGAGTAGATCATCAAAAGTAGAGATAGAGGTGTGATGACAAGAAGTAGAATCAATGAAGAACTATGTCTAATATCTCAAGTTGAACCAAAGCATGAAGATGAATCATGTAAAGATGAATATTGGAAGAAAACTATGAAAGAAGAGTTGGATCAAATAGTGAAGAATGAGACATGGGAATTGGTCCCCAGACTAGTAGACAAGAACGTAATAGGTATAAAATGGGTATTCAGGAACAAGATGAATGAACATGGTGAAGTTGTAGGAACAAAGCAATATTGGTATGTAAATGTTACTTGCAGCAAGAAGAAATAGACTATGATGAAATCTATGCTATTGTCACAAGAATAGAAGCAGTGGTGCTATTCTTAGCCTATGTAGCACATAAGAAATTCAAAGCCTATCAAATGGATGTAAATTCAGCATTTTTGAATGGAGAACTTGAAGAAGAGGCATACATAGAACAATCTAAAGGTTTTCCTTTAACAGATGACAAGGACATAGTATGTAGATTAAAGAAAGTATTGTATGGCTTGAAGCAAGCACCTAGAACTTGGTATGCAACGTTGGATAAGTATTTAACAAAGGTTGGATTTAGAAAAGGCATGGAAGATAGTAATCTATATTGCAAAGAAATAGATGATGGATTGATAATTTTAATAATATTTGTTTATGATATCATATTTGATGGAGATGATGATGAAAGTGACAAGTTTGTAGAAAAAATGAAGAAGGAATTTGCAATGAGTATGATAGGAGAAGTGAAATACTTCCTAGGATTATAGGTTGTGTAGGATAAAGAAGGAATCTTTATTTCCCAAACTAAGTACTTGAAAGATCTACTAAAAAGGTTTGGTATGGAAACATGTAAACCATTTGGAACACCTATGGTAACTGGACACAAGTTATCTAGATGTTTTTCAGTAGAAATTTTTCAAACTTGTTAGCATCATGGGAGCGGGAGCACAAGTTCAAAATTCAAATCTGAAGATAGGCAAGAATTCACAGGGAGGAGGACCTTGATCACCAGGCACGCAGGAGGGGATCTAGGTAGGCATCGGGGAGGATTCAAGAGATGGGGACCCACGTGAGGACATTCTAGGGAATCTCCCAAAGCATTGGGCCTCACTCTTTGGAGTCAAGCCATCAGGTAAATCCTCTTCCCCTCCGATTAAGGTTGTGTCAGGTCTAGAAAAGGGATCTTGCACGATCGCTATTCCAGACAAGATTGTTGATCACAGCATTGTCTCTATGTCCTCAACGCTCGTTGGAAAGTTTATTGGCCCAAGACCAAATATTGATGTGGTTCGGGCCTACACTCTAAAAAAAAGGAGCTTGAAAGGTCAGGTCAGTGTCACAACAATGGCTAATGGTTTTCTTTCTTTTGATTTCACCTGTCAAGAGGACATGGCTGACATTCTGTGTGAAAGTCCCTGGAGCTTTGGAAGGGCCACCCTCATGCTTCAGAGATGGTCATCCCAATTGGACTTAAATGAATCATTCCTCCAGCAAGCTTTGGTATGGGTCAGACTCCCGGAGCTACCATTGGAGTTCTGGAATGAGGATGTCTTCAAGGGAGTGGCCAGCTCTTTCGGAGAGCTTCTCTCCATCGACCCAATCACCGCTTCAAAGAGTAGGCTGACTTATGTGAGGATCTGTGTTGGAGTGAGGGAAGGGGAGAATATGCTCAAATTTTTTAGTCCAAACTTAGCACCCATATCCAGCAGCTGGACTTTGAAAGTGTTCCTTTTGGGTGTTTTCACTGTCTAAAAATCGGTCACAAGGCATTTTAGTGCCCGAAATCTAAGATGACTAGAAAGATGAATCCCCCTTCTTCTTCTCAACTAAGGATGAAGAAAGTTTGGAAAATCTACAAAGACCCAGTATGTAGTAGAAGCCCCAAAGAGGAAAAACCAAGAACCTCAGGGAAAGACAAGTAAAGAAGGAGAGTTACTCAAGTTAGGAACCAGTTCCTCTCTACCTATAACTGATCCCCAGCTATTAGGGGATGATCAGGTCAAGGAAAGGACCCCCAAGCCTAGAGAAGAGGAAGTTAAGGATGTCTCGTAGAAAGGTCTTTAAGAGGCTGGTTTGGACCTTCTTCCGAGAGAGGAACAACCAGTTCTGGACTCCATGGAAGAGATCAAGAAAAAGGAAAATAAGGAAATTATCGTCTTCCAGGACCCAGAGGAAAACTTAGTCTCCACCAGAGATGCAGCGACCAGAAAAGGAAATAAGGAGGACTTGGTGAAAGATCAGGACTAAAGGGTTGATCTTCACAATACCCCAAGGAATGTGAATAAGGCTTCTAGATCCTTGAAATTCGAAAAGAAAGGAGAGATACTTAGTAAGAATCAAATCAAAGATTTGTCCAAGGCTTCTCCGGTGATGATCAGGAGTAGTTGCAAACCAGATGTGGGCTCTACAACCAAAGCAGGCAGGAAATTAGAAAGGGAGTCCAGAGAAGAGGAGACCAGAAGGTGTTTGGCGAATGGGTGCCAAAGCACCCAAAAAGACTTTTCCAAGAGTAAAAAATGAAGATCATCTCATGGAATATTAGGGGCCTAAATGGCGCCCATAAATAGGAAATCATTAGGAATTTGATTAGAGACCAGAGACTAGATATTTTGATGATCCAAGAAACAAAAATTAAAAAGGATTCTTTGAGAAACATAGAGTTCAGTAACATGATGAGCAGTGAGGCTTCAGACTCTGATGGAGCCTCTAGGGGCCTACCAACTTTATACAAGTCAAAACTCTTCAAGGTGGAATCAGTTTCCAATGCAGGTAACATTCTATTTTGTAAAGTGTACAATATTCATTCCAATGACTTTTGGTTCTTGCTCAACATTTATGCCCCCAATAACAAGAGAGAAAGAAAATCCTACTGGTCTAGAGTAGAAGGGCTGGTTCAGAATAGTAACTTGAAAAAAGGCATCATTATGGGAGATTTCAATACCCCTCTTCTGGATAAGGAGAAGAAGGGTGGTCTGCCTTAGGACTAGGATAGCAAGCATGATCTTTCTAACTTCATCAATGATTTCTCTTTTTTGGATCTAGACCTTATGGGTGGTGACTTTACTTGGTCCAATAAACGCTTAGGCAAGGAGTGTATTCAGGTTAGATTGGATAGAGCCCTCATTTCTCCTGATTGGTTACAATCCTCTTCTTGCAAATTAGCTCTTTTGCCTAGAATTGGGTCCGACCACTCCCCTATCTCCCTCTCGATTATCCTTTTTGACCCCTATTGACCTCCTCCCTTCCGTTTCAAGAAAATGTGGACCTCCCACCCTAACCTTCTAGAGAGAATTAAGGGCTGGTGGAGCATAGATGTGGAAGGCACTACTATGTTCAGGGTAGCTAGAAAACTCAGTAATGTTAAAAGGATGATAAAAGCTTGGAATAAGTCAAATTTTGGTCATTTATTCTCTATGAAAGAGGATCTTTCTTCTAATCTCTCTTCCATCCAAGCCTCCATTCAAGAAAATGGGTATGATGCCTCAAGTAGAGAAGAAAAGCTATCCATCCTATCTGATTTACATGACATCATTAGTAAAGAGGAAAAGTTCTAGAAGAAAAGATCTAGAATCAATTGGCTCAAGGAAGGAGACCAGAACACAAAGTTCTTCCATTTATCCACTCTTAAACATAGAGCTAACAACAAGATTTTTGGCCTGAAGAAAGATCAGGGTGTGCTGACTAAGGAAGATGATATTTCACTTGAAGCTGTCTCTTTCTTCTCCTTCCTTCTTTCTTGGGATCCTTTTCTCTCTAAGGTGGACCAGGATGACATTGTCTCTTGTATCTCTCAAATCCTCCAACCGCGCCATAATAATCTAATATGGGCCATTCCTTCTGATTCTGAAGTGAGAGAAGCTCTTTTTTCTCTTCCGACAGATAAATCGCCTGGACTTGATGGTTTTCCTACCTTCTTTTTCCAATTGTACTGGCCTGTCATTATGAAGGATGTTGTTAAGGCAGTTTAGGAGTTCTTTGGAACCAGAAGCATTTTGAAGGAAATCAACTCCACATTCTTAGTTCTTATTCCCAAAGTGCCAGGGGCTGACACTCTGGATAAGTTCAGACCTATCAGCTTATGCAACTTGTTTTATAAGATCATCTCTAAGGTGCTCACTTTGAGGCTACTTAAGCTTCTCCCCCTGATTATCTCTCAACAACAATCTGGTTTTGTCTCGAGCAGACAAATTTTAGATTCGATTATCATGGTGCATGAAGTGATTCACTCTATGGAAGCTAGTAAGAGAGAAAGGATGTTACTCAAACTTGACATGTCTAAAGCTTACGATCGGGTGGATTGGTCCTTTTTGGAGTTGGTGTTGTGAAGGCTTTTGGCTTTGATGTCAAATCTTGCAAGCTAATTTCCTAGCTGGTCACCACCCCCTCACTAGCTATTTTAGTGAATGGATCCCCCTCTGATTTCTTCAAACCTACTAGAGGCCTTCATCAGGGGGATCCTCTATCATCGATTCTCTTCATCATCTTGGTGGAATGTATTGGCAGACTCATGGAGAAGAAAAAGAAAGAAGGGAGGATCAAAGGCTTTAAACCTTCTTCCAAATGCACCCCCTTCACGCATTAGCAATTTGTTGATGATACCATTATGGGAGGAGAGGCTTCGATCAGGGAGGCCAAGGCTTTGAAAGATACTTTGGACACTTATTCCAGAGGGTCAGGGTAGCTCATCAATTGGGACAAAGGCTCTATTTTCTTTATCAACACTTCGAAGGGAAGACAACAGAGAATCTCCAGAATCTTGGGATTTCAGGTGGGGAAGCTTCCTTCTACCTACCTCGGTCTCCCCTTGGGCACATCCCCCTTTGATTCCTTCTAGAATAGCATCTTAGATAGGTTCAGTAAGAAGCTAGCTGGCTGGAAAGGAGCCTTTCTCAGCCAAGCTGAAAAATGTCAACTAATTAAATCCATCCTTCAAAATCTGCCAATATATGCCTTGAGCCTTTTCACCATACTCGAAAAATATGCTGAGAGGATGGAGAAAATCCGAAGGGATTTTTTATGGATGGGAACTAAAAGGAAAAAAAGGTACCCCCTTGTTGCTTGGGACAAAGTTTGTCTCCCTAAAAAGAATGGTGGTCTAGGAATCAAGAAGCTCACTCATATCAACAAGGCCCTCCTAGAAAAGAAAATATGGGGATCTTTAGTAGCACGGGGTAATGGAGAGACATTGTGGTGAACAAGTATATAAAAAGGCCCTCTTTTCAGTTCACTCTTTTCAGTGAGGATATCCCTAGAGGCTCAATTGTTTGGAATGGCTTCTTAAAAGCCAGGGATTTGGCTAACTCTAAGGTCTCCTAGAAGTTGGGAAATGGGGAGAACATTCTATTCTAGTCAGACAGCTGGCTTTCTAAGGGACCCCTCATTAATAACCCTAGCTATGGTATTTGGGCTAATGATTGCATCAACCTTTTTGGGCACAAAGTCAGCAACTATAGGACTGAACAAGGATGGAAGGACCTTTCTATTATCTCAGAGGACCTTAAACCAATTATGATCATGCTTAATTCCTTATCCCTCAACACCACAAGGATGAACTAGTTTGGAGGGATAATGCCAATGGGCTCTATTCAGTTGCCTCTAGGTACTCTGCTTTATGGAGTACAAAAGTGTTCCCCCCTTGGTCGAGGGCCTGGCTCCCAGGCCTAATGCCAAAAGTCAACATGTTTTTTTGGTTGGCACTTCAGGACAAAAATCTAACCCAGGAAAATTTCATTAAAAGAGGTCACATCATGCCCAGCAGATGTGTTTTATGCAAAGATGAGTCAGAGACAGGCAATCATTTGTTCGTTCTTTGCTCTTACTCTAGGACGGTCTGGGACTTCCTCACCTAGGACCTTGACCACAACTGGTGCATTCCTTCCAACCTCCTAGACTTTTTCTGCCAATGGCAAGGTATGTTCAACGGGTCTGCCTTGAAGGAAATCAGCTCCTGGCTCCTACCTCATTTTTGTTGGAGCATATGGAAGGAGAGAAACAACCAAATTTTCAGAGACAGGGAGAAGCCAGCTTTGAATGTTGGAAGGAAGATCTTCAGTAACATAAAGGAAAATTTTTTTGTGAGGAAGGGGGGAGCTTTTGAGACAGGAGGTAGGAAAAAGGAGAAGGTAAAAGACAAAATGAGAAAAAGACAAGAAGCCAAGTGGATCCTCCCCCCTAAAGGTTGGCACAAAACCAACTTCGACGGAGCCTCCAAGGGCAACCCTGGATCCTCGGGTAGTGGAGGTGTGGTTAGAAATGAAAATGGAGATAGTATTGTGGATTTCACTCTCCCATTGAGTTTCCAAACAAATCATTTTGCAGAAGCCAACATCGCGTGCAATGTTGTTAAACTGGCTTTTGAAATTGGAGTCACCAATTTATGGCTAGAAGGGGACTCGAATAACATTATTAAGTGCATCAATGGAAATTTGTATCCATATTGGATGATTACAAATCTTATTAATGAGACTAGAGAGACCCTTTCCAAATCCAAAAAATTCCACATCACCCATACTTTTCAGGAAGCAAACCCGATTGCTGACAGGTTGGCAAATATAGGGGTCAGCACAGACCAAAAAATGACTTGGCTTCCCGAAACTTCTTTGCCGGTGGACGTCAAGTGTCAGATTGACTTGGATAAAATCCAAGGAAGTACGGAGGATATCAAGTTGTAATTATGAATATGAAAGGGTTAAGATATATGGGTACTTTTCATAATAGAAGATTGGGAATTCGTAAATGCAGATATCCTTCATTGATTAATTGCCACGCTTTGTGGGTTGTTTATTGCAATTGTTTCAGGGGCAACAACAGAGTTATTTTTCTCTACTCTTTGCTTAATCTTGGTGGTCCATTCCAGTCTCACAGTGAAGAGCTTATGAGTAAAGTGGGTGTGCAGTGTGCGGAGATGGTGGGTGAGAGATGCAGAAAGGAGCCGGTGGGGGACTTTGAGAAATGGAGAAGCAGGCCAAAAATTTGGGAAAAGCTGGATAAGGGTGGGGTAACCAAGTATCTCATAAAGCTACATGGTTTTGATTAGGAGGTGACCAATAGTATGGTGGGGTCCTGGAAAGATGGCAGGGTAAAGGTGAATGGCATCAACTTTCGGATAACGGAGGAGGTGATCGCAGCTATCACCGAGATCCCTATTGAGGGTTTCAAATTCTTCAGGGATAAGAAGCTCTCAGCCAATGCGGTTAGGGATTTTGTGGAGAGTGAGAAGGAATTGAAGGCGTTGAAAAAAATTGACACCTACTATGTCCCTGACTCCATGAAGAAGCGGTGGAGGTATGTTCTAAAAGTTATTATTGAGTATATCACTTTGGACCCAAGGTTTGATAGATCCCAAACCCGCCACTTTGTTATTTTAAATCATTTTCAGAATAAAGCCAAAATTTCTTTCCCTTTTTATCTATTAACCTCTATGAATAAGGCGATGGACAACTTCAAAAAGAAGCCCATTACAAACCTGGCTCTGCATGAGGGGCTACTGCTACTTATCCATGAGCACTTCAAAGCTTAGACTATTAGAAATGCCCCCCTCAGAAAGAGATTGTGGAGTCTAGAAGCTCTAGTTACTCCTCTAACTTAGATGATATTCAGAGCCTCAGTTCTGAGAAAGGCGGGATCTCCTCTTCAAGGAAAGCAGCGACCTACCATGTTAATAAATCCCCCTCCCCCATAACCCCAAGCAAAAAAAGCCCTAGGGATCTCAAGTAGAAGCAGGCTGAGAAGGTTGAGGAGGGAAGTAGCGATGATGAGGAGGGTCTAACGTCTAAGGAGATGGTGAAGGAGATGTAGGAGGAAACAAAGGAGGACAGTGGAAGGAAGAAGCACGAGAGGGAGAGTCTGGAGGATATGCGCTCTCAATATGAGGAGGCATCTGTGCTGCCCCTTTCTCCTTTCCATCTCCACCCTGAGGAGCAGAAAGAGGAGAAAGCTAGGTATGCAGAAGGGGAAGTGTATACCAATGACAGGAGGAAAGCGTGGATCAACTTTAATGTCAAGACCACCAAAATGGGAAACATTAGGGAGGTCATGAATCCCCAAATCCTCGTGGATAATCAAGAACAGTAGAGGCTAGAAGAATTAATTGATCCGATGATTGTGGCTATTTCGGACAGAGCCAGGGAGACAAGGATGAACCTTTTAAATAATGCTCGCAATAGCATGATTGATAATTTTAGATCAATCAAATGGCTTTTCCACAAGCTTGAGGAGGTTAAAGACTAGGTGAAATGCATTGAGGCAACAAGGAAAGGAATGGATGTCAACAGGAGGACAGATTTGGTTGATAGGCTCACTCTCACAAAATAGAGGATACACAATCTGGAAAACTACAATCACAACCTTGTGAATCAAATGTTTTCCTTGTTAAGCTCCATCAACAACAACATCATCTCTCTCATGGGTTGGATCAAAGACAGAGAAATGCACGATGATGAGGATGGAAATGACAGGGATGAGGCCAGAATAGAGGAGAACCTTGTAAAGGACAACTCCACTCCTACTTAGGACCAGGGGAATCAAAGGGTGCAACAGATGGAAACAGAGGAGAATCAACAGGCCTTTGAGGCTGCTTAGGTGATGCATGATCTAGAGCGAAAGAACGAGGAATAACTCTTGCCTGTTCTTTTTTTTATCGCTGTCTTTTGGCTTTTTGTTCTGGCTTTTGGTCGTGGCTTTGATTGGTTCTTTTTCTTGGTCTTTTCTCAGTACTCTTTCCTTTGGCTAGGCTTAATGCTTATTTTCAGCCTTTGAACTTATACTTTTTTGGCTAGGCTATCATGCTTATTATCAGCCTTCTTATGTACTAACTTTTGGGTTTTAGGTTCCCTATAAAACCTGTTTATCTAATCAAAAACTGGACACAATTTATCTACAAAGGATGAGACACCTACTATTGAGCATAAGAAGTATAGATCTATGATTGGAGGGTTGCAATATCTTACTTGCACAAGGCCAAATATAGCAAATGCAATTGGAATTGTTGCAAGATTTCAAGCTAATCCCATAGAAGCACAATATGTGGCAATCAAAATGATATTTAAATACCTTAAAGGAACACTAGAGCTCAGATTGTGGTATGAGAGATCTAATGATTTCACATTATATGCTTATACTAATGTTGACTGGGTAGGAAGTGTGGATGACATAAAGAGCATCAATGGTGGAGCCTTCTTTCTTGGAGGAAGATTGGTTTCTTGGTTAAGCAAGAAGAAGGATTGTATCTCATAGAGTACAACAAAAGTAGAATATGTTACAGTAGCAAACAATTGTAATCAAGTTGTTTGGATGAAGTAGATAGTGAAGGATATAAGGATAGAATTTAGTGAACCTATTGTCATACATTGTGATAACACAAGTACAATGAATGTGTCAAAGAATCCAGTATTGCATTCTAAGACTAAGCACATTTCTATCAAGTATCACATGTTGAGAGATAAAGACGCAAAAAAAG
The DNA here is from genome assembly GCA_028749045.1 of Cupressus sempervirens. Classification (NCBI taxonomy): domain Eukaryota; kingdom Viridiplantae; phylum Streptophyta; class Pinopsida; order Cupressales; family Cupressaceae; genus Cupressus; species Cupressus sempervirens. The sequence continues at coordinate 532,258,501 of CM053785.1, forward strand.
AAATAAGATTGGAATATGTAAGCACCAAAGAGAAGATTATAGATATTTTCACTAAGCCTCTTCCCAAAGAGACTTTTGTGTATTTGTGAGGTATGCTAGAGGTTATGCCCCTTCCTACATTAGAGTAGATGATGCAAGAGTGCATCAGTCTAGTGTAACAAAACCATTATTTGTGTAGATTGAATGTTGATACTTCCTAAATGGGGGAGCATCTATGATGGATAGAGTCATCTAGGACTCTTGTTGGATGTTATTTTGAACAATGTCTTGGACACTTGAGCTAGTCAAAGACAGTGTTGCAGAGATTAATGGTTGTTGAAACCTTTGACATTGATGTCAATGGAGGAGATATTACAACATGAAAAATAGTTTGATATGGAGTACATTGAAGGGAGAGATCGCAGCATGATGTAGATCACATTGAGGTATATCAATGGGAGTGAATGATTGATGAAGAAGTGATAGAGGGCCACACCACCCTTACCCACTCACAATCAAGAAAGCAACAATATGGAGACCAATAAAAAAAATGCTTCACAAGAAATTTTATTATACGTGAAGATCCTTACAACACCCACAAGATGATATCAAGCTTCTCCTTGAGCTTCCACTCCTCGAGCTTCTCCTTGAGCTTCTACTCCTCAAGCTTCCCCCTTGAGCTTCTACTCCTCAAGCTTCCCCCTTGAGATTGTTTTAGAAATGCTCATATGCCTTGCTTAAATAGGCAATTCTAACCCAATACATTACAAACACAACCAATGTGGGATACAACTATCTTTAAATAATATTAAATTCCCACCCAAATACAACTAAGCACCCAACAAATATTAAATACATGATTTATCCAAAACCTTATAGAATTTCCACCTACACAATATCCAAAACCTTCTACAACTTCCATAACTTTCTAGAATTCTACCCACACACCTCGATAAATGGTATGACAACTATTTTCCTATTTATGCTACCCATGCACCTCGAAAATAGAAATTCCTCTTTTCCTTTATTCTTATTTTCTATTTTTAATTATTTCTCCTCTAATTTTCATCACTCTCTCTCCTCCAGATTTTTTTTTTTCTTTTTTTTTTTTCTTTTTTTTTTCTTTTATCAATTTTTTTCCAATACAAGATGCTCCTGCATCAGACTTCCTCGGTAGATAGAAAAGTGTGTCCCACACTTGGACGCCAAAAAGAAAATCTACAACCATCTTCATCTTCACCAAAGGCTTACACCTCAATAGGGACAACAAAACCACCATGCAAATCTTCCACACCAACATCTCAACCATCCAATCAACAAGCTCATGCACAAGAACAAACTGAACATAATGCTTCATTAGCAAACTCCCATTCACATCAACAACTAGTGAATCCACACCAGCAGCAAAAAACCCCGCATCAGCAACAACAAACTTCATATCAGCACCAACATGTAGATCTCCATCAATACATGCCAAACTCTCAACACCAACAACCTCATTGCTCACAACAAGATGCTCTGCAATATATAACTCACCCCCAACAACTGGATCATCCACCTCCAAGTGCTCCATAATCTCCATGTTAGATTCAACCAATTGATCATGAAAACCAACCTCCATCCCAACATTAGCAAGGTTAGGAATATCCTTAGCAACAACTTCTATTTTCTCTACAGGTTCTGCATCAGACTCCACAAACTGATCAGCAAAACCAACCTCTTCCACCTCAACCTTGTGATGCCATCTTCTCTCACGAACCTCCTTAACTTGATCAGCCAATCTATCATCCAACCGAGAAATCATCTTAGAAAAATTCCCCTCCACTATATCATGGATTTTCGCAATCATCTTAGGGTCCAATCCTCTTGAAGCCATCTTCCAAGATCTTTGTAAACCCTCTGCAACAAATCCTTCCTATGCTCCTTGTGACAACCCAATTGTTTGCAAGTCAGATCGCAACCTGCCACCTCGCAAGAACAATTAGGAACCACATCACAAGTCTAAGACAACGGATTTGCAATCCACAAGCTCTGATAAACTTTGCCCAACCAAGATCCTGGTACAAACTGCCTCACACTTCGGCGATCTGCTTGTACACTCAGGATCTCCTGCTCTGATACCACTGATAGAGGGCCACACCACCCTTACCCACTCACAATCAAGAAAGCAACAATATGGAGACCAATAAAAAAAATGCTTCACAAGAAATTTTATTATACTTGAAGATCCTTACAACACCCACAAGATGATATCAAGCTTCTCCTTGAGCTTCCACTCCTCGAGCTTCTTTTTGAGCTTCTACTCCTCAAGCTTCCCCCTTGAGCTTCTACTCCTCAAGCTTCCCCCTTGAACTTGATTTAGAAATGCTCATATGCCTTGCTTAAATAGGCACTTCTAATCCAAGACATTACAAACACAACCAATGTGGGATACAACTATCTTTAAATAAATATTAAATTCCCACCCAAATACAACTAAGCACCCAACAAATATTAATACATGATTTATCCAAAACCTTATAGAATTTCCACCTACACAATATCCACAACCTTCTACAACTTCCATAACTTTCTAGAATTCTACCCACACACCTCGATAAATGGTATGACAACTATTTTCCTATTTATGCTACCCATGCACCTCGAAAATAGAAATTCCTCTTTTCCTTTATTCTTATTTTCTATTTTTAATTATTTATCCTCTAATTTTTGTCACTTTCTCTCTCCTCTAGATTTTTTTTTTTTAATTTTTTTTATCAATTTTTTTCCAATGCAAGATGCTCCTGCATCAAGAAGATTCAAAAAGAAAGGTAAATAGTCTTTTACAGTTGGTATTCTTGGAACTAGATGTTTTTCATCTATGTTGCCATCAATGCCAAAGGGGGAGATTGTTGGAAGCTTGAATGCTAATGATATTTCTATGGGGGAGTATTGTAAAAATATGATTAGATCATTATCATGATGATATGTTACATATATGACTGTGTTTGTCATTGATGTCAACATAGCAATTTTCTATGGTATCTGACAGAAGAATAGTGGAAAGACCAAGTTGGTATAGAAAAATCGTTGAGTACTTTCACTAGCAAGGTTAAAGGGAGATAATACAAGATTCTAGTATATGAAACTAAGCTTGGAAGCATAAGATTTTAAGTCTGGAAGAAGTTATGCAAGTTTTAGTGAAGACTATTCTGAGATGGAGTTTATAGAAGTATGTTCTGGTAAACTTGTCATATCTCGTAGCATATTTGTTATTTTGAGAAGCTGAAGTTAAATATGTGTAGAATACTTGTTGGAGATGACATAGCTAAGCTCACTTGTTGTAATGTTACACATACAAAAAGTTATTCAAGTTACAAGGCAAAAGATCAATGTTATCGCTAAGTGTAATGTGTTCTTAATGTGGTCCTATAATAATTAATTGAGAAGGTGTAACAACCAACTCAAGGAATTGTTTTATGGATTCCATAAAAAGGAAGGCTATTTTCATTTGTTATAAATGAAATTCAAGTGATTTATTATAAGCAACATGAAGAGAAAAATTTGAAGATAAGCAGAGCAGAGAAAAGTTGGAGAGAACATTAGTGTCGAGGTTTAATTGTGAGATCCGAGGTTTGTTATTTGGATATGAGGTTTGTGACCTGGTCTACAAGGTCTGAAAGAGATTGGTCTAGTTGACAGGATAAAGGAAATAAGTTAAAGTATAGTATAGAAAATTATTTTGCAAGGGATAGTTGAAAGATTAGTTGGACAATGAGTTCAGTGGTCTTGCCTTAGAAGTTGTTTGGACAGTGGGTCCTTTTGCCTTCTACAACTCCTAATATGGTTGGAATCTCCTAATAGGGATTCAAAGTCTCCTAGTAGGGACTCATATGTACTAAATGTTGTAATATACTCCTAACAGGGTCCATGATCCATCCTCTAACAATGAATATTTATATTAGTACATCATCTTGTGGGCATCATTCCCACTAGGGTTTTCCCTCTGATCAAGGGTTTCCCTAGTTAACATATCTGGTGTAATTGTGTATGTGCATCTAAGTATAGTTGTTGTTTAGTTTGATTGAATGGTTAATATTATTTAAGTTTGATAAATGTTTTAATTGGATAACTAATTCACACCCCCCCCCCCCCCCCCCCAGTTATCTTGGTGGACTATTGTTAAGATGATAAAAGTTTAATGAATCCTAAAGAGCATGTTAAGAATCTTAGGATATTTAATGATGAAATGAAGGTAGAAGGGAAATATGGATTCAAATAAGTCCTTAGGAGTCTTAGGAAGAGTTAGAATTGGTTAAAATAATCTTGAAGACATTCTAGACAAGTTTGAGAAGTCAAATAGTTGGTTTAGGCAATCATTTGTAAGTTGAAGAATTCAAATATTTGAATCCCAATGGTTAGTTTGCTTTGGAGGGACATTAGTTAGAAGGATTTTTTTAGGCATAAATAAGCATGGAAACCAATCCAAATTGGTTGGGGTAGTTTTAGGGATGGTTTATTAAGTCGAGTATGGATGCATTGTATGATATAGCAATTGGAGAGAAGGACTGTTGTACAGCTTGTAGAAGAAACTTAATAAACCTTCATGTTTGTTGCATTTTGGATGATTCCTTTATAGTTTAGTGATTAGAGAATGCTTTAAACCCTTGGTGGACTTTTTATTGGTTGTATTGATCCATTTTTAATGGTTTGAAGTTACTTTCAATCTCTAGATTTGAAGAATAGTGCTAACAACCCGTTAGGAATAAGGGATTTTGTAATTTCTTGACAAGTTTTCAATGTTTGAATGATCATTCCATGAGTGACACTATTAATTCTCATAAAATGATCCATCCCTAACTTGTACAGTACTTTTCTAACACTTACATGTACAAATGAGAGTTAGTTTGAAGGTGATCACCTAAGAAGTAGTTGTGAAGGGTCACTGAGAAGTTGGATATGGAGCAACAATAGAGGATCTATGTCAAGGAGGCCTATTTTTATATTTTGAGGTTTCTAGATACACCCTACATAAGATGAATCCACCCTTTTTTGATCCCAGAAGTGCTAGGACAACATCTAATTAGAAAGCCCTAGTTTAAGATGGTTTTTAGGACCAATTTGGATTCTTCTTGGAGGCATCCAAGGAACAAATTGATTGTAAATTTGATGGTTTGAAGTCATATGTAGGGACTTTTGAAAGTCTTGAAGGCAAAGATTAAGATTTTTTTGTAGTTGCTTTGGAAATTCACCCTATTTCATGCTTGTTGTTTGAGGATATTCTAAAGAACTTAGTTTTGTTTGAAATAACCTAGGATTGGTATTGGATATGTTTTAGTATGGTTTAAAGGGTATATGAAAACCTAGAGGGTTAGGTTTGTGCTTTGGAAAAGTTGGGATAAATCCAAGCTTCTATCTCACTGGAGACCTAATAGAAGGCAATTAGGTCTAGAGGGCAGTTTAAAGAGATTGGAAGAGTTGGAGAGTTGGGAATAGCTTGAAACCTTGGAAGTCATTAAATCCAAGTAAATACTAAAAGATTTGAGCAAATATGCAAATCAAATCCATGAAGCCTTCGAATACCTACATGTAGAAAACTTGTCATGGAGAAGAAAAAGATAAGAAGAGGCAAGGGTTTGATCTGAAAACATGCAAATTGTATATTCAGATATAGAAGAGATTATAAATTACAAAGAGATAAATCCTTATAAAAGGATATCAAAACTCAAAAAGGGTAGCCTAAAGGTGAAAGCTATTTAATAATTACAAAATAATTATTAAATAAAGAAAGAAAAAAATGCATAAAGTAAAATCTGAAGAAGGAAGAAAAGGTAATTTAATAAATGAAATTAAATTAACCTTTTTCTCTAATACCCCCTTAAGATGAGAAATAATGCAGTTACAAACAATGCAGAAGGAGCAAGGAAACTACAATGCAATGTTGAAAGCAAATTTGGGTCCTAGCAACAAGACCTGATGAGGTACCCAATCACAACAAAATCTTTATGAAATAAAGAAATAGAGAAAACCCAAAGGAAAAAACTCTACTCCAAAAAGAGATAGCTGAAAACCTAGTGAAGGACTCTACAATCCTCCAACTAGAAGAATGTTCTAGAAAATAGGAACAAGCAGTGATCATGACAAAAACCACTGAAGCATGAAGAAGCTGCAGACTCTGTCAAAAGGAAACTACTGACCTATACAACCTCCTCTGAAATAGCCCCCACGGCACTTTATAATATAATGTGAGTACAATAAATCACAATGATGAAAAAGATTTTGAAAAGTAAGGAGTGGCACTTTATCTCAGTGCATTTGCATAAAAATGCTTATGAATGATATCAACAATGATCAGAAAGGGCAAAGAGCTAATACAATACAAAGTACAGCCCAAAAGAAGAGATTACATGCCATGAAAATGATCCCTAAACCTGAAACACCCAAGATATCCACCATAGTGCAAAAAAGAAAAAACCATGATAGAAAGAGCATGGATTAGAATTTGGAAGAAATTAAAACATTTCTAAAAATTAGACAAAATCATCTTTCCAAAAATATAACATTTTCAAAAAATGGAGATGGGACGCTCAAGATATGCCCTCCGGAGTGAAAAATGAACATCTAGCTTTGATTGCCAAAATAGGCAACCAAACTACATCAAAACCAAAAAACACCTACACTAATGTCTCTGTCTTAGAACCAGCTTTCTGACGCTTCTTTTGAATTGAAAAAATACATCCATATGCTCAAGTTATGGCAAAAAAACCAATAGGGCCCTGGAAATGCATAAAAAATATGGAATGATGACTGGGTGGTAGGTGGGTAATAGTTTGACAGCTACTGAGCAAGGTTGCAGTGCCGCTAGGCAGGCCGCTAAGTGGTAATCGCAGTAGTTCCACTATGGTTAGTTAACCACTGTAGGTAAAAATCATTAAAAAAAAATTCTTTTGTAATTTTTTTATTAAAAAAACTTGCATTGGAGTGTGTGCAAAGGTCGTACAACCCTGTCAAGCAAAAAAAATTCCTCCTAGATCAACGTTGTCCAAAACGGACAAACTTTATATAGAAACAAGGGTTTTGACACCTTTTGGATCCATCTATGAAGTCCGTTTGGCCTCAAACTGCTCCAAAAATTGGTGACCCCCCTATTTTCTCAAAAAAAACCCAAAAAACTCTAGATCTGATCCATCAAACCCCTTGTTCTTTCTTTTTCTCCAAATACTAAACAAGCTATAGTAGATCTGGCTCTAATATCATGAAGGATTTGAGAAAATATACAAATCAAATCTACGAAGCCCTCAAATAATTGCATGTAGAAAACCTATCATGAAGAAGAAAAAGACAAGAAGAGGCAAGGGTTTGATATGAAAATATGCAAATTGTATAGTGAGATGAAGAAGAGATTATAAATTACAAAGAGATCAATCCTTATAAAAGGAGATTGAAATGCAAAAAGGGTAAGCTAATAAGTTACAAAGGGTAACCTAAAGGTGAAAGATATTTAATAATTACAAAATAATTATTAAATAGAGAAAGCAAAAAATGCATAAAGCAAAATCTTAAGAAGGGAGAAAAGGTAATTTAATAAATTAAATTAAATTAATCTTTTTCTCTAAAAAATACCATCTAAACACATCAACCCTACTACTTGGGATCTTTATGAAGAGTTATTGTTAGTTTTGAAGACATAGAAGCACTTGTGGGTTTGGGGAATACTAGTTAACCTCCACAAATTTGTAAGTTTATAATTTAGCTATTCATCCACCACTCTTACCTATACATCAAGTGGTATTAGAGCATAGTAAGAATTCTTTGGAAGTTTGGGGAAGTGGTATTAATAACTTTGATAGTTTGGATCCTTAGTTAGCCCTTAGAGTTGAAGTATCTTCAAGGAGAAGCACTTAAGTTGATTTAAATTGTCAAGGAGATTAGGTACCATGTCTAAAGGGGAAGGAGATTTCCCACAAGGATGAAAAATGTGTATTTGGCAAGGATAGTCAAAGAGAAGTTGGCAGATAACAAGGAGTTGAAGGCAACATTAGAACAAAGGGAGAAGGAGAGTCATGAGAAGGATAAGACACTAGAAATTATGATGGAAAGAATCTTGGAATTAGAGAAAAGGGATAAAGGTATAAGATAGGATGAGGAAGTAGAGGAAGAAGTACCCCAAGAGGAAGAACAATTAGATCTTGAAGATATAAGGATGGCTAAGTTTGTAAAAGTTATAAAGAGTGGAGATACAAGGGCAAGAGAAGATTTTCCTATGTCTAGAAGAAAGATGGATGATGAGGAGTTGATAGATTGTTTCAGTGCCATGGAGAATTTCTTTAACTATTAGGATGTTGAAGAGGGACAGAAGTTGAAAATAGAAAACTCAAGGTTGAAGGGACCTACTTTATTATGTTGGGATTGTGTTCAAATAGAAAGATGGAGGAATGGGAAGCCATAAATCACATCTTGGTACACTATGATTGACAAGATGAAGGGAAATATTTTTCCCAATGACTATAGGGTGCAACTATAAAAGAAGTTATAGGATCTTAAGAAAAAAGACATGGATTTCTAGAGGTACACTAAAGAGTTTCATAAATTGGACATAAGGGTGAGTGACAATGAAGATGTTGAAGAGAAGATTGCAAGGTACATGTGAGGACTTAGGTTTTATATTCAAGATAAACTTAGTCTTCCTACCCCTAGATCAATTGAAGAGTGTTACAAATTGGCCATCAAGGCTAAGGAGAAGATCAAAAGAAGGCAACAAAGAAAAAATAATACAAGAGGAGGTTCAACAATGAGAGGAAGAGGTGGTAGAGATACTACCAATTTTCAAAATAGTAGTGATAAAGACAAGGATAATCCATACACATCAAAGACAAGAGGAGGATATAGGGGAGGAAGACATGGAGAAGAGATGATGAAGTGTTCACATGAAGATGCTTTACTTGTAATGAAGTGGGACATCAATCATATAGGTGTTCTAAATGGATTGAAGACAAAGGTAGGGATATGAGAGTCAATTTAATCCAAGAGAAACCAAAAGAAGAGGAAGAATCTAGAACTATATTGGCTTTACCTAAAGAGGGAGAATGTTTGGTAGTGGGAAGGGGAAAACCACACAATCCAGACATCTTCAAATCCAATTGTTTGATCCAAGGTAAAGCATGTCAATTCATTATAGACTCAAGAGAAAGTCATAATGTAGTGTCTCGTGAAGTTATTAGGAAGTTGAATCTAATTTTTTTTTCCAAATCCTCAACCATATTATGTAACTTGGGTAAACATGAATCAGAATATGCTTTTTAGTGATCAATTCATGATTGAATTCTCAGTTGGAAAGTACAGGGACAAGGTACGGTGTGATGTTCTCAATATGAGTTGTGGACATTTAAATTTGGGAAGATCTTGGCAATGGTCTAGAAAATGTATCCATGATGGTTTCAAAAAAAATTACTTAGTCCATCATGAAGGTAGGAGGTATGAGTTACAACCCTCGTTAAAGGAGCAAGAAGAACCAATTGTAATGTGTTTTGGGTAGGAAATGAATGTGTAGGTACAATAGGAAGGGAATGCAGTCACAAGGCAATATCAACAGTTCTAAAAGAGGAGAGATTTGGGATCTGAAGTTTATGCAAGTTGGGGTAATCAAATATCCTATGGTGGAACCACAACATAGAACTAAAGAATAAATAGGGAGGCAAATGTTTTCTCCAAGGAATGCATCAAAGATGAAGGCCTTGAAACCATCTTATTGTCTTTCATCTCGACAGTCAACAAATGAACATTATTTTGTTAATCCTTTGTGTATGAATGCAAAGTATTTTATGAAGAGGAAGGTCACCTTGGGAGATTTCCTCAACCCTATATGCCCAAAGTCACCAAAGATTAGTGCTTGGCCTAAGGAGATCAACTCTTGGGACACAAGTTTCATTGGAGGAGGGGAGCATGATGCAAGAACATCAGGACATGTAAGAATCCCTAAAGAAGATAAAAGATGGATCAGAGCCAAGGAAGAGTTTAAAACAATCAATTTGCATGTGTTGAAACCAATCATGGCCTTAGGAAGCTTCAAAGATGATAAAAGTGTAATGAATCCTAAAGGGCCTATTAAGGACCTTAGGATCTTTAATGATGAAATAGGGGGTAGAAGGGAAATATAGATTCAAATAAGTCCTTAGGAGTCTTAGAAAGAGTTAAAAGCAATTGAAATAACCTAGAAGACATTCTAGACAAGTTTGAGAAGTCAAATAGTTGGTTTAGGCAATAATTTGTAAGTAGAATTCAAATATTTGAATCCCAACAACTAGTTCACTTTGGAGGGGATTTAGTTTTAAGGAGTTTTTAGGCATAACTAAGCATGGAAACTAATCCAAATTAGTTTGGGTAGTTATAGGGAAGGATTATTAAGTCAAGTATCACTACAACATTTGGGCCTGAATTGCGATGGAAGGTTGTTGCAATTATGTCGGTCACCCAATCCCTAAGCGACGATACCATGAATTAGCTCCCATCAGACAAGTGTCAGACTTTTGGTGTCACAAATTATGATGATAAGGGTGTCTATCACAAGTGTAACTGATAAAGGTGTTGTAACTAGAACATGCAAGGGAAATATTTCATCTTCTTTCCCTCCCAACTGTGATAGTAGATCATCACAATTGCGACAATATAAGCTTCTAGTCTGTTGTTGGACCAACAGATAGTCGTCAGAGCTGTCCATCATAATTGTGATGAATGTGCAAAAGGTGTTCTATGTAAGTGGCGATTATTTCTCTAAAAAATCTATCACAATTTTAACGAGGATCTAACAACAATGTTGTTAGTGTGACTATTATCCATTGGAACTAGTTATCGTAATTGCAATGACTTGCTGAATTATTTTTAAAAATGGGCAAAAAATGAATCCCATTGTTATTTTGCCACTTTGATTCATTTTTGAGTTTCATCTATGTGCCATGTGGCAGCTAACTACATGAGTTAAGGTCCCTTTTAAAATGTGGCTTGACAAGGCTAGGGAAATTCAAGCTAATAGGCATGCACTGTTTCAGTTCCATTATTTTCTTAAACTGTCACATCAAACCTTAACCATGGCTGGTTATGGGTAAAATCTCCTTTCTATCCACGATAAATTTTTTGATGATTTCTTGGTAATCTAATCCTTCCTAACACAACCCAATGTGATCAATGTCTATTTCTAATTATAGCAATCCCAAAAAAATGTAGGATAATTGATACAATATTAACATAAAAACAAATTCATAATCAATCATAGTAGAGAGTTGCATATTTTGGATTCGATTATGTGCCATATTTTTGCATCAAGTGTGATCCATCATCAAGATGTGAAGATCTAGAGGAGATAAATCACTAAGTGTGATATGAAAAGCTAATGCAAAAATATGGCACAATTGAATCTATAATATGCATCTCTCTGATACAATATTAATTTTATTATTGTTAGTTAGTTGTCATGTAACTATAGGTTAATATTGAGCTTCACCTAGTTTTGAGAATAGTTTAATATTCTCTACTAATCAGGGCCAACCACGCAAAGGTGGAAGCTTATTTGGCCCCAACCCCCCAACATCTAAATTCACCATTAACATCTAAAATATTTAAGAAAGGATCAATCTTTAAAGTACAAAAAAGGTTCTAGACCTATAAATGTAACATCATTTTCCCATCTTCTAGTGCATGTCATTTTTTCGTTGCATCCAAAATAAGATTCAACCACTCTGAATTGAGAATGCATGTGCAACTATGTTCTATATGCATGGCCAATAGAAGGGGATGAAAAAACCCACAACATTTACATTTATTTAATAGGTCTATGCAAACCTCTAAAAAAAGTGCAAATTTTTGGGTTTTTCAGCTCTACTTGATATTGTATGCATATGAATTGAGATTGCATTTTGAACTATGGTGTCCTTTTGCATTGCCTAAAACCAATAGATTCACACACTTAGGTGTCATACAATCATAGGTTAATATTGAGCTTTACTTGGTTTTGAGAATATTTTAATATTCTCTACTAATCATGGCCAAGCACGTGAAAGTAGAAGCTCATTTCCAACACCCCCCCCTCCACCCAACATCTAAATTCCCATTAACATCTAAAATCTTTAAGAAAGAATCAATCTTTAAAGTACAAAAAAAGGTTCCAAACTTACAAAAGTGACATCATTTTCCCATCTTCTGGTGTATGCCATTTTTTCATCACATCAAAAATAAGAATCTGCCACAAATCAAGAATACACATGCAACTACATTCTATATGTATGGACAATAGGCATAGCTGAAAAAATGTTGCACGTTTACATTTATTTAATAGGTCTATTAAGTTTTTAAAATTATAGACCATCATGAACATTAGAACTCTAGTTGCTATGGCCAAGAGAATTTTCTTGATGGGGTATAACTTAAAATACTTAATTAAAGACCTATAACAAAAAATTCAAACCTGTTGCATTTTTCAGCTGCACATGATGTTGTATGAATATGAATTGAGATTGTATATTGAACTATGGCCTCCTTCTATGTTGCTTGAAACCAAGAGATTCACACAGTTAGTTGGCATGCAATCATATATGGTTAATGTTGAGCTTCACTTGGTTTTGAGAATAGTTTAATATTCTCTACTAATAAGGGTCAACCACATGAAGGTAGAAGCTCATTTGCCCCCCCCCCCCCCCCCCCCCCCACATCTAAATTCCCTGTTAACATCTAAAATTCTTAAGAAATAATCAATCTTTAAAGTACCTAGAATGTCCTCATCGCCTTCTACTACTCTTAGGGAAAGTCCATCTTCATTGCTCACAAGCAATTCATCACAATTCTTTATTGATTCCCATACATCTAACATAGGCACATCTAGGAATGTCCTCATTGCCTCCATAAAATGAATCCAATATTACAAAATGTGCCCTAAGAAATAATTGTTTAAGTGAAATAAATACATGAAAAATGTGAGACAAAAAGAGGAATATACTTACCAATAGGTGTTGCCATCACATCTGTGGCCATGCTACATGTTAAGTGAGTTTTATTTTATTTTTGTTGTGCCAATATCTCTTTGTTTATATACATACATACATACATACATATATAGAGATCACAAGAGCACAACAATGACATGCAAAGATCACAAGGGCACAACAATGAAATGCGGCGATCACAAGGGCACATACATACATACATACATATACATATACATATATACATACATACATACATACATACATACATACATACATATATAAATTTAGACATATATGTATGTATATATGTATGTACGTATACAAAGAGATCTTTTTTAAGGTGCTAAGTGACTTACCTCGAGATCCTCCACAAAAATAATGCAAACTAAGAAAAATGGGAAGAGTTCACAAGAAATTTTATATAAACATATCATAGCAGATATTTTAAGAAAGAAACAAGTCATAGCCAAGTTAAATGGGTGTAGTTGTTGATTAGTTGGGTTGATTACAAATTCCTATCAAACTTTCATCAGATTAGGTACAATAAAATGAAAGAGATGTAGAGATCACAAGGGCATGGAAATGATATGCAGAGATCACAAGGGCATGACACCAAAATGCAATGATCATAAGGGCATGGAAACAATATCCTAGATCTACATTTATCTCTACAGTCCAGTAGATCTCTCTATATATACATATATACATACATAGACACACACACGTGTGTGTATGTATATATACATATATATGTATATACATATAAACATACAAATTCACACATACAGATACATAGACACACACATATGTGTGTATGTATACATATATACATATATACATATATGTATACACATAAATAAAGAAAAATTGATCTAGGTGTATACATATTCCAAAATCCAAATAATAAAACAATAAAACTCACTCAACCTATACTAAGTGACTTACCTCAAAATCTTGCACACAAATAATGCAGAGTTAATGGGCATTATGTGTGTGTGTGTGTGTGTGTGTGTGTGTGTGTGTGTATATAATGTATGTATTTAGGGTAAATATAATGCCCATTAACAATGACATTAACTTTACCCATTTTTCCTTATATACATACATACATACATACATATATACACATATACATACATACATACATACATTTGCATCCTTTGCATGGTTTAGAGGTAATTTCATTGTGGTAGAGGCTTTTGCAAGGGAATGAGCCTCATGATTATGGCATTTACGTAGAAGCATAACCTTCTTGTTCAACTCCTTACACTCAACTCTTCACTAAAGTTATTTTTCCAATAGTGAGAATAGCTGCTACAAATTCTTGGGAGCCAAGGGACCCTAAACCTATGCTACATTTTCTAGAGACATGGGAGGAGTTTTCATAACATTCTTGATCATGTAGTGATTCCCAATCAACATTAACAATAGATACTTGGGATCGTCGTAGGGAGAGCATGCCAATACATGCATGGTTACATCCTTGGCTTCCAATGTTGGGCTAGGGTATGGTGCCTTTATATCAAACCATTCCTTATAAATTGGGGAATATTCTTCATGCTTGATAATCGAGTAATGCATGTACTTATGCAATTTTATCACCTTGAAAAAATATATTTGATCCTGTTAGCTGGGAAGTTGATTGTTTGTTTTATTGTACCTAATCTGATGAAATTCTACATGAATTTGTAATCAACAACTAGACTAATTTAACTAGGTTATGGCTTGTGTGTGTGTATATATATATAAACATACATACATACATAAATAATAGTAATATATATGTGTTGCATCTGCATTTTATTTGGCATTACTTATAAGAGTGTTTCAAGGTTGGGAACCACTTACACATCATTTGCATGGTTTAGAGGTAATTTCATTGTGGTAGAGGCTTCTGCAAGGGAATGAACCTCATGATTATGGCATTTACACAGAAGAAGAACTTGCTTCTTCAACTCCTTACACTCAACTCTTCACTGAAGTTATTCTTCTAGCAGTGAGAATAGTTACTACAAATTCCCGGGAGCCAAGGGACTTTGAATGTATGCTACATTTTTTGGAGACATGGGAGGAGTTTTTATAACATTCTAGATCAGATAGTGACACCCAAATTAATAACAACAATAGATACTTGGGATCCTCATAGAAAGAATGTACCACTACATGCATGGTTATATCTTTGGGTTCCATTGTTGGGCCAATGTATGGATGCTTTCTATCAAACCATTCATTATAAATTGGGGAATGTGCTTCATGCCTAACATTAAAGTTATGTATCTACATATTAAATTTTATCACCTTGGAAAACTATTGTTAGCCAAAATGCCCTTCTGCCAAAAAATCAAATTCAAATGATAAACTGCTCAACAGTCACCTAGGTTTTCAAATTTTAGATATTAAAAGGTTTTCATGAAATAATTTGACATTGGCTATATCCTTTGTCCTAAGTTTATGCAACCATTTTATGTCATGCCTTGGAAATATTTTAAGTTGCAACCGTGTGAATCACCCTTTGGTTTGCACAGTCATGGCAGAGTAAGAGCTAACTAGAGTTCAAGTGGTGATGAGGTGATTGCACTATTTTCGCTTGGTCATAGTAGGTTAAAGTTTAACTAAGGTTTAATCTTGATGATGCAATTCCAACATTTTCACATGTTCACAAGGATAGAGTGGCTAACCAAAATTTAAGTGGCAATGTTGTAATTTTCTTTGTATCACACGGTCGCATGGGTTAAATGAAAGACCGCAGTTAATGTTACGATCAAGCAATTTTCCTTGTTTTGCAAGGTTGCTGTGGGTTAAAGTTGACCTTGGGTTAGGGTGGTGATGGTGCAATGATAGTTTATATCTTATGCTTCACAATTAGTAGTCGTAGTTAAGTCCATTTTTGTATAGTCACGTGCATTTCATGTTAGATCGAGGTCTATGCTATAATGATGTGAATGGTACGTACCGACTAGGATTTCAATCTTTGCAAGGTTGTGGTGGTTGATGAGAAATGTCAAGGGCAAGCCACATAGAAGCAATAACATTTTTTTCATTCAATCATAGCCATTTGATGTTAGTCGAAAGGAAAGGTGGCAAAGCTACGATTATATGAGATGGTCAAAGCATGAAAACTTTGTGGGGTGGCATAATGGTAAAGGATGATTAGTTCACATGGCAAGGGCTGAGGGTTGACCCCAATTGACTAATAATATGGCTGATTTGGCATACTAATAATAGAGGAAGCAACTCTTTGATGATAGATCTGATCTTTTTGATCTCCTTCAACCACTTTCATCATTCCCTATCCTAATAAATGTAAAGGAACACTCCATCATTGCCTGACAGTTCATCTAATTAGTCAGAATGTCTATGGCTACCATTTCTATCTTCTCAGGGCTTTGTTTGGTGAAGAAGTGATTTTCCTACGTCTAGATGCATGCCATGATTAGATCTTTGCTAGATTTGCAGTAACTATCTTCTGTAATCTTGAATGCAATTGTTGGAATTTTTCCTTTGTGTAGAAGCTATATGAGTTATGCTTAAGCTATAAAAGCACATTTTGTAATCTTTTGAAAGCTTGAATCTTCTTTGTTTCTTTGGCATTACTCTAGCATGTTTATTGTAAATTCCCTTTACCTTTGAACTTCATGATATTTTGTCTTATCTCTTCAGCCATTGATGTATTGTGCAAGATCTATTTGCCTCTCTTCAATGCATTGTGGTTGTCTATTATTGCATAACTGTATCTCTTCTAGCCTATGAATGATATAAAGTTAATTTCTTCTTCCTCATGTCATTTGTCTGGTTATTTGATCTACATGTGGTTCATAGATTAAACAAGTTTGAATCTATATATTTTGGTGTCATGATAGTTAATTGTGCATGTATGGGCAAAGACTGGCTCAAACACTCTATTTCGGTGCATCACCTCCTTAGGATAGATTAAGTAGATTTTTTCTGAATGCTTTCTCCCTTTTTTCCTCTCTAAGTGTAGTTTAGGTGCATCTTGATAGGAAAGGAAGTCGACCTTCTCTAGAGACTCAACCTCATAGTTCAAGTCCCATAGTTTGGAGGTTGTTTCTATGTTTCACAAGGTTGCATTTAGGTAAAAACTTTAGGCAAGAGTGTAAACTTTTGTGACAACAGTTTTTGGCATGCCCGGTGGGATAGGTATCAAAGGATAAATATTTAAGATTACAAGTTCATTGGTGTCAAAGAGAGATTGCATGCTCATGCTGAAGAGGTAGTACTACCCTCAATGTTCAAGCCTTCAAGAGGCTCATTCTCCAAGTACTTAGTGACTCCTAGCTTCAAAAACCTCTAGTTTTCAAGACCAAGTTGTTGATTCATGCCCAAAGCACACACAAGGACATCTTCTAGGGGTAATTTTCAGTATTTAGAGATCTGGTTTTCAAATTCTAGAAGAAAGAAGACTAGATTATCTCTATCACCAATTAGGAGTAAAGAAGAAGTCCATACACCTACAAGATCCCTCTCTACCCCTCCCATTGATAGATCTCAACCTAGAGTATCATCTGCTCATATAAATGTTGAGCTGTTATTTTGCACGATGCTTAATGGCAGGAATCCTTTCGAATTCCTCTCTTGAAAAGCTAATATGAGGATTAACTCCAAGGTTCTGGGTGATCTTGTGACCTACTAAAATCTACTCAGTTGAAGATAAATGTTTTTGTTCACGAGGTGGCCTTTTTTAGTTTGGATGATTTCGGATGAGACGTAAAATATGTTAGCTACTTCAAAATAAGACACGCAAAAGAACTATTTTTTTGTATTTTCCATTTTTTTTAATGAATGCAATATAACAATGCAACTAATATGAATTCATAATTTAATAAGGGGTTAGTAAAGCAAATAACGTAGATAAGGTAACAAGAAACTTAAGCAAATAACATGAAAGTAAAATCCTAACGGACATAAGCTATGGAAACAACACGTTTGCAAATTAAGCTTTTGAAGAAATTGGTGGATAACCAATGAAAGTAGGAGCAGGGCTTCCTGGATTCCACTAATGCAATCATCAATGGGATTTTCTTAACAATTGTAAGATGTTTCACTTTTTGTAAAATTGCAAGGCCACAGAAAGTGTGCTCATGGAAGACAAAAAGTTATGCAAAAAACCAAATCGATGATCTCTTCTTAAACTAGATACATTAGCGGAATTCATAAAATCATAAAAAATACTAGAATTTAAAGATTGCAAAACCAGGAATAACATAATAAACTTTTGGCTCAATCACAATTCCATGAACATACATTTACAAAAATATAACATGTTTAGGCAAGAATCACTACACTCCAAATGAGAGCACCAAAAGCATATATTATTGTAAAATAACGGCGGCCTTGATTACATATTACATTCTTGTATTTATAAGAAATCATCTCCTCAATTTGTGTTGAGAGTGAGAGATATCTTCATGCAATCATATGCTTCTAAATTAATTTAAAAAAACTAATTATATACAAACTAACTATCTAACTAGTGCTTAGTAGGACTCCATCCATTTTTATATCATTAATTGGATACATGAGCCTTTACATGTCATAAAAAAAAAAAATTATGATAAAATAAGAAGAAGAGAGCCTTCAGTCCATGTAGAAGTGTCTAGAAGTGTCAAAAATAGAAGCTCAAGCTTCACCGGGTGTCTATCAAAGTTAAACTACTGTCAGAATGTGTTTTAGGTGCATGGAAAGCTCTAATTTTGGAACTGGTAGTTAACTACCAACGCGCCTCTGGAGAAGCACACCTCAAACTAAAGTGCATCAGCACACCTGTGCACCTTTGACTTCTTCAAAATTCTTCCAACACTTTGTGAAAAAAACACATTAGCACACCTGGCGCAATAACACACCTCAAGGGTTAAAAAATGCAAAATTTCACTGAGTATCAAAAATGAAATTCTAGCTTATGCATTTTGTCTCGCTTCATACCAAAGCTATGTATGGGTTCTTGCCCTTGAATTTCTCAATAATCTTAGTGACCTTTTCCACATCTAGTAAATCTAAGGCATTATATTTATCTTTGACCCTTTGCCTGTAATTATCTACCTCTATACAGGTCTCAACAAAATCCTCGAGTTTGGTATCCAACTCTAGCAAGGCTTCTTCTATTCTAAATGTTTGTCGAATATCTTCATCAGTATAAAATTCTTCAAAAATCTTCCTAAATTTTTGGACTACTATCTCTATAGGTATTAGCTTCTCTCATGCATCATCTTCAAAAATGTCTAAACATGCATCACTATAATGTTTCTCTACTTCCAAAATTTGCTCTTGGGCTTGGTCTTTGAGCCGGTGGATCTTTGCATGTAATGATTCCATTAATTTATTGCTATCTACTATTTTTTCTATCCAATCATTAATTAAATCTAAATCTTCTGTAGTATATACATTCATGAGCATTCTATATCTTTGGCCTTTTATTGCCTGTACCACCTATAAATCCTTTTGCTAGGTATGTACTTCATCCATAAGACTAAAATCTTGATTCAAAATTGCTACCATTTTATCCACATTCTCCTACATGACGTATAGCAACTTAAGATTACCTTGGATGATGAGTACACCCTTTTCCTCAAAACTTTCCTGTCATTTTTTATAAGCATTCAAAGATTAATCTAATTGTATTGCCCCCTATCCCTCCTTTCAATTATTGCATTCAGGGTCTCCTCGGGGTGTTCAAAATCTAATGGACCAACAACTTTGGTTAAATATCCCTTTTGGATTTTATTTTTTCTTCAAAGCGTTATCAGTTCTACCCCTTCCTATTCCAAACTTTTGAATACTTCTTTCATTCCCATAGTGACCATTAGCTTCACTGAATCCAATGTAGGCTTTCCAAGAATAACCTCTTTGATTTGAAAGTCTTGTGGAGTCAAATCTTCTACTTCTATATTAGAAGGAGGAATAGCTACTTGTGCAAACAAATCTTGATTCCAGTCACTATTGATGAAAACCAATGCTCGTGCCTCCTTTCATGGAGACTCAGGTTTCCTAAGAACCTTAATTAATTCCATCATATCCTCCTCATCCACATTAGATTGTTTCTTCTTATTCCTTATCATTTCTTTCTACAACCATCTTGGAATCCATTCTACGAAAGTTTTACCTTTTGAGGATAAAGGAGCCATTTTAGCTACCCCCTTTCCCTTATCACTCCTTTTTGGGGTTTTCTCCTTTTGTGATGGCTCTCCTTCTACATTTTCTATTTTGGTTGAGCCTATAGTTCTCACCTATGTGTCCTGGGATGTTTGTTGAGGTTGCTCACTTATCTATCCTTCTTCTGACACTTCATCAATAGATACTTGTTATGGCTCCCTTTCAGGTTCTGCCTAGACCTATTCCATTTCTATCCCTGGAGGAGGAGTAACTTATCCCTTTTCAATACAAACTATGACTTCTAACGGGGACGTGAATACAAGAACTATCTCAATTCCTTGTGACTCTGGGGGCATCTGAGTCTTCTTATTGAGGTTGATTAGTCAGTGTATCCCAGATCTTGTCTCCTACCTATTCAGTGCCAATAAGCATGAAATCAAAATTTGACATCTTAAAGACATTAGTCCCCTCTACATATTGTTCATCAATCCACTGTTGCATCTCATCCTCTGATGTGGTAGTTTGTAGAGGTTCATCTAGGATTGGTGGTGGTGTAGCCATAGAACTTCTTCTTTCCTATTCTATGGCTCTAGCTAGCCTGGTCCTCCTATTCAAAGGTACATTATCCTCATCATCATCCTGTTCATCTTCTTTAAGAATAGGCTCAGGCATAGATGGGAGAGAAACTACTTTCTTAATCACCCCTTGCCTCTTCTTGACTGGAGTCTTGATCTTTCTTCCCTTTTTAGGCACAGAAGGGGATGGTCATTCTACTTGTCGTAGTGGGGAAACTTCTTGAATTTAAACCTCTATTTTCATTTCTCTTGGTGCAGTAGGTGACACTTGAGGGTCAACCTGGACTTGTGAAGCTCCAGTATCTTTCGGCCCTTGTACATTTTCTTCTCCTTGCTACGAAGGTGTCGGTATTTCACCCTCTTCTGGCTCAACTCTCTAAGGGGAACTTCTTTTCCTCTTACTTGGCCTCCACCCTTCTGACCTCAATAATAGCCAATTGGCCTATCAAGTTGATGTACTATCTCAGGCCTCACTAGTGACTGAGATGTAAAGGTAGGGATGGTGACTTTCTTCCCTCTACCTTTGGTTGGATGAGCTTGTGCATGAAAGATTACTATTTCAAGCATCGGATCAAGTTTGAATGATTTCTTGATCCAATCCTACATCATTTTAATGATGTGCCTCGCTTAATGGTTGATATTTGAATTCTCCTCCCTGTCAACCTCAACATTCATAATAGGCCTATTGTCTATCCTATCCTTGTTAAATAGAGGATCAAGCAACTCCTCAGAATCCTGTTGTAATATCTTTAATGGAATCTTTATTTTTAAGGTCTTTCCTACCAGATACAAAATCATCCTACAATAATCCCTTATTCAGATATCATAGTCATTGGTTGCATTCATCCAATGTTCTTCAATAGCTTCTTCATGGGTGAATGTTTTGCCTGCTAAATACTATACTCTCCTAATGTTGTCAAAACATGGTTGTGGAGAATTTTACTCTTCCAAGGGATACTGATCCCATTCACACTCAAAAGAGGGGATATCTCGCCTCCGATCTACCCAAAAAGGTCCAATTATGAAGAGCTAGGTCCAACATTTTTTATGTTAACTTTTGACCTTGTCATAGGTGGACAAGATTTTTCAAGAAATCTTAAAGAGTACTAGTCTGTCACAAGGGTACCTTGGGAGCTTCTTGGGGTTCATTGTTGTACCTACTACCCTCAGATATGTGAATGTTCTGAATTGAATGTAGTATGCTCCGAGTATTGTTATCTATGTCATTGCATTATTAGATAACCTCTTTGCATTATCCCCTTCTATAAATTTGATTATAGTGAATATAAATGCATCATTAACAATTCTATACTCTTTGCTTTGCTTCGAGAGTTTCTTCTTCAACAATTGAAGATAAATAATATAGGGCCATGCATTAAGATCTTGCATGCTGCCTCTCTTGTATAGCCCTGGATAGTCTATTGCTCTTACAGCTAAAAGGTATACTAGGTATGATGTCATATAAAACTTCATTTGGCTCTTTACCGCTACCAGGTGCTCACATAAATTCTGACTCAAAGTGGAAGCCCAATATAGTGGCATTTCCACTTTCTTGATTATTTTGATAAAATGCACCATGAAGATATTTAGATGTCCGACCACACGTAAACCCATACCTCTACTTAGAAGTATGATTGAATATCTGATATCTTCAGTCATGTATCCTCTAGTCATATCCACTCTGCCAGTTCTCTTTCCTGAGGTAGTCTTCTCTATGAGGTACAATGATTGAATGATCTCTAAGGCTTCCTCAATATGCTCCCTATACCACCTTTCTACTTGCTCATATGTGAACCTGATAAATTGATCTACCATCGGGAGATGGAATACTTTCTCAATATTCTTTAGGCACAGATCAAGGACAATTTCTCCTATAACACTCTTCACAACCCTCTCCTTAGGGACAAAGTGTTCTACAAGTGTCATGACAAGCTCTGAAGATTGTATCAACATTGGGTGTAAAGTTGTGTTGACAAGTCTTAATCAAATGAGTGCAGAAACCATTTGTGACCTCTTAGTAGGTTTGTTGCAAATCTTCAGGAATTCCCCCAAGTCTGTATGTCCCAATTTAGTATCTTTGATCTCTAAGTTATCATCTTGAAAATGTGACTTTTTTGGAACACTTTGAAACTTGAATACAATGGGTTTCAATGCCATTTTCTAGCCCAAGGAAGCTGAAGAGGATTCCATTATATCTGCACAAAAGATGTTTATTAGTCCAGAATTGAAAAGAATATGGCAAATTCAACCTTAAAGTTGAGTCTCATAGAATTCAAAAACCAAGCTACTTGAAAACATGAAGAAACCCATTTTAACCTCTAAAAACAAAAGATAAGTGCACCAAGCACACTAGGGAGGTGTGCCTAATGTGCAACACTTCTTTTGGTTTTTCTATCAAAATTCCAATTTGGTTCAATATGCTTTCACAATTTTTGAAAGGGCCCTTTTTAGTTTTTTTATGCAACAAAAAAAGGTAATTTGGGTGTACATTAGTGCACCCAAATAGGTACGCTGATGCACATCCAAATTTGGGGCAAGCTCTTTTCCTTTTTAATTTTTAAGCATTTTGAAACATAAAGTAGTGAGGAAATGGTGTGCATCATCGCATCTGAACAGGTGCGCTAATGGGCACCAACTTTATATTGTTTTGTATTTTCACATGTTGGAGGGTTGTTAAGTGGAGTGAGGAGCTGAGTGAGTGCACCCAATCTAGTTTGGAAGTGTGGTCAAGAGCTAGTGTAGAGGAAAGGATGCAGAGAGCTATGAAGACCAAATGAGGAGACTTGAGACTTATGCAAAGAAAAGAAAACATTAAGTGAAGAGGGAGGGGAACTCCCCCTTATTTATAGACAAAAAAGATTTTTTTTGGCACAGTTGTACCTTAATAATGTGCAAAAGCCTCTTTTCATAACTTTGGGCACGCTAGTGCATCTCTAGGTGCACCTAGTATGCAAAAAAATCTTAATTTTCAACCTTTAGGTTTTTCTAACAAGACCTAGACATGACCTAGGGGAGTAGGGGAAACCTAAAAATGGCTTAGATCCCACACTAGGATTCCAAAAGTCAAATAAAAAAAAGATAGGGGGGTCCTTATTTCTTATAGAAATGGGGCGTGTGTTGTGGAACCACAAAAAATAGCTCTAACAAAAGGAAGAAATGACAAAGGCATTTCTTCATCAACAAACATTCCTTCGACATGTGTCAAACACCAACTAAATTACGAACATTTTGAACATATTTCGAATGACTTCATAGTCAAAACTTTAGGATCCAAAACCCCCAAGCTTTGTGTGTGTTCCGTGTATTCATTCCCTTCAACATTTCAGGATGTAGTATATCAAAATATTTTGAACACATGGAAATAATCTTCCACCCCATCTAGCTCATCCGTCAAGACTACTCATGAAGGTTGTTTGTCGATCCTTTGTCTAACCAAATGAGAGAATCAATTTGAGAGCTCTTAGCGGGCTATCACTTTATTTGAATTTCTTGGCAATCTTTTGAATACTTGCTCAATGTAGTTCATAATGTCACCATTTGATTCTTGGATGAAGCAACATTTTAAGTATCAGATAGTTTATTTTGAGTGCATATCCATTTATCAGATTACTCTTTTAGATCTTTTAGAATCCTTCAATCTTAACATCGTTCCTTCTTTTATTTTTCTTCTATATTCTGACCACACTTAGACTATGTGGCTAAGACATCGGTGTCATTTCTTGGATTCAATATTTTGTGAACATCCCTTGCGTTCTTCTTTTAAGAACCTTTTGGAAACTCTCATGCCAAACAACAATCTTAGCAACTCCTTCAAGAAGATCCTTCTGTTTGAACCAATTGGGTTTTGGATTGTCCCTTGCTATCTTCAACCTTAATTCGACAACACTTGAGACAATCAATCTTTAAATTTGCAAAGTATTGAGAGCTTGTTGATCTACAGTCCTGATTTCAAGACTCAAAGTCCCCAATTACTACAATTAACATTCATTCATAGTTGGTATAAAACACACAATCGTCAAAATGTTCTGACAAAGAAATACCTCTTCCTAAAATCAAAACCAAAAGAGCAGATAGTAAAATTTGTCAAGATAAAATTTTGAGTGTACCTACCCCTAGGACTGACACAACTTCAAAAAAAAAACACATGACTAAAAGCAAACACACAACTAAAAAAAGAAAACACGTATGCAAAAAATAAACACACTTGCAGAAATAAAATCTATCTAATTTTTATTTTTCTTTGGGTCTTCTAGGTTTCAAAATAATGTTTCATAAAATTTCCATTGACTGGCAACGAAACTAATTCCCACTGTAAGGAACTAAGCCTAAAAGTGTTTTCTTCAAGAATTTTTGTGATTTGATAAGGACCAATCCATAAGCGTTGAAACTTAGTGTGGTTGCCTAGCTTTTCTTTTGCCTTATCCCAAAGTAGAACAAGGTCAAAAATTCTGAAGGATTTTATCATGGCCCTCTTATCGAACCACCTCTTCACAATAGCTTGATGTTTGGCCATGTGCTCCAATTTAGCTATCAGTTTCTCATCCATCTCCAAAAGATTCATCAATCTAATTTGTACTCTATCAACATCTTCAACATAGCCACTCATGAATTGCAAAATAGGAATCCTAAGGTTAAGTGGGAATACTGGCTCTTGTCCATAAATGAGCAAATATGGAGATGTACCCAATGCATTCTTGACCCTCACTCAATATATCCATAGAGCATATTTGAGTTGCGTATGCCAATCTTTAGGATTCTCCTTCAATAACCATCTTATTACTATGATCAAGTTCTTGTTTGTAGATTTAGCTACCCCATTTCCTTGTGGGTAATAATTTGAAGAGAACTTAATAATAACCTAATTTTCAAATTTCCATTGAGTTAACAATACTAATGTGAAAGCTGATCCATTATCGCATACTAAGGCAAATGGCATCCCAAATCTAGTAACAATGTGTTCCTCCAAGAAATCCGTTAACACCGTAGCAGTGCAATTTCTAAAATTTTTTGCTTCTGTCCATCATGTACAATAATCTGTGGCTGTGAGAATAAAAGTGTGTCTAGTTGACAATGGTGGATTGACTGGACCAATGAAATTTAGCCCCCACTTTGCGAAGGGGCATACCTCATACACTAGTTGCAAAGGCATTGCTGGATGTCTTTCTCTATTAGCACTAGTTTGACAAATGTGACAAGAATGTATGTGTTCAAAAGTATCTTTGAATATCGTGGGCAAAAAATAACCCAATCTTAAAATTATATGAGTAGTTACTTCTGTTGAACTATGTCTTATACCATACTTATCGTGAAATTGTTCCAAAACTTCCTTTGCTTCCTCACATCCTAAGCACTTCAGGTAGATTCCTTCATAGTTCCTTTTGTACAACTTTCTATCATGCAACATATAAGATTCATTCTTCATTTTAAGTCCTCTACGTTGTGAACTATTCATCCACCTGAGGCACTAATTCTGTAGAAGATAGTAAACAATACCCTAGTACCAAACATCTATCACTATACCTTGGCCAATATTGACTTGAGATACAACCATCTTCTTTTGATCTTTTGTATTTGTTTCACTATCAAATATGAATTTCTTTTCATCCCCAATCTGGTTATTAGCTATCATTCTTGATAATCCTTGACCTCTAACTAACCTCATGGGTTGTATCTCTAAATCAAATTCTTGAAGTATCGCCATCCATTTCCCTTGTCTTTCATCGAGTTCATTTTTCATCAGTAATATCTTCAGTGCTAGATCAAGAACAATATCATACACCTTGCTTCTTAATATGTAATGGCAGAACTTCTTTGCTACTTTAATCAAAGCAAAAGATTGTTTATTAAGTTAGGAATAATTCAACTTGGAATTTCTTAGAGGGCAACTCATAAAAGCAATAGATCTTTCATCTTCCTTTTCTTTCTTCTGTGTTAGGATCCTAGCGCATGAATGCTCTGAAGCAAAGGAATATATCTTAAAGGGAAGCTCATAATCATGACTTACCAGTACCGGAGCCATCAAAATGGCTACTTTGATATTCTCAAATGATTTCTTTACCTCTAGAACCCATTCTATTTTAGAACCCTTATTGAGTAAATCATTAAGGGGATGCACCATCTCTACAAATCCGCTTATCAATTGTCGCACAAAAATTATCTTTCCAAAGAAAGACTTGAGTTCTTCCCACTATGGGGAGGTGATAACTTCAAAATGGCTTCAACTCTATCAAGATCAATGAAGATGTCAGCTTCAAAAATAATATCTCCCCGGTCTTCTTTCATATAGGAACTAAATTAGCCACCCATGTAGAGTGGCACATAGGGAAAATAATCTTGGCATCCAATAACTTCTTGACTTCCTTCATTATCAAGGGTTTGAGGCTAGCATTAACAAGTCTCTACCTTTGTTGGAAAGTTTTGGCATCAAGTTTGAGTGGAATATCATGTGTAATAATATGAGGATCATATGTCTTCAATTCTTCATAGCTCCAAGCAATGATATCCTTATACTCTGTAAGCAATTTGAGCATGTCTTCACTTTCTTGTGGATTGTATGCTTTCCCAATCCGTATCATTCTAGGATCATCATCTATACCTAAATTGTATGAATTTCATTCCTCGATCCCTTTCTCTTCAGAGGTCCTTTTATTAAATTGTTGATTTGTCATGATAAAAAATGCACTCCAACTCGATCATCCTCTTAAGAATAGTGTTGGTTTCCAAATTGAAGATTCTATCTTCATCTTCAAGCTCATTGTCCTCAGGTTTTTCATCTAGAGTGTTATCAATTTCTTGCCCCTTAAAATGGCCACTGCACATAATCAATTTGAGTATAGTTTGATCACCCTGAAAGATTGGAAAGTTTTTGATATTGTCAGGAATAGATGGAATAGCAACTAACTCAACTAAAAATTGTTTCAATTTCATTCTTTCGACTGGTTGTAATGCACTTGCTGAAATAGTGAGAGCATCTGATACCATTTTTTTCCTTCTTGGAATGGACTTTATGTTCAAAGCCTCAAAATCATCTAGTAAATCCCATACCCTTTTCCTATAAGCAAGCAACCTCTTATCATTGTAGGAATATAATGATTTCACTTGTTGAATAACCAACTGAGAATCTCCTTTGACTATGAGAGTTGTAACTCATTTCTCAAGTGCAAAAAGAAGTCCTCAAATCAACGCTTTGTATTCTGCAACATTATTAGTACATCTAAACTGCAATCAATATGTTGCATAGAGAGACTTACATTTTGGATTGATCAGCTCAATACCTACACCGGCTCCTAATTTGCATTTGGAACCATTGAAGTGAAGTGTCAAAATTTGGTTTTCTAACCTTACGCTTATTTGTCCTTAGCTTTTCCTTTACTTGAGCCTGGAAGAATTGTCTCTTGGGTACCCATTTTAGTCTTTCGCGGGGTGGGCTCGCTGATTTTCCATTGTCATTCCTTGAAACTGGAAGCATATGTTTTTCTTATTTACCTTGAATTTCTCCTATCAACTCTTTGATTTCATCCACTTTAAGTTTAGGATGGATGACTACCGAAGTCCATCCTTGGCCTTTTATGTACCATCTTCTTCTTTGAATTTTGATCATTCTAAGTGGAGGAGAAGACAAAATTCTGTCATCTAAAGAAGTATTGCTATATGATGCATTTAGATCTTTAATTTCCTCTTCAATCTCTTCAAAAGAGTTAGACATGTTTATAGAACTTTGGTTTTCTGTGGGTTCATCTTTCGGATCATTGTCTTTCTTTACTCCCATCATTTGTGTTAATACCTTAGCAACTGCTTCTTCACATGATGAACATTCGAACTCTAAATGGCTAACTTTATGCAATCGATAAAATCTTAGAAGGAGAAGGATATTGGGGTCAGCTTCTCCTCCTAGACATTATAAATTAGCCATCATGTGGTCTATGAATTGTGTTACGACCTCATCTTTCGAGGTTGATATCGTGGAGTCCATATCTTGATCATCTAATATTTTGATCGAAATTGTATCAAAAACCATTACCTTGTAGGAGCCCAAATCTATTTGTAAGAAGGCTACCTCATTAGGAGCATTATATTCTATACTCATCTTTTTTAACTTTGGCTCTGCATCTATTTTGATTTGATCGTTCAAACCTTTCCATGGTAACCAAAGCTGAGTAAAATCCATGGAAAACCATCCCCTTAGGTACTTCCTCCATTCTCTACTTAGAAGTAATCCATATGTTTATGGGATATCAACCACATGTATATAAATGATATCTTGAATTCGTGGATCGATTTTTAACTATATCTAAACATCTTTTAACACACCAATGACTTTCACCTCTATTTTGTCCAACTGTATCACTATTTAGTTGGAAGGTTGAGGGTTGACTCCTAAACTTTGTGTTATGGATAATGGCATGATGTTATGTGAAGCTCCTGAATTGATTAGGAAATTGTGGAGATTTTTCCCATATATCTTGATGCTAAGCAATAATTGGGGACCTCAACCTTTTCTTTAAACATAGTGGGCATTGCCTCTATAGCATTAACTTGTTGAGATATTATCTTTTGAGGGGTAGTATTCATATTGTGGGATACCTTTGTATGATCTAGAGTCTTCATGAGTGCTTCTTGTTGTTGTGGACAATTTTGCAACATGTCAAACATGGACATGTTGGCCTTTGTTCACTTCAAGTCTTCTATGGCATTATACTTTTCAATAGACCAAGCAGGATTTTCCAATATCATTGGTACATTTCCTTGGTTTCAATTCTGTTGTCCTCCATACGGTGGTTTAACTAGTACCAAATTATTACTCACTCTCAAATTGGGAGGATTTGGTTGTAGTGTTGGGGGAATTCCATTTTTCAAAGGTACTTTTCTACTTCTCAAGTTGTATGTATTTTGATTGTCATTGTGCAAGGCAAGCATCTCTTCATGCTGAAGGTCAGGTTCTTGGCTGAATGATAATGAGAATTCTTCATTAACCAGCTATTCTACCTATGCATTCTATGTAGAATCATAGGATTCTAATAACATGGCATTAAATTTCATAGGAGGAGCATTGTCGTTCACTTGCGAATTTTGAGCCATTTCTTGATTTCCATCATAGTATGAATCATCATTGTTAGATGCATTTTGACCATCGTCATATTGATTGATATCTATATACTAAACATTGTTATTGTTATTGTCTATAGGAATGGTTCCATTATTTAGATGAGTGTTCCATTGTCAGTTTTGCCTTTGGAAGCCATTATTATGGTCAGGAGGATTGAAGTTGTTCCCTCCATTGTTTCCTATATTGTTGTTTCCACTGTTATTGTTCTCGCTAAAGTTCCTATTATAATTTTGGCCATAATTATTGTTGTAGGGACCAACGTTGTTCCTTTGAAAATTGTTATTTTGTCCCTGTGACAACCTTAGATGAGTCAGCTTGTTGTTCATTTGTGATATAGTCTTTTTCATTTGACCAAATTCATAAATAAAGCTATTGTCTGCTTCTATGGAAACTACTACCTTTTGTTCAAAGAAAGTAGCTTTCGGTGGTTCATACCCTAGATATGTTAGAGTGAGGTTTTGTAGAATGGATGCCTACTGTAATAGAACTAGATTCATAGGTATGAACTAGCTAGGCATCATGAGTACTTTGACAGGGTATGTTGGCATTGTTGTGACAGCTTGAGCCGCAAGCATCAATCCTCCTCCATTAGGATTGGCTTGCTTAGTGAAGGCTTTTGCTTCAGTGAAGACCTTTTCCAATGTATCAATATTTACTGCAGGAAGTCTTCTAAAAAAGATGGTAGTAAAAGGATCCATAGCATTTAGATAACTCTAAATAGCCGCTTCAACTGGTATAGTATATGGTGTTTCCAATTTGCAATATGCCATATGAAAGCGATGATTGAAGCGTGAAACCATCTCAGCTGGGTCCTTTTTTATTGACATGAATTGTTGATGTATCACCGCTAGGTTGATAAAAGTTTTGAAATGTTCTAGGAACAATATTTCGAAGATATCCCAATCTCCAATACATCTAGGTGGAAAATTAACATACCAATTAAAGGCAACTTCCCCTAAAGAGTAGGGGATAGACGAAGAATCACATCCTCATTGGCAATCTATTTTTCGTTGCAAATTTATTTGAATACTTTGATATGATCTTTGATAGTTTGTGTTTCTCCATAAATGAACCTTGGGAAAAACTTCTCGGGATTTTAGGAAGGTCATGGAGTGCACCTCTCAAGTTGATTGGTGAGTCTACAATGTTTGCAAAAAAGGCCATTGGAGGATTTGGTGGACCTAAGGGTGGTTGTTCTGGAGGTTGAACTATGGGAATATTTGGTGGTCCACCAGTAGGTTGAAGTGGAGGTGGAGTTGAAGAAGACGATGAAATCTTGAATGGAAGTGGTTGAATTTGAAGTATTCCTTTATCACTGTGTGGTTTGCGAAAATGGTTAAGCTCAAGAAACTCGTGTGCACTTGGTGAAGATCTTAAAGCTCACTAAAATGAGGATTCTAGATCAAAATCCTCTAGTTTGCATCAACTCTAGGAAAAACACACCTCTGTAGAAATACATTTTTCCAAAAAATTAGGTGCAACTCAGAATTGAGCGTAGCAACACACCAGCACAACATCACACCTAAATTTCTCAAAAACTTAGAAAAAAAATTTGAACTTGTAAAAAAAGTGCAAAATTTTGAAACTTTGGTAAACTTTTCTTCTATTCCAAAAATCAAGAGGCCCTCCTTCTAGTGCCACTTCTATTGAGTTGTCATTTCGCACGATGCTTAACGGCAAAAATCCTTTCAAATTCCTCTCTTGAAAAGTTGATATGAGGATAAACTCCAAGGTTCTGGGTGATCTTGCAAACTACTAAAATCCACTCAATTGAAGATAAATGTTTTTTTTCATGAGGAGGCATTTGTTGGTTTGGATGATTTCGATTGAGATGTAAAATATGTTCGCTGCTTCAAAATAAGACACGCAAAAGAACTATGTTTTTGTATTTTCTATTTTTTTTTAATGAATGCAATATAACAATGCAACTAATATGAATTCCTAATTTGATAAGCGGTTAATAAAGCAAACAAAAAAGATAAGGTAACAAGAAAATTGAGCAAATAACATGAAAGTAAAATCCTAACGGACATAAGCTACGGAAACAACATGTCTGCAAATTAAGCTTTTGAAGAATAGGTGGGTAACCAATGAAAGTAGGAGCAATGCTTCTTGGATTCCACTAATGCAATTGTTGATGGGATTTTCTTAGCAACTATAAGATACTATAAGATGTTTCACTTTTCATCAAATCGGAAGGCCATGGAAAGTGCATGCATGTGAGACAAAAAGTTATGCAGGAACCAAATGGGTGATCTCTTCTCAAACAAGATACGTCAGCAAAATTTGTAAAACTGTAGAAAATACTAGAATTTAAAGATCGTACAACTAGGAATAACACAATAAACTTTTGGCTAATCACAATTCCATGAACATGCATTCACAAAATAATGACACATTTAGGCAAGAATCACTACACTCCAAATGTGAGCACCAAAACCATATATTATTGCAAAATAATGACGGCCCTTATTACATATTACATTCCCATATTTATAAGAAATCATCTCCTCAATTTGTGTTGAGAGTGAGAGATATCTTCATGTAATCATATGCTTCTACATTAATTAAAACAAACTAATTATATACAAACTAACTATCTAACTGGTGCTTACTAGGACTCCATCCATTTTTATATCATTAATTGGATGCATGAGCCTTTACATGTCATAAAACAAAGAAATTATGAGAAAATAAGAAGAAGAGAGCCTTTAGTCCATGTAGAAGTGTCAAAAATAGAAGCTCAACCTTCACTGGGTGTCTGTCAAAGTTAAATTGCTATCAGAATGTGTTTCTGGTGCATGGAAAGCTCTAATTTTAGAATTGGCACTTAATTTTCGATGCACCCCTGGAGAAGCACACCTCAGAAGAAAGTGCATCAACACACCTGCACACTTCTGACTTCTTCAAAATTATTTCAACACTTTGTGACAAAAAACTCATTAGTGCACCCAGTACAGCAGCACATCAGTGCACCAATACAACCGTGCACCTCAAGGGTCCAAAAATGTAAAATTTCACTAAGTATCAAAAATGAAATTTCGACTTATGGGTTTTCTTCTGCTTCATACCAAAGCTATGTCTGGGTGCTTTCCCTTGAATTTCTCAATAATCTCAATGACCTTTACCACATATGGTAAATCTAAGGCATTATATTTATCTTTCACCTTCTACTTATAATTATCTACCTCTATACGGATCTTAGCAAATTCCCCGAGTTTGGTACCCAACTCTAGCAAGGCTTCTTCTATTCTAAATGCTTGCCAAATATCTTTATCAGTAGAAACTTCTTTGAAAATCTTCCTAAATTTTTGGACTACTATCTCTACAGGTATCAGCTTCTCCCATGCATTGTCTTCAAAAATGTCTAAACACGCATCACTATAATGTTTCTTTGCTTCCAAAATTTGCTCTTGAGCTTGGTCTTTGAGCCGGTGGATCTTTGCATGTAATGATTCCATTACTTTGTTGCTATCTATTATTTTTTCTATCTAATCATCAATTAAATCTAACTCTTTTGCAGTATATACATCCATAAGCTTGCTATATCTTTGGCCTTTTATCGCTTGTAGCACCTATAAATCCTTTCATCAAGTATGTACCTCATCTATAAGATTGAAATCTTGATTCAAAATTGCTACCATTTTATCCACATTCTCCTGTATGATGTGTAGCAGCTTAAGATTACCTTGGATGATGAGTACACCCTTTTCTTCAAAACTTTCCCACCATTGCTGATAGGCATTAAAAAATGAATCTAATTGTATTGTCCCCTATCCCTCCTTTCAATTGCTACATTCAAGGTCTCCTTGGGGTGTTTAGGATCTAAGGAACCAACAACTTCGATTAAATATCCCTTTAGGATTTCATTTTTTCTTCGAAGCATTATGAGTTCTGCCCCTTCCTGTTCCAAACTTTTGAATACTTCTTTCATTCCCATAGTGAACATTAGCTTCACTAAATCCAATGTAGGCTTTCCAAGCATAACCTCTCTAATTTGATAGTCTTGTGGAGTCAAATCTTCTACTTCTATATCAAGAGGAGGAATAGCCACTCATGCAAACAAATTTTGATTATGGTCACTGTTGATGAAAGCCAATGCTTGTGCCTCCTTTGATGGAGACTCAGGTTTCCTAAGAAACTCGATTAATTCCATCATATCCTCCTCATCCACATTGAATTGTTGCTTCTTAGTCCTTATCATTTCTTTCTACAACCATCTTGGAATCCGTTCTACGAAAGTTTTTCCTTTTGAGGATGAAGGAGTAATTTCAGCTATGCCCTTTCCATTATCACTCCTTTTTGAGGTTTTCTCCTTTTGTGATGGCTCTCCTTCTATATTCTCTATTTTGGTTGAGTCCATGATTCTCACCTCTATGTCCTAGGAAGTTTGTTGAAGTTTCTCATTTATCTATCCTTGTTTTGACACTTTATCGGTGGATACTTGTGGCTCCCTTTCAAGTCCTAGCTGGACCTATTCCATTTTTGTCCCTACAGGAGGAGGAGTAACTAATCCCTTGTCAACACACACTACTACTTGTAATGGGGACATGGATATAAAAACTATCTCGAGTCTTTGTGACTCTGCGAGCATTTGAGTCCAATCTTCTAGTTCAAGTTGATTGGTCAGTGTATCCTAGATCTTGTCTCCTACCAATTTAGTGTCAACAGGCATGAAATCAAAATCTGACATCTTAAAGACATTAGTCCCCTCTACATCTTGTTCATCAATCTATTGTTGCATCTTATCCTCTAATGTGGTAGTTTGTAGAGGTTCGTTTGGGATTGGTGGTGGTGTAGCCATAGAACTTCTTCTTCTTTCTTATTCTATGGCTCTAGCTAGCTTGGTCCACCTATTCAAAGGTACATTATCCTCATCATCTTCTTCTTCATCTTCTTTAGGATTAAGTTTAGGGATAGATGGGATAGGAATTACTTTCTTGATCACCCTTTGCCTCTTCTTGACCAGAGTCTTGATCTTTCTTCCCTTTTTAGGCACAAAAGGGGATGCTCGTTCTACTTTCCAAGGTGGGGAAACTTCTTGAATTTCAACCTTTATTTTCATCTGGCTTGATGCAGCAAGTGGCACTTGACAGTCAACCTAGACTTGTGAAGCTCCAGCATCTTCTGACCCTTGTACATTTTCTTCTCCTTGCTATAGAGGTGCTAGTATTTCATCCTCTTCTAGCTCAACTCTCTAAGGGGAACTTCTTTTCCTCTTACTTTGACCTCCACCCTCTACCTTTGGTTGGATAGGCTTGTGCATGAAATATTGTTTTTTCAAGTATTGGATCAAGTTTGAATGGTTTCTTGATCCAATCCTACATCATTTCAATGGTGTGCCTTGCCTGATGGTTGATATATGAATTCTCCTCCTTGTCAACCTTAGCATTCATAATAGGCTTATCGCCTATCATATCCCTATTAAATAGAGAATCAAGAAACTCCTCAAAATCCTAATTTAATATCTTCAATGGAATCTTTATTTTTAAGGCCTTTTCTACCAGAAAAAGTCATTCTACAATAATCCCTTATTCATATATCATAGTCATTTGTCACATTCATTTGATGGTCTTCAATAGCTTCTTCATGGGTGAATGTTTTGCCTACTAAATATTATACTCTCTCGATGTTGTCAAAACATAGCCATGGAGAATTGTACTCTTCCAAGGGATACTGATCCCATTCACACTCAAAAGAGGGGATATCTTGCCTCCGATATACCCAAAAACTTCCAATAATCAAGGGCCAAGTCCAACATTTTTTATGTTGCCTTTTGAACCTATCATAGACAAACAAGATTTGTCAAGAAATCTCAAAGAGAACTAATTAGTCACAAGGGTACCTTGGGAGCTTCTTGGGGTTTACTTTTGCACCTGCTACCCTTAGATATGTGAATGTTCTAAATTGAATGTAGTATGCTTTGAGTATTGTTATCTGTGCCATTGCATTATCAGATAACCTCTTTGCATAATCCCCTTCTATAAATTTGATAATAGTGAATATAAATGCATCATTAACAATTATATACTCTTTGCTATGCTCCGAGAGTCTATTCTTCACCAATTAAGGATAGACAATATAGGGCCATGCATTAAGATCTTGCATGTTGCCTCTCTTTTATAGCCCTGGATAGTTTGTTGCTCTTGCGGCTCACAAGTATACTAGGTATGATGTCATATAAAACTTTCTATGGCTCTTTGTCGCTACTAGCTGCTCACACAAATTCTGACTCAAAGTGGAAGTCCAATCTAGTGGCATTTCCACATTCTTGATTATTTCAATAAAATGCACCATGAAGATATTCAAATGTCTGACCGCAAGTAAACCCATAACTCTGCTCAAAAGTATGATTGAATATCCAATATCTTCAATCATGTATCCTCTAGTCATATCCACTCTACCAGTGTTCTTTCCTAAGGGAGTCTTCTCTATGAGGTACAATGATTGAATGATCTTTGAGGCTTCCTCAATCTAGTCCCTATACCACCTTTCTACTTGCTCATATGTGAGCCTAATAAACTAATTTTTCCTAGTGAGATGGAATACTTTCTCAATATTCTTTGGACACAAATCAAGGACAATTTCCCCTATAACACTCTTCACAATCCTCTCCTTAGGGACAAAGTGTTCTACAAGTGTCATGACAAGCTTTGAAGATTGTATCGACACTAGGTGTGAAGCCACATTGACAAGTCCTTATCTGATGAGTGCAAAAACCATTTGTGACCTCTCAGTAGGTTTATTGAAAATCTTCAAGAATTCCCCCAAGTTTGTATGTCCCAATTTGGTATCTTTGATCTCTGAGTTATCATCTTGAAAACATGACTTTGTTGGAACATCCTAGAACTTGAATACGATGGGTTTCAATGCTATTTTATTACCCAAGGAAGCTGAAGAGGATACCATTATATCTACACAAAAGATGTCTATTAGTCTAGAATTGAAAAGAATATGGTAAATTCAAACCTTAAAATTGAGTCTCACAGAATTTGAAAATCAAATTTCTTGAAAATACAAAGAAACCCACTTTAGCCTCTAAAAACAAAAAATATGTGCACCAGGCACACTAGGGAGGTGTGCCTAATGCACAACACTTCTTTTAGTTTTTAAAGTTTCTATCAAAATTTTGGGTGCACACTAGCGCACCAAGTTAGGTGTGCTAGTGTGCACCCAATTTGGTTGAATATGCTTTCAAAGTTTTCCAAAGGGCCCCTTTTAGTTTTTTAATGCAACAAAAAAAGGTAATTTGGGTGCACATCAGCACACACAAATAGGTGCACTAATGCGCACCCAAATTTGGGGCAATCTCTTTTCTATTTTTAACTTTTAAGTGTTTTGAAACATAAAGTAGTGAGGAAATGGTGCACATCAACGCATCCAAACAAGTGCGCAATGATCACTAACTTTATATTGTTTTGTGTTTTCACATGTTGGAGGGTTTTTAAGTGGAGTGAGGAGTTGAGTGAGTGCACTCGATCTAGTGCAAAAGTGCAGTCAAGAGCTAGTACAGAGGGAAAGATGTAGAGAGCTATGAAGACGAAATGAGGAGACTTGAGACTTATGTGGAGAAAATAAAATATTAAGTGAAGAGGGAGGGGAACCCCACCCCCCCTTATTTATAGATAAAAAAGATTTTTTTTTGGCACAGTTGCACAAATAAGTAGGTGTGCTATTGCACATCTATGCATTAATAATGCACAAAAACCCCTTTTCATAACTTTGGGAATGCTAGTACATCTCTAGAGATGCACCTAGTGCGCAAAAAAATCTTAATTTTTGACCCTTAGGTTTTCCTAACAAGACCCGAACATGACCTAAGGGACTAGGGGAAACCTAAAAATGGCTTGGATCTTGGAATAGGAGTCCAAAAGTTAAAAAAACAAAGATAGGGGGGCCCCTATTTTTGATACATATGGGGCATGTGTTGTGGAACCACAACAATCAATAGGCCACTTGTTTATATGGCACAACCTAGAGCTCATGCATTTTCCACCTTTAATGGTGGGAGTCCTCTCCTCTTAGCTCAAAGACATGACATTTCAGTGTCAGCACTCAAAAGTATTCTTGGCTTCACTGGTGAAACTTCCATCTCCCCTGTGGAACATATTCAAGAGATTTCAAATGTCTATAATATACATAGTTTTATAGAGGATGATGTTGTTTTTAGGCTTCTAGCTTCATCCTTGAAAGGAAAAGCATTACAATGGTATAGAGGTTTGCCTCATAAATTTATTATTGATTGGGATGGGTTAGGATCAGGGCCTTGTAAGCATTTTGAGGACAAAAGTGATTACCTGTCACTTTTAGAGTAGCTGAAAAATATCAAGAGAGCACCTCATGAATATATGACTTATTTCAATTGTAGGTTTCAAAGACATAAGATAGAATACCTACTATAGTAAAGCCTTCCCCTGGTAATACATTCGTGTATTACCTCAGAGCCTTCAATAGTGATATTTCTACCACTTTACAATCTATGGGAGGGACACTTTACCAAATACTTATGAGATTGCCATAAGAGTGGACAATATCTTGATACAAGGAGGGAAGTTAGCTCCAAGGCTTCCAATGCCTTTCTTTCCTGACATGCCCAACCATCAGCCTATTGTAGCCCCTATTCCTACTTCCTCTACAAGTCAGCCCCTTTTTGTGGTCCCAATAGCCTCCACATCCTCTAATGGTGTTGATAAGATTGAGGCCATGATGTAGACTCTGATGCAGAATATGGATAAGAAGTTGCAAGATCAAGAAAAGAAGATGGAGGACAATAGTGCAGTAATGCAAAAAATGAGAAATGAGTTGGTGACTATGAAGATGCAACAAGCTCAAAATAATAAGCCTCCCCAACTTCAGTATCAAGGTCCCATACATAATAGATCCCAAAACTAGAGTCATGTTCCCTACAATTAGAATAGACCTATCAACAACACCTAGACTATGAACACCAACCTAAATAGGGTCGTAATCCCTCAAAATAATCTTTCTCAAGATCAAGACTTCTTCCCCTCTTGTTACTGTAGACACCTAAAAATTCTTTAGAAAATAAAGTATTTTTATTTTCTGAAAAAAAAATCCCTGATGACATCATCATTTATTAATTAATTTTTATGCCATTAAATCCCTTTATCTTAATTAAAAATATTTAATTAAGGAATCCCTCCCAAAAATGTTTAAATCTTATTTAAACATTACTTCCTTATTTATTAATTATTTAATTAATAAATTGACCAAAAATCC
This sequence comes from Cupressus sempervirens, assembly GCA_028749045.1. Taxonomy (NCBI): domain Eukaryota; kingdom Viridiplantae; phylum Streptophyta; class Pinopsida; order Cupressales; family Cupressaceae; genus Cupressus; species Cupressus sempervirens. The sequence continues at coordinate 532,297,461 of CM053785.1, forward strand.
CAAAATAAATAATTTATTTATTTTTTGCCCAAAACTTGGCCAATTTCCTTAAGACCACTAACCTCTTCCAAAATCTTCTAATCCTTCTTTAATTTCAATTAAAGGTTAATCCCATCATTTCCTACCCCTAATCCCAACTCAAAATATTTAATTAAGATTAAATATTAATCCTCATATTTATTAAAAATATTTTAATAAATATTTTCTCAACCCAAACCCTTGAAATAAATAAAACTTTATTTATTTTCTAAAAAAATATTATTTATCCTCATCCTAGAAGCCTAGACTCTTCTAGAAGATGTCAATTCTAATCCTAATCCCCCCTCTAACCTTGTCACATTCCCTAAACAAGGTTAGCCAACTCCTAAGCTAATCCTAATCCCTCTTCTAATCATGTGCACAACTTAAGCAAGGGTTAGGACTTGCTAACCCAAACCAAAGTCAACAATCTCATACTCCTCCCAACCATCTCTATTTATAACCCAAGCCAAAGTCAAAAATCTCATCCTCCTCCCAACCATCTCTATTTATGACCCAACCATCTCTATTTGACCCAACCATCCCCATTTATGGCTCAACCTCCCTCATTAATCCTTTGACCAACCCATATCCTACCCTCTCACACCCAATCACCTTGTGACATGTGTCACCTCCTAATTGGCTTTAAACAAGCACAATCCATGTGCTCCCCTTTGAGTGCATCCTAGCCCTCCCTCACCATCTTGTCATTATTGCATCCTGACCATCCATCCTTCCACCCCTTGGCCTATAAATAGAAGCCTCTCCCTTCACTAAAATCATCCACTTTTGAAGCAAACTTATAATGCTATTTTGAGAGCCTAAAAACTACCAAAATACTATTATAATGCTGAAAACCCTCCATACCTTCATTGTTGAATCATTCATCCACACTCATATTTGATTATCACTCATCCATTTGGAGCTTGAGCACATCGTGAGCATACATCCACTATCCATTAGGGACATAGCTTCGTCATCATGAGAAGCACTTGAAGAGTTTACCATCTTTGGTCTACTTTCCTCAATTTTGTCTTCTTTGGTCCTATCTTTAGTGTTTACTTGTTTTTAGTACTGAGAATGCTTTTTATAGATTAGTGTTCATTTTGAGAGCCTAAAAACTACCAAAATACTATTATAATGCTGAAAACCCTCCATACCTTCATTGTTGAATCATTCATCCACACTCATATTTGATTATCACTCATCCATTTGGAGCTTGAGCACACCGTGAGCATACATCCACTATCCATCAGGGACATAGCTTTGTCATCATGAGAAGCACTTGAAGAGTTTACTATCTTTGGTCTACTTTCCTCAATTTTGTCTTCTTTGGTCCTATCTTTAGTGTTTACTTGTTTTTAGTACTGAGAATGCTTTTTATAGATTAGTGTTCATTTTACTCTACTAAAATAGGTGATACAGTTACTACTCCTATGGATATTGTATGTGTTAGAAGGAAGAGTCTTATTTTGCATTAACTATACAAGAACAAGCAATAGATCAACAATACAATGTTAATCAACCTACTGATGCTTCTCATTTGCAACAGCAAGGTGATTGCTAGCTACTTCATAAATCATCAAGTAGAAGAGCATTTTCATGTGAATCAAGATCCCATTTCTCACAACACTAGGAGTAAGAGAAGAGTTGTTAAAGATGTTACCCCTCCTCCTCCTAATCAAGCTTCAACATCAAGTGCTATACCTCATGTACAGGCAGTGAATGATCAATCAGATGCTCCTCAGCAACAAATGTAAAATAATAGCAAGAAAGATGTGAATGGTCCTCGAGTTATTCCATCTCAACCTTCTACACATGTGGCCTCCAAGGTTTCTACCAAAGCACCTAATGCATCATTCAGCATGGTAGAACATATGAAGAAAACAAATGTGAACCTTTCTATGTGGGATGTTGTTGCTACTATACATATGCAAAGGAAGTTGCCACGACATGAATTGGAGAGCATTGAACCAAAGGATTTGCTATCTATCATGGAGAGTGCCACAAGTCTTGTACAACCAACAAAATAAGGAGAAACAAGTAAGAAAATTAGACCTTCTCCCTTTGATGTCTCTCTGATTATAGGTGATAAACTAGCCCATAATTGCATGATTGATTCAAGGGCTAGCAGTTCAGTAATGCCTAAGTGTGTTGTTGATGCCTTAGAAATGAATTATGAGCCCATTGTTAGGAATGTGTTATAGTTTGATGGTAATACTGTCAAGACTATAGGAATCCTTAGGAAGTTGAAATGGCCCTACATGCATGCCCTGGTTGTACTGTACTTCAAGACATATCACTTGCTGAAGTTAAGCCACACTTTGCCATCTGCCTCTCAAGAGATTTCACTACCAAAATAAGTGGCTACATATCCTCAAATTGGTCATACATGTTTTTTAGAACAATATATGGGACTAAAGCTTCAATCAGAGTAAAACCTTTGGCCCTCAATCATACTGAGCCCTACACTCCTAATTTCATCAATATGAATTGCCCTATCCTAGAGATAGATGAAATTGACATAATAAATGAGCCTACCACTTCCTTAGAAGAGATACCTGATTTTCTCTTAGATGTGTGGGATAGCGCACATCAATTCAATCCTATATTAGAAACCCTGGAGATAGGCCTTGGTAGTTATTGTATATTAGAGAAGGATGCTCTTGTCCCTAACCTTATGAAGAATAGAAAGGATAAAAGTGGGATATGGAGAATGTACTTTGATGGATCAAGGAATAAGAATGGGTCAAGGGATGGTGTGGTGTTGGTTTCTCCTACACTAGAAAGGTACTTCTTCTCATTTGGGCTTCAATTTAGTGTTAGGATTAAACCACGGACAGAAATAACAATTACATGCAAAAATAACCAATATCAAAAAATAATAGATCACATAGAAAATAACACAAGACACCAAGATTTAACATGGTTCACCCAAACCCTAGGCTATGTCCACCAAATAGCAAGTCCAATATTTTATGATCTAGTGATTACAATCCATAATCCCTTATAGCTCAATACCATTGCAAGAATCAATTTTTGCATCACCTTATGAAACAATCCGTAACCCTAAGCCCTTTTATACAAGTATTAAATTGCTTTAGGGTTATAATTAATAATTACATGTTGGCTTAAAATCCCAATAAAATGGGGCTCAAATTTTTTTTTCAAAAGAATTTATGAAGTATGTATAGTACTTTCCTGATCAGTCACCACAAACTAACATTCAGTTGCACTAATAATATAGCAGTGTATGAGGCATTGACTCAAGGTCTCCTACTTGCTCAAAAAAAGGGAATTCAAGCTTTGAGTATATATGGAGATAGTGAGTTAGTTGTCCATCAAGTGAGAAGTGAATGTCACTAAAAATGGTTTCCTTGAGTCTTATAAACATTGAGTGTGGTATTTTCTAGAAGGGTTCAATGCATTTAATATTCAAAGCATCCCTAGAAAAGAGAATAGACATGCTGATAGACCTGTCATAGTAGATGCATCTTATGATGTGCCAAGGAGTCTTGAGGATGAAAAGAAGAAACAAATTAGAGTGGTGGTTAGGCCTGCTATCCCTGATAATAATGTTAATTGGCAGGTGTTTGAATCGTATGCACAAATTGTGAGTTTCTTGTAGAATGAAGCAGAGTTTTTGAATAAAAATTAGTCAAGGTTACATGATCAATATGGAGATTAGATCATTAATCTTGGTTCCAACAAGTTACCTAAGGGTTTGATTAACTTAGAAAGTGCTTTCACTCTTGATGATTACACAAGAGATAGAGGTATAAACCTTATTGCAAGCAAATGTGATCATATACTAGTCATAGTTGCTGATGGAACGCCCTTGAACATGGAAAAGGTATGTACTAAAGTTGAGCAAGAAAATTTCATTCATCTATGTCAAGAATTTAGTGATGTGTTTGCATGTACATATAATGACCTAAGGGGTTTTGACCCAATCCTATTTCAACATACCATAGACTTAAAAGAAAATGCTAAACCAATAAGACAAAAGCAAAGGCCAACGAATCCTAAAGTTGAACCCTTAATGAGGAAGGAGCTATCTAAATTGATTAAGGCTAATATTATCTTTCCTATCAAACATTCCTCTTGGGTAGCTAACCTTGTCCTTGTTAGAAAGAAGAATGAAGAAATCGGATTATGTGTAGACTTTAAGGACCTTAACTAGGCCTCCCATAAAGATCATCATCCCCTACCTTCCATTGAAAAAATCTTATCCAAAGCTAGTGGTTTAGAGAGGTTCTCATTTCTAGATGGATTCTTAAGCTACAACCAAGTGTTAATCAAAGAAGCCAATAGATATAAGAATTCATTTACCACAAAGTGGGGCACCTATGATTATAGTAAGATGTCATTTGGGCTAACAAATGCAGGTGCCACTTTTCAAAAGGCAATGGAGATGGATTTTAAGAATATGATTGAAAATATTGTATTGGTTTCTCTTGATGATATTACAGTATACTCTAAGAGTGTGATAGATCACTTTAGCCATCTCAGACAAGTCTTTCTAAGATGTAGAGAGTTTGGTGTGTCCTTAAATCTAGGTAAGTGTGTCTTTTCCACTAACCAAGGGAAGTTGTTAGGAGACATTGTATCTAAAGATGGTCTTACTATTGATCTTGAAAGAACCAACGCCATTCTTTCTCTCTCCCTTCCTAGCCACAAGAAAGGGATGCAAAGTTTTCTTGGTAGGATATATTTTTTGAGGAGATTCATTCCTAATTTGGCTACCATTTTAAAACCTCTTACATCTATGTTCAAGAAGAACATGGTCTTTTCATGGACCAAGGAAGGAAAAGAAAGTTTTGAAAAAATCAAAGCAGCCATAGCCTTAACTCCTACTCTCATCAACCCAAAATTTGAGAAAGATTTCATTCTTTGCACCCTGGGAGGTGATTCAAGTATTTATGTTGTTTTGGCTCAACTAAATGATAAGAATGAAGAAAAACCCATTGCCTTCTTTAGTGAAGAGCTTAAGGAGTATGAAGATAAGTATAGCTATGTAGAGAAGCATGCCCTTGCAATCATAAGATCTCTAAAGAAATTCAGACATCTCCTATCCCATAATAGGATCCATCTGCTAGTGCCTCATGCAAGTGTCAATGATTTCCTCTTGAGCAAGGACATAAATGAGAAAAGAGTTGGCTGGATAACTAAAGTGATGGAATATGATGTGGACATTCACATCACCAAGTTGGTAAGAGGAAGAGGATTGTGCAAGTAGATGATCTCATCTCAAGAGTCGGATGAAGAGGTTGCCTTAATATCTATAAAACAACAAGAAGTAGGGGATGAGAATCCGAAGAGTTGGATAGATGACATGAAGGCCTTCTTAGCAGGAAATATATGTCCTCAAGGATTAGATAGAGCTAAAAGGAGAAAATTTAGATTGTAGTCAATCCCCTATGTCATAGTTGATGGTATTCTTTTTAGGAGGGACTTCAATGGGGCATTTGCTAAGATGTATAGATGCAGATCAGGCTGAAAGGATGATTAAAGAGCTTCATGATAGTCCTGATGGTGGCCACTTTTTAGTAAGAATCACTACCATGAAGATAATGAGGGAAAGTTACTATTGGCCATCCTTGTTCCACAATTGTCATAGATAGGTAAGGAAGTGTGAAAAATGTTCCTTCTTTGCAGGTAAGCAGAGACTTGCAGTTCTACCCCTTTTCCTCTCCAAGTGTAGTTTAGGTGCATCCTGATAGCAAAGGAAGCTGACCTTCTCTGGAGACTCAACCTCATAGTTCAAGTCCCATAGCTTGGAGATTTATTTTTTGTTTCACAAGGTTTCCTTTAGGTAAAAACTTTAGGAAAGGGTGCAATATTTTGTGACAACAACTGTATTTGATCCTGCTAGCTAGGAACAACTGATTGTTCATTTTATTGTACCTAATCTGATGATAGTTCTACAAGAATTTGTAATCAACCCTACTAAGAAACAACTAGACCAATTTGATATGGAAACTATACCAAGGAGATGGGGAGTGGAGTGGGAGAGCAGGGTGTGGTGAGCGAGAAAGATGGATTCAAAAATTTAGGAGGGAATGTGGTAGGATCACCTGGATCTAGAGATCAGACAGGGATGACTTTGGACTCTGAAAAGGGGAAGGATCTTGATGAAGGTGGGATAGAAGAGGATCTGGAGGGGGTCCCTGGCCTATTATTTTTCTGGCAAAAGAGTGGTCCAGTTTGTTTGGTATCAAGTCGATAGGTAAATCCTCCTTTCCATTAGTTAAGAATATTTCTTCCAATGAGCAAGGTACGTTAACATTGGAGATCCCAAATCAAATCATAGATATAAATATTTCTAGAATGGATTCAACTCAGGTGGGGAGGTTTTTAGGAGCCGGGCCCAATATTGAGGTTGTGCATGTCTTTATTAGAAGGAAATGAGTTTTGAAAGGCCAAGTGTACATCAATGCTATGGCTAAAGGATGTTTATCCTTTAGCTTTTCCTATGAAGAAGAAAAATGTGAGATTCTATGCAACGATCCTTGGGTTGTGGGTAAACATACCTTGATCTTGCATAAATGGTCAACAAATATGAAGTCTCGTGATGAATCTATGATTCAAGCACCCATATGGATTAAGCTTCCAAGCTTACCTCTGGATTTTTGGGTGGAGGATGTGTTTCAAGGTATTGCTAATGCTTTTGGTGAACTTCTTTCTATGGACCCAGTTACAGTCTCTAGAAGAAGATTGACTTATGCTAAAATTTGTGTGGGGGTTCTTCAAGGAATGAATATGTCAAAGGTTATTTCACTCAAATCTAAACAAGGAACTTGGTAGTAGAAGATAGTGTATGAATTCATCCTCTTTGCCTATTTTCATTGCAAAAAAATGGTCATTAGGCAAAAAAATGTCCATCTTTGATTGGAGTCCAAAAAAAGTTTTAAAAAGTTTGGGTCCACAAAGGATTGAATGGCTCAGTAGAAGTTGTATAGTGATAATCTAATGAAGGGAATACTCAAGAGGGTAGTGGTATTGAGAAAGGGATTTTGATGTTTAATGTTTCTGAACAGGATAACTCAACACATCAAGATGAGAGTTCCAAAGCGAAGAACCAGGAATGGATACCTTTAGATCATAATAGGGAAGATGAGAATACCATGATGGCACCAGAAGGAGGTGTGGGAAGTTTTAAAAATGGGGATGAAGAAGTTGATGGTGATATTCAGATTGAAGATGTTACCAATGACAATCCTGATTCCCATGAGTCACATGATTGTATCATTGTGAGGAAGGAATCTCAAAGTCTGGTTAAACCTCTTTCAGATGTGACAACTATAGAGAGTAATAATAAGTGGGGGGATGTTGAGTACATCTCTAAAGCATTGTTGGGTGATGATGATGACTCTAGTGAAGACTGGATGAAAGTGGGGGCTAAAAAAACTCAAGAAAAAAGAAAATTGATGTTTCCTCTTCTAAAAAGAATAAAGAGAATGCTCTGTTAAGAAAGAAAACTAGGAGTAATAAGATAGGGGATATCCTTAGTACATCATCTAGAAAGAGCATTAAAAAAGGTGATCTTAAGAGCAACAAAGCTAGGGACTGTTGTTTACCTCCAACACCATCTAGGAAAGGTATCAAATCTAGAGATGTTGGTCTAATTCAAACTTCTATAGGAAGACCCTCTATAGTGTAGAAAAGAATAGTGGAGATTAATAGGAGTATACAAGATGGTAGTCAAAGGACTATCTTAGATTCAAAATCTTTCCATAAGAAATGAAGTTTATATCATCGAATATCAAAGGATTAAATAATCCTCACAAGAAAGATATAGTGAGAAATATGATTAGGGATAACAAGCCAAACATTGTTCTTCTACAAGAAACAAAAATGTTAAAGGATAAAGTTGAAGGTCTTTTGGTTTTTAGGGAGGTATGGTTCTTTGAAGTGATTCTGATGGGGCCTCAAGAAGTATGGCAATTTATTGGATTGATAGATGTATTAATGGGAATTTATGTCTTAGAATAGAAATATGATGAACATTAGATTTTCCAATTTTAAGAATGGTTCTTCTTGGGTGCTTACTAATGTTTATGCCCCCAATTCTAAATGGGGTAGAAAAGCACTTTGGGAAGCCCTTACTAATTAGAGGAAAAAAATTGTGGATGAAAACTAGATCATTGTGGGGGATTTTAATACTCCTCTAAAAGAGAATGAGAAGATGGGAGGAAGTTAGACTAGCTTGGATAACAGATTGGAGTTGATGGATTTTATTGATAGTCATCTCTTGCATGATATGGATTTTCATGGGGTTGATTACCTTATCCAAGTTAGATTGGATAGAGCCCTTATTAGTAGTGACTGGTTTTTGAAATTTAAATGTTCTCTTTATGCTCAAGTTCGAGTTGGATTGGACTAGTACCCCATTTTCCTTGTGGTTGACCCCTTAAATTTTAATAAGAATTATCCTTTTAGGTTTGAGAAGATGTGGACTCTTATCTAGGGCTAAAAACCTTATTAAGAAATGGAGTATCCAAGTGGAGGGCGCAACCATGTTCAAAGTTGCTAATAAGTTGAGAAATGTTAAAAAGAATATCAAAAGATGGAATAAGGATACCTTTGGGAAAATTTTTGACAATAAGAAGAAGATTATTAAAGAACTTAAAGAGATTCAGGATAATATTCAAGTAGAAGGATATGGAATAGTTTCCAAGGAGGAGGAGATCTTGAAGTTGACCGAGATGCATGATATTATCTGTTGGATACAATTGTTCAATTGTGTGTTGTCTTTGATGTTACACAAATGTCATATCAGTTATCAGATAGAGTCAACTGAGCTCAGCTGGTCAGCAAGGCAAAAGATAGAGTCTACTAAACATTTTTGATGGTTACACTGCGAAGATAGTTTCTTCGAGCTCACTCAGGCACTGAAGGTTTATGTGGCAGAAGTCAATTTCTACCGAGCTCACAAGGTCAGTGAAGCAAAGTTAGTTCTTACCAAGTTCACTCAGTCTCCAAAGGATATTGCAGAGTTCATAATGTTTACCGAGCTTCACCTGGTTAACACAAGAAATCATTTTTGGAGCAGTGTTTATCGAGCAAGGTCGGCCAATGAAGGATTTTATTATTTTGGGAAATAAAGTTTATTTGTTTCATGTAATGTTTGTAGCCGACTGAAGTATGGTTTATTGGTAAATGTAACTTGTAAATGAGTTGACTTGATAATTTGTAATGTATAAATAAAAGGTCAAGTTGTGATTTCAAATGTATGGATGAATGAATGAACAAGTATGCAAGTGAATTGATTATGTGAAAAGGAAGTGTGAGCAAATTTTGAAGAAGGATCAGATATCCTTGAGGAGAAACAAAGTTGTATTCAATTAGAGAGGATCTAGTGAAGCAGAGCAGAGATCTGTATCAGCAAAGTTCAGTTGCATCTCATTCAGGTCACTTATTGTTACTTTCTCACCATTGTAGCAGTAATTCCTAAATCTCTTAATAGAGTTGGTCTAACAACCATTTTGTAAATCCTCTAACAAGGTGGATAGTTCTACTAAATTGTTCTAAAGTCCTCTAGCAAGGCCACTCCTAGCAGGGTGATTAAATCCTCTAACAGGGTCACCCCTAATAGTGTGTTTTATAACCTTTAACAGGGTTGGCTCCTAATAGGGTTCACTTCAGAAGAGTGAAAATTGGTAGCTAGTTACTTGGTGGTTTTTCTCATATCGGGTTTCCATGTTAAATTTGGTGTCTCTTGTGTTCATGTTATTTTCTTTTGCATGCATGTTTATAAAGATCAGTAATAAGTTAATACATAGTTCATCTACCGAGTTACAATATATTTAAGTGTGGCTACTGAGTGACAGTAGTAATTAAGTTTTAAAACATATAAAGGATCTGTGGATTTATTTTTGTGGTAACTGATTCACCCCCCCTCTTAGTTACTCCAGCTATATTTCCAACAATTGGTATTAGAGCTTTTGGTGCTTGCAGGAAGGATTTCAAAGATCTAAGCTAAAGATCAAGATGCCTTACAAGAGGGAAATTCCAAGGCTTAACAATGATAACTTTTCAGCATGGCAAGGTCTCATGAGACTCCATCTGGCTTCCATTGGAGATACATGACTAAAATATTTGGATGAAGCATATGTAACTCCTGCTGGTACATTATCTACTAATGGCATTACTGAGAATAAGACTCATAACACCATGATGATAGACATTGCATTTGCTCTAAGCTATGAAGAATTTGATGATGTCAAGGACTGCAAAACTACCTTTGAAATGTGGAACAAGCTGAAAGATATCTATGAAGGAGATGATAATGTGAGAAGAGCCAAAGCATAAAGTCTAAGAGGACAATTTGATCAGATGAGGATGAGAGAGGATGAAAACATTGCAAAATATGTTGAAAGAGTCAAAGCAAGTGTTAGTGCAATCAAAGCTTCTGGAGGAGATATCAAGGAGGAAATAGTTATAAGTAAATTTCTTAGAAAATTACTTCCCATTTATGCAATTAGAGTTTCTGCAATTCAACAAAGAAGATGTGAAGCAAATCATAAGATAAATCTATAGGCCATAGTTGGAAGATTGACTGCATTTGAGCTAGATAACTATGATAACTATGTTCCAGCTACCAAGAACATTGAATCAACATTTGAAGCCAAGCTTTCACCCAAGGAGAAAGGCAAGAAGATAAAGGATTCCCAGTCAAAAAGTGAAGAAGAATCAAAACAGAGTTTTGACAATGATTTTGAAGTGGTTGAAGCTCTACTTGCAAGGAAATATTCTAGAGGCAAAAGGAAATACAAAGGTAAGGTTCCTCTGATCTATTTTTCATGTGAGGAAATTGGACATATTGCTGCTAGGTGCCCAAATAAGTAGAACAAGGATGAGAAGAAAGGTCACAAGTGCAATAGCAAGAAAGACTTCAAATCATTCAAGGACAAAGGTAAGAAAACATGTTTCATGGCTAAGGATTCTAATGCTGATGATGAAGAAGATGAAATTGTTTACATTACTGTGAAAGATGAATCTGACAATGATGAAGAAATGACACTTATCTCTCATGTGAGTAAAAATGATACATGGATCATAGATAGTGGTTGCTCTCGTCATATGACTGGTGATAAAACTAAGTTTGAACATTTTGAAGACTATGATGGTGGTAATGTGAGGTTTGGTAATAATGAACCTTGTCACATAAAAGGAAGCAAAAGAATCTCACTAACCAAAGAGCTTGTATGTGATAATGCATATTGGGTAGAAGGACTAAGACATAATTTGTCAAGTGTGCCAGAGCTACTCAATAATGGATTCAAAGTGGAATTCATGCATAGAAAAGCAAGATTGCTGGATGACAAAGGAAAGTTGATTGGATCAGGCACACATACAAAAGGTAACTTATTCTATCTTGAACTTGGTGAATGTTCATGTTTTATTGCACAAGTTGAAGAAAGTTGGTTATGGCATAGAAGGTTGTGTCATGTGAACTTTGATAACCTTGTGAAAATAAGAAAATTCAGAAAAGTAAGAGGCATTCCTAATATAAAGAAACATGAGGTTGGTCTATGCAAGAATTGTCAAATTGGTAAGATGGGAAAGACTAGCTTTAAAAGTAAGAACTATCAGTCTGAAGAAGTTTTAGAAATTGTGCAAACTGATTTGTGTGGACCTATTGGAATTGAAAGCTATACTAGACAAAAGTTCTTCATTCTTTTTGTTGATGATTACTCAAGAATGATGATTGTCATGTATCTGAGAGAGAAATCATAAGCTTTTGAGAAGTTTAAATGGTATTTGGCCAAAGTTGAGAAGGAAACAGGCAAAAGACTGAAATGTTTGAGGTCAGACAAAGGTGGTGAATTCATCTCCCATGAGTTCAATAACTTTTGCATTGAAAGAGGGATTAAAAGATAGGTATCAGCCCCTGGAACTCTCAAGCAAAATGGAATAGCTGAAAGGAGGAATAGATCTAGCATGGATTGTGCAAGAACCTTAATGATTGAAAAGAGCATTGCTATCAAATACTAGAAGAAAGCTATCAGCACTGTAGTTCATATCTTGAACCAAGTATAGCTGAAGAAGGATTCATTCAAAACCCCCTATGAGTAATGGTATGGCTATAAACCCAATGTAAGTTACCTAAAAGTATTTGGAAGCAAATGTTACATTTTGAAAGAATCTAGAAAAGGTAAATTTGATGTGAAGGGTGATGAAGGAATATTTTTGGGATATTCTTGCAAGAGTAAAGCATATAGATGTTTGAATTTGTCCACTCACGAAGTCATAGAAAGTGCACATGTGAAAGTTGATGAGTTTGCAGAAAGAACTAAAGAAGAAAGTAAAAGGGAACCAGAAGACTACAAGAGATTTGTTTTCATTGAACTTGATACAGTGCCAGATACACTTGTCAATCAGGAATCTTCTACTCCTGAGTCTTTAGTAGTCGAGTTGTAGGAAGTTCAAATCGAGCTGAAGGAAACCAAGTCACATTTTGATGCTACCGAACCAATGCCTACCGAATCTGAAGAACCCGAGCAGCAAACAGAATAGCCAGAACCTGAAGTTGAAGTGCAAGAGGATGAGAATATGATTCATTCAAAAGGTAAGGAACCTGTATTAGATAAATATGTTAGGAGACATCATACACCAAATCAGATTATTGGAGACAAATCTAAAAGAACTATGACAAGAAGTAAGTTGAAAGGTACTTGTTTACTTGTTGATTTTGAACCTAGAAGTGTCAAAGATGCATTATAAAATGAAAATTGGATTGAGGCTATGAATGAAGAGATAGAGTAGATAGAGAAAAGAAAAAAAGATGGACTCTTGTACCCAAGCCTAAAGACAAAAATGTGATTGGAACTAAGTGGGTATTCAAAAATAAGTTGAATGAAGATGGTAAGGTGTCAAGGAACAAAGCTAGATTGGTATGCAAAGGATACTCTCAAGAAGAAGGAATAGATTATGGAGAGACTTTTGCTCCTGTTGCAAGATTGGAAGGTGTCAGGACCTTACTTGCATATATTGAATACAAAAGATTTAAAGTTTATCAGATGGATGTCAAGTCAACATTTCTTAATGGTATATTAGATGAAGAAGTCTACATTGAGCAGTCTGAAGGTTTCGTTGACCCAGACAAGAAAGACATGGTCTGCAAATTACACAAAGCATTGTATGGTTTGAAACAAGCCCTTAGAGCTTGGTATGAAAGATTGCATAAATATCTTATTCAGATTGGCTTTCAAAAAACTAATGATAACAGTAGCTTGTATATCAAGGAAGGACTAGACAATAAGATTGTTTTGGTAGAAATATTTGTGGATGATACTTTGTTCACAGGAAATGATGATCTTTGCAAAGAATTTTTAGAACAAATGAACAAGGAATTTGAGATGTCAATGTTTCCAGAGATCAAATTCTTTGTTGGTCTTCAAATTCAACAAAGTAAGAATGGCATCTACATCACTCAGTCTAAATACATCAAGAAGATACTGAAAAATTTTGGTATGGAAGACTGTAAACCAGTTGAGACTCCTATGTGTATTGGATTGAAACTTACCAAGGATGATGAATCAAAGGAGGTAGATCAGACATTGTATAGATCTATGATTGGAAAGTTGCAGTATGTAGTGCATACAAGGCTAGATATTACCCTTACAGTTGGTATTGTAGCAAGATTTTCAGCAAAACCAAAAGAAAACCACATGATGGCAATCAAAAGGATCATGAGATATTTGAAAGGCACTGAAGATTATGGATTATGGTACAAATGTGGAGGTAATATGGATTTGAAAGTGTTTACTGATGCAGATTAGGCAAGAAACATTGATGGCAGAAAGGGTACAAGTGGAGGAGCTTTCTTTTTTGGAAAGAGGTTGGTTTCTTGGACAAGTAAAAAGCAAAATTGCACATCCCAATCCATAATAGAAGCAGAGTATGTTGCAGCAACAGTAAAGTGTTCTAATATTGTTTGGTTCAAACAATTATTAGAAGGTATGAAGGAGGAAATCAAAGAACCTGTTGTTATGTTTTGTGACAATACAAGTGCAATCAACATATCCAAAAATCTAGTGATGCATTCAAAAACCAAACACATTGCAATAAAGTATCACTTTGTCAGAGAATTGGTGTAGGATAAGGAGATCAGATTGGAATATGTCCATACAAAAGAACAAATTGCTGACATATTCACCAAGCCTTTACCTAAGGATGCATTCTTGTATCTAAGAGGTAAGTTAGGGGTCATTCCCCTATCTAAAGCTCACTAAAATGAAGTTTTAGTGATGCATCAACAAGTATCAAGTTGAAGATCTCTCAGTTGATGCAGAATAGTTATGAAAATATTGCATATGAATTAGTACATAAGGTACATTACTATTTATTTGGTTTGTGTTGTCTTCGGCACGTGTTTTCAAAGAGGGAGAGTATACTGTCATATCTTTTTGAAATTTGGATTTGTTTGCGAAGAGTTTGATGTTTGTAAACCAGCTATGTAATTCTTTCATAGAGGGAGATTACTATATTTGAGGAATTTTTGGAATGAAATGTAAGAGGGAGAAACATTCTATTAGAAAAAAGACTCGTTTTCAAATTTCATTCTGCTATGACATGTTGTGTTGCCATCAATGCCAAAGAGGGAGATTGTTGGATATAGTTGTTCAATTGTGTGTTGTCTTTGATGTTACACAAATGTCATATCAGTTATCAGACAGAGTCAACTGAGCTCAGTTGGTCAACAAGGCAAAAGATAGAGTCTACCAAGCTTAGAAGGTCAGCAAAGTGAATTGCATAGTCTACCGAGCATTTCTAATGGTTACACTGTGAAGACAGTTTCTACTGAGCTCACTCAGGCACTAAAGGTTTCTACGGCAGAAGTCAGTTTCTACCGAGCTCACAAGGTCAACGAAGGAAAGTTAGTTCTTGCCAAGTTCACTCGATCTCCAAAGGATTTTGTAGAGTTCGTAGTGTTTACCAAGCTTCACTTGGTTAATACTGGAAATCATTTTTGGAGCATTGTTTACTGAGCAGGGTTGGCCAATGAAGGATTTTATTGTTTTGGGAAATAAAGTTTATTTGTTTCATGTAATGTTTGTAGCCGATTGATGTATGGTTTATTGGTAAATGTAACTTGTAACTGAGCTGACTTGACAATTTGTAATGTAAAAATAAAAGGTCAAGTTGTGATTTCAAATGTATGGATGAATGAATGAGAAAGTATGCAAGTGAATTGATTATGTGAAAAGGAAGTGTGAGCGAACTTTGAAGAAGGATCAGATATCCTTGAGGAGCAACAAAGTTGTATTCAATCAGAGAGGATCTAGTGAAGTAGAGCAAAGATCTGTATCAGCAAAGTTCAGTTGCATATCATTTAGGTCACTTATTGTTACTTTCTCACCATTGTAGCAGTAATTCCTAAATCTCTTAACAACTTTGGTCTAACAGCCATTTTGTAAATCCTCTAACAAGGTGGACAGTTCTACTGAATTGTTCTAAAGTCCTCTATCAAGGCCACTCCTAGTAGGGTGATTAAATCCTCTAAAAGGGTCACATCTAATAGTGTATTTTGTAACCTTTAATAGGGTTGGCTCCTAATAGGGCTCACTTTAGAAGAGTGAAAATTGGTAGCTAGTTACTTGGTGATTTTTTCTATATTGGGTTTTCACGTTAAATCTGGTGTCTCTTGTGTTCATGTTATTTTCTTTTGCATGCATGTTTATAAAGATTAGTAATAAGTTAATACACAGTTCATCTACCGAGTTACAACATATTTAAGTGTGGCTACTGAGTGACAACAGTAATTAAGTTTTAAGACATCTAAGGGATTTGTGGATTTATTTTTGTGGTAACTGAGTCACCCCCCCTCTCACTTACTCCATCTATATTTCCAACAATTATCACTAAGGAGGAGATGTATTGGAGACAACGGTCTAGAAAAGTGTTTTTGAAGGAAGGGGAGTGGAACACTAAGTATTTTCATATGACTACTTTGAAGCATTGAATGGTTAATATAATTTTTAGGATTATTGCTAATGGGGTTCCTACTGAGGATGAGGAGATTATAAAAAGGGAAGCTATGGATTTTTTCAGTAATCTGCTGAAAGGTGACCCCAGTATGGACAAGGATAAGCAAAAATTGTTTCTTGATTGTATCCCAACATGTATTTCAGAGGATCAGAGTAAATTTCTCATTGTTATTCCATCTAATGATGAAATTACCATGTCTATCTTCTTCTTTGACGGTGACAAGGCTTCTCGTCCCGATGGGCTCCCTTTCCTTTTTTTCATAAGTATTGGAGTATCATTCAAGAGAATTTTTGTAATGGAGTTAAGGAGTTCTTTAGATCTAGGAAAATACTCAAGGAGCTAAATGGTACTTTCCTTGCTTTGATTCCTAAAAAGCCTAGTACTGATTGCATGGATCAATTTAGACCAATTAGTCTTTGTAACTCTTTTTATAAAGTTATTTCTAAAATTCTAATGCTCAAAATTTTATCTTTTCTTCCTAAGTTGATTTCTAGATAGCAGAATGGGTTTGTTCCTAGTAGGCAAATTTTGGATTCTATCATCTTGGTGCATGAGAATATTCATTCCCTTACTATGTCCAAGAGAGAGGGGTTCCTTCTTAAACCTAATTTATCTAAAGCGTATGATAGGGTGGATTGGAATTTTTTACAAAGAGGGTTGGAAGCTTTTGAATTTAATAATAAATTTTTGGAGTTCGTCCTAATGCTGGTTTCCTTCGTTGCCTTCTATGTTCTTGTTAATGGATCTTCTACTCCTTTCTTCCAGGCTTCTCATGGGCTGAGGCAAGGGGATCCACTTTAGCCTATCTTCTTCATTCTCATAGCTGAATGCTTAGGTAGATTTGTGGAGAATATGATGTCTATGGCAAATTTTTTTGGGCTTAGACCTTTGTCTAAATATCTCACTTGCTTCCATCAATAATTTGTGGATGATTCTATTGTAATGGGAGAAGCTTCTGTTGGGAATGCTAGGAACATTAAGAAAGCTCTTGAGGATTATGGGCATGCTACTAGCCAAATGATCAATTGGAACAAAAGTGTGATATATTTCATCAATGTTAATTACAATAGGTAGAATAAACTTTAAAAAATTATTGGTTGTGAGATTGGTATCCTTCCAAGCTCTTATCTTGGTTTACCCCTTTGTCTTGACCCACCTAAGATTTTTTGGAGTTCGTTGATTGATAAAATCCATTCTAAGTTAGCAGGTTAGAAAGGTTCTTTCCTTAGCTAGGTTGGTAACAGCAGGTTAGAAAGGTTCTTTCCTTAGCTAGGTTGGTAAGGTTATTGTTCTCAAATCTACTTTATAGAATGTGTCATTATATGCTTTGAGTGTTTTTAAGATCCCCAGAAAGTTTGCTTTGGCAATTGAGAAAATTCCAAAAAAATTCTTATGGACAGTTATGGAAAAGAAGAAAAGATTGGCTTTGATTGCGTCAAAGAAATTTTGCATGCCTATCAATAAAGGAGGACTTGTTCTTAGAAGGGTTGCTTCTATGAATGATTCTTTGCTTGCCAAGCTTATTTGTAGATGGCATAAAGAGGAAGGAGAATGGAGAGACATTTGGCATGATAAATATAATAGGAAGAATCAAGATTTTAAACTCTTCCTTAGCAATAAGACTTCACAAGGGGGTTCAATGATTTGGAAACACACAAAAAAAAAAAGGCAGATTATCAATAAAGGGGTTAGATGGAAGGTGGGAAATGGGAGGACTATTCTTTTTTGGAATGATATCTGGATTCTTGATCATACCCTTAGTTCAGATTAGAGATGGAATGGCTTTATGGAACATTGCAAGAATTTTAATGAGATTTTTGTTGAGGATTATTAGGAGGAGGATAATTGGGTTAACCTCAATAGAGTGGATAATAAACTTAATGATCTCAACAAGATTTTGCATGTTATCTTTTTAAGCCAAGAGGAGGATGCTTTGATATGGAAATATAATCCTAATGGGTTATTTTCTGTGTCTTTGGTGTATGCTAATGCTTTTAAAGAGCATTAGGAGCCTTGTTGGGCCAAAGCTTGGTTCAAAGGTATGACACCCAAGGTTAACATATTTTTTTGGATTCTTTTGTAGGATAAAATTCTTACCAATGACAATTTTTTGAAGAGAGGTTTTGACATTGTCAATAGATGTTATCTTTGTAAGAAGGTAGATGAATTGGTTAGCCATGTGATTATTCAATTGTTCTTATACTAGAAGATTATGGGAAAAGGTTTCTAGCTTGCTGAATATTACCTAGGTTTTCCCCCTTACCATTTAAGAACTTTTTCAGGGTTGGAAGTCTCCCTCTACTAATACTTTGGTTGTGAGTTTTTGGGATTTCATCCTCCCGTTTCTTTGTTGGGGTATTTGAAAGGAATGAAATGAGAGGGTGTTTAGGGGTAAGGAAAGTAATTTAGACCTGCTATTCTACAAGATTAAGAATATGGTGATAGAGAATATCGAATCTTGTGAAAAAGGGCACCAACCTCAAAATGCTTAGGAATAATTAGTGTTTTAGAAATGGAATTTGGATGGTCCTAGTCTTGTTCAAAATGGTCCTAACCTTAGGGATTTGGTAATATGGAATTGTCCTCCTAAGGATTGGTGTAAGATTAACTTTGATGGGGATTCAAAGGGCAACCCAGGAATGGCAGGCTGTGGTGTAGTCATTAGAATATGAATGGGGACAGATTGGGTGGGATGGCCTTTCCTATTGGGGAACAAACTAATCATGTGGCAGAAGCAAATGCAACCCTATATGGTCTTAGCTATGCCAAAATTTTGAATTTGAATAAGATCTGGCTTGATGGGGACTCCTTTAATATTATAAATTGCCTTAATAAAGTTACTAATCCTTCTTGGACTATTAATAATATCATTGGCAAGGCCATTGATCTTATCAATTCCTTTGAAAATTGTGTAGTGACCCACAACTATAGAGAAACTAATCAAGTTGCTGACTGGGCTGCTAATGTGGCATGCAAAAGTGATGAAAAGTTAATTTGGAATCAAAGTGATATTATTCCTATCGAGGGGCTTTTCTTGATTGAGCATGACAAAGCTAGAAGTTAAAAAATAAATAAAAATTCATTAATGATGAATATGCTATCAGGGATTAATAATGATATGGGTAGGATTGGGAAGTGGAAAGTTATTATGAGATGGACAGTGTCTTGTCATTCACTGCCACACAAATTGTGGGTCTTTTTTCTCACCAAAATCCTTGGCTGTGATTTTGACATCGGTTTTTTTTATTGTAGTGGGTGTTTTTGAGAATTGAGAGCCCTTTTTTTAGCTCGAAGAAAATAGGACAAAGGAGAAAGAGGATTGAACTGACAAGCTGCAAAGAATGGAAGCAGAAGAATGAGATTTGGGACATTTTGGAACAGGGGAATTTTATAGGATTTATGGAGAAGCTCAAAGGTTACCTTGCCATTACCTGACAATTCATCAAAACTTGGAAAGATGGGAGTATATTGGTGGGTAGTCAGAGAATGGAGGTTTCTAAAGAAACTATTGCTGAAGTAGTTGGTCTTGACATTGAGGGTATCAACTTCTATCAGGACATAAAGCTTTCAAATTGGGCGATTGAAGAGTTTGCAGAAATAGCTAAGGACTGCAAGAGGCTGGTGAAAATTGGTAATTCCCACTTTAGTCCTGTCTCCATTTCTCACCATTGGAGGTTTGTCATGTTTGTGATGATTGAGTATCTTACTTTAGATTATCACTTTACTAAGATATATGGACACCATTTTATGTTGGTTAACCATTTTAGACATAGGGTTAGGCTTAATTTACCCTTCTACCTCAGACAATCATTGGGAAACTCTATTTTAGCCATTCAAAATGACCTTGAGGGTGATCATGCTTGTCACGAGGGTTCTAGTTATGAACCTTCTAAAATCTAAAAAAGTGGATAGACCCCGTCAGAGCAAGAAATCTTTAGATTGTGAGATGGAGGGAAGTGAAACGGAGGAGGAATTTGATGAGGATACAGAGGATGAGGTTGTTGAGGTTGAGATTAAGAAGAGGAAGAAATGTGATCTAGGGAGCTTGTCTAGGAAAAAAAAAGGAGGGATAAGGAGATTGATTCTAACCAAGACATTGATTTTGAAGAGGAGCAGGAAGAGGGTATTAAGAAGAAAGGTATATCTGGCAAGGTTTCTAGAAATAAGGTGAAGAATGTGGAAAGGGATTTTGTTCCCTCTAATGATGAACTCCTAATTAAGAGGATGGAGAGAAAAATGAAAAAAGTGCTTGCTTAGGACTTGGATGCTAATAAAGGATTTAAGGAGACTGAGTTGGATAGGAATAAATAAGGGGGCAGGAGGATTACCTTGTGCATAATAGGGATGAGGAAGACCAAGGGTTTTTGAAGGGAATCTTTGGTAACCCAAGGCTTATGATGAAGGATATTGACAATCTAAAGTAGAAGATGCAAGACATCTCAAGAGATTTTAATCAGCTTAGCAGAATGGCTAGGGGGGAGAGAACATTGGGTCAACACATTGACAGAATTTTTGGGGTTATAGGCAATGTTGAAGAGGTAAAGAATTTGATGAAATGTGTTCCACCATTTGAAGCCAAGAACAAAAATCTAGATCAGCTGGGCAAAGACCTTCAAAAAAGAGTGGATGGTCTGGACAATAAAGTGGGTAACCTGGAGAAAACACTTAAGAAATTGGCCGATCAAAACTACACTATCTTGAAGATAGTGGCTAACAACTTCAACACCTTGTTGAACAAACTTGAACAAGGTAAAGGCAAAGGCTCTAAGGATATTAAAGAGGACCAGGGTCCTAGCAAGCATACAAGGGCTAATTCCAAGAAGAGTAAGTGTGTGGAAGAAAAAAAGTTGGATGATATGAAAACCTCTGCAAAAAAATGAACATCTTGGTAGACCAAGCAATAGATCTTTTGAAGACATTGTAGTTGTCTCAGAGCTGTCTTTTTGCTTTCCTTTTTCTATCTTTTATGCATAGTTGTATTCTGGACTTTAGTTTTTAGTTTTTTTAGTCTACTCTTTTTTAGGTTATGAAGCTTTTGTATCTAAGCTTCTTTGCTCTTGTTTCTATGATACTTTGTACAAGGTCTCGTGTCCTTTAAAACCTATTTATACATAATAAAAAAAACTAGACCAATTTAACTGGGTTATGGCTTGGATGTATGTATATACATAAATACATACATATACATAAATAATAGTAATATATGTTTTGTATCTACATTTCTTTTGCCATTGGTTATGAGCGTTTCTAGGTTGGGAACCACTTCAACATCCTTTTCATGGTTTAGAGGTAATGTCATCATGGAAGAAGCTTCTAAGAGGGAATGAGCCTCATGATTATGGCATTTACATAGAAGCAGAACTTGCTTCTTTAACTCCTTAGACTCAACTCTTCACTAAAGTCATTCTTCCAAAAGTGAGAATAACTGCTACAAATTCTTGGGAGCCAAGGGACACTAAATGTATGCTATTTTTTTTGGATACATGGGAGGAGTTTTCATAACATTCTTAATCATATATTGATGCCCAAATTAACAACAACAATATATACTTGGAATCCTCGCAGGGAGAGCGCGCCAATACATGCATGGTTACATCCTTGGCTTCCATTATTGGGCCAATGTATGGAGCCTTTATATCAAACCATATGTTATAAATTGGGGAATTCACTTCATGTCTAGCATTCTAGTGATGCATCTGCATTTGTAGGTTTGGTTATAATTTCTTATTCTACTCTTTTTTGTTGTCATAGAACTGCTTGATTTTAAAACTTCATTTGAGTATCTCTATGCAATTTTAAAAAATTTCTATATATTTGAAATCACTAGATTTTCCTTTATACTCCTAAACATTCATTTAATCTCTTCTACAAAATCGTGTCTAGTTTTAATCTTTCTTATTTTAGTGATGCCTTAGCTAAAATTATTTTTCATGCCAATTTGGAGTTGGAAATTTTCATCAAGTAATTTGATCATTCTATCTTGGTTTGTCCATATTTCCATCAAATGCCTATCTTGAATAATATTGCATTTTACCCTATACATTTTACCCTCTGGCTAGAGTTCTCAAAATTATTACCACCATACATAAATGCAAAATAATTCAAAACTCTAAATTTTTTAATTGAAAATAATTAATGATATTTTTGCCCTTAAATTAGCAAAAGATCAAAGTTCAAATATTACTCTAATCACCTACATACTTTTTTAAAAATATAAAAATACACTTTTAAACATCATCAATGTTTATATAGAAATATTAATCACATTTTAGTGACCAAGATCCTCTAGGGTGAGGTGAGATCATTTTATATCTATTAAAATGCATATATTTATGCTAATTTGTTCATGAGAACTTTGTTAGAACATACACACATAAATGGAACTTCACAATATATTAGAACTTGTATGTATGAATGAAATAAATAATGAGATGAAACAAATAACAAATTACCATGATGTGTAAGATGATTATAAAAGATAAAATAAAATATTGCATACTAAAAAGCCTTTATACACAATCATACAAAAATTGAAACAATTTTGATCATTAAAAATAAATTTTTACATATTAGGTAACTTTTACACACAATCATACAAAAATTGAAACAACTATGATGACTAAACAATATTTAAAAAAAATGGATTTCATTTAAAAACTAAGAGAATTTCATCTTTTGATTTCCAAGAATTTCCAAATCCTAAAGAGTATCATCTTAGAATTCCATAGACAAACACAATCTTCTCAATATAGCAGCAAAAGTTTGATAAACTAATAAAATACAAATATTGAAAAAACTACTTAAGTTATATAGGGAAAGCTGCTTAATTTAAATTAGAATTGAATTGAAAGTTCAACTTAAAGTGTCCAAATTCCAACACTAAATATAAGCTAACAAAAAGATAGAAAATAATTAATGTCAGTAAGTTTTTTTTGTATGCATGGTTTGTATGCATGGTTTTCCATGTATGCACATTCTTTTCCCTCATAGAAATAAGCTGACGATTCAGTTTAAAGAGATACTCAACATGCTTTTTCTAGATTAAATTAATTCTATGATTGCAACAAATATCAAACAATAAATATATGTTTTTTAAATTCTTCCTGATGTTCCAAGCTAAGATGTTCTTGTATATTCCTAGATCTAGAACAAAGTCGTTTTATAGGTAATTGAATTCACCAATGGAAATTAAAGGATGGCATGTATTTCAAGTTGATTGGCCGATTAATAAAGAAAGTTTGGAATTATTCCGCGATTATGTCAGGAAACTATGAAAAATGTATAGGTCCCTTTCCGTTACCAATACTTGTAAGCTAGTAATTGAATTATGTGTCTAGCTCCATCTGTCATATGTACCCGATTCATATTATACCCCTTCGATCTTTTTCCGATGAGAAGACCAACCAACATCGATTTTAAAATCGCTCCATTATGCGCGATCTCGTCACATTCACGCACAGATGTTTCTTCATGAACAATTAGATAAAAAGTGCTGCCGAACAACCGATTTTTCCTTTGTGCAGGGTGATTCTCGTGCAGGCGGTGGGAATCCTGGTTTGTATATATTCTTTTCAGATGCTTTAATGACATTTAGAAATTTGAGGTAGGTGAAGTTGCAGGAACATACCGGCATACTCATATGATATGATGTTTTATTGAATGAAATTTTGAAGGTGGAAAAAGATGGCGTCTTGGTCATGGGCAGTGGTGCTCGTAGCGGGATTGGTGATATACGGGATTGTGGGGCAAGTGGCTCACAGGAGAATCCTCATGAAGCATGTCGAACCCTTGCCAGCTGATGCGCCTTTTGATCGATTCTCGGAGGGGAGGGCCATGGAACACCTCTACCGCCTCGCTCAAGACATTGGCATTCGACAGGAGGGGAGCCCCGGCCTCGAGCAAGCTGCTGTCTACATCCGCGACCAGATCCTCCAACTCGCCACCCACGCCTCTCCCAATGTTAGGTATTTCTAAAATGCACTTTATCTTTTTCTGCTTCTCGAACTCGTTTGAATGCTATTAAAGATTATAGATTTCTACGGTGAGATGTAATATAATGCATCTTGATACCGCTTGAATGTTTGACTTATGAGGCAGGGAATTGTGGTGGGTGTAATATTCTGCGATGCTGGTGGTAGTGTTCCTGGAGTTAAGGCCCTCCACTAGCAATGGATATTGACTGGGAATTGGTTATTTCTGGTTTGTACATGGGAGGGATGTTGTAATGTTGTAGGAAAGTAAAGAATGGTAGGTTTTAACATTGTTATATAGAGCTTAAAGGGTAGCAAATTGGATAATTAGTGCAGTTGGTTGAGTGCCTCCTGTCATTGGGTACTGAGATTTCAACATTGATTAATTGTGTGCAGATTGGATATCTCATCTTGTTGAGTGGTGAGATTGCTATTAGGGATCAACTGAATAGTTTTCAAGTCAAACTCATTAACCCATATTTCATGTGTAGTGGTTGACAAGAACCCATCTCTCATGAGAATGAATGAAACATTTAGCACTCATTACATCTAGGTGATTGTGACAAATGTGAACATTGAGCCTTCCTGGAATGGTCCCATCCCAGTAGTACCCTAACTCAAGCTTGCTTAATCATGAAGTTTCCTCCAAGGTTAAGCCCTTTTAGCTTGCTACCCCATTTGCATTGATTGCCTTGTTGATTTATTGTGATGGGAACACCCCTAAGAGGCTACTGAAATCTGAATTGATTTCTTAAGCTTCCTTGTGAAAGTTAATGTCTTATTAACAAAGAGTGACATGTCAGTTCAATCCATTGGTCATATGGCACAAGGTTGGAGATGCTTAATCATCCATGCTTGGTCAATGATACCGATATTGTGGCCATGATTAGTATCCTTGCCAATATCAGTAAGACCTGTTGATTATGCATGGATCAAGAGGAATGATCCCAGAATATCCCATTGATGCTATGCCATATCTGCATTCACACTGTCTTTCCCATGGAATGCTCATTAGTCCTTGCCTTCCTAGCCCGTCTATCAGTTCACGTGATTTGTCTGTCTGTTGCAGTGGCAACCTTCTGTTTGCTCTTTGTCTTTATCCAGGGATTTCACTAAAGGATCTAATGAGGTAGGCAATACCACTGCACAAGCTGGCTCTAGTGTTACCCAGGACCTTTATCTCATTTAGTACTTTAAGTGTGAGAGTCCAAATTGTCTTAGTGCTAGAGGATATGCTTTTTGCCATAAAACAGCAACACAGAAGAAGATAGTGGATGCATGATCCCAAATTGGTTGGCGGAACTGACCAATCAATTCCACTTTATTTTTTAAAAGAGGGGTTTAAGATCTAACATCATAGGGCATGGGACCATTATTCATTTGTGAGGTGTACAAACAGTTATTCGGGATAGGTAAGACAAAAATGTAAAAAATGGTATGGATTATTGGCTTTTATGCATTTTCACGAGGGATGAAGTCCTGCATGTATCTGGTGCTTTCACTGAGTAAAGGAATTTTTTTACTCCATTATTATTATGCCATTGTGTGCTAAATTTTGTATTGTTCATTTGAGGATAGAATCAGTGCTCTTACAGATTGACCTGATTGGTTGTATTATGAAATATTCAAAATCTACTTAATTTAAAGTGCTATCCTTGACAGAATCAGTGTTATTGGTTTAACAATCACTTCAACTTTAACTTATAGGCAGGGCGGAGAAATTGTTGGCATGATATAACCATTTTTATATGCATCAAGCTTATGAATTATGTATGATAATGTTTGACTTCATTCCTCGCATAGGTTGTTCTGATTATTTTATAACTTTATATCATCTTTTTGTTGTCACTCAAACTCATCTTTCCACCTCATAAAAGTGGGAATATATTCGTACATAATTCAATCGAATGAAACATCCTGCTGACTGGACCCCTTAGGGCTCCATTGTGTGGCCAGTCCCCCTTATTAGGATTTGGATAGCCATCTGATGAATAAACACTATATATCTGGGAGTTAGATATATTATAGGGGATCCAATTAACAATTTTTTTTCTACCATGAAATACTTGAGTATTTTGAACAAAATGAACAATGAACAAATTGAGATGACAATTTACGTCAAGAGAACAATTTTGATCATAAGTTATCTACTAATATATAGATATGAAAGGTATGTACAGCTATCTGTGAGGAGATATGTAGGTTTATTTATCCATATAAATGCAAAAAGGTGGCAATCTATCAGAAGAAATGTGAATTTACCACTCTTTTAGTAACAAAAAACCAAATGGCAATCAATCATTTATTAAATTATTCAAGATGCTAAGTTGAATATCCTGCTCTTGGCTTGTATGCTTTTCTATGGTGTTCTTGTAAATTTTACATTTTGATTGCAATTCCTGAATACCTATTTATAGCAAGAAATTCAATTTAAAATAAAATAAAATGTAGTGATTCTCTTTGGAATCTGAAAAGTTAAGAGGACAAGTGTTTCACCATAGAGGAGAGGATATACTGTGATATGAACCCTATAAAGACAAGATTTCAGCCCTTCAGATCTTTTGAAATTCTCCATTTGTTTTAGCTATTTGTGTTTTGTGAATTTCTGTGAGATACGAAAAGCAATATCTCTTTGGAATATTTCAGCAAACAAAGAGATTTTTTAAAATCCGGGAAAAAATACTCAGAAATAAAGAAGATCGAAAAAATTCTTTATAAGAAAAATAAAGCAACAATCTCAGAATAAATATGAGGTTACCAATTTGCCTTTCAGAAGAGAATTTATCTATTCATATTTTGTAATGTTGTGCTACAATCTTTTTATGAATTCTAACCTTTGTTGTTTTTTATTTGGTGATCAAACCCTCTGTTCACAAAGCTTAGAACCATTCCATCTTCTTGTACACATCCTAACCTTTCCAACACATTTGGATGGAGTCTTTTGGAGCACTGTTGCAGAGCATACTCTTGCCAACATGACCTACTTTTTTTGGGTATGAGCTCCCATTTAGATTACCCTCCAAAATGATTCAATTTCTTGTACTTTCCAGTAGTGCTGCTACCTGACATGTGTTAACCGAGTCCCCTGTAGTATTTTTATTATTATTTTGAACTTGTGAGCAGGGTCATAAGAAAAATCTTTTGATGTGTCAGTTAACAAATAGTAATTTCTCGTGACACTAGATTCGCTTTGAAGTCCAGGAGCATTGATATATATTTTGTTTCCAGGAAACCCCATCGTAGGAGTGTGGACTGTGTCCTTATCCTCACACCCATAATTTATGTCGACTGCTTTCATACATGTGGTTATAATATAATTGTATTGTTACTAGTTCGCACAAGTACCCTATTTTGAGTGGCATACCTGTCCCCCTGCCTGTATCTTCATCCTCTTCTCTCCAGGTAACTATGCGCATGGGTGAATTGACAAAATTCAAATTTATTCTGCACGTGTATGTAGTTGTACTGATCTGCTGTTTTTGAATAAGTTTACTGATGTTGTACTTTGCTTTGGATGTCTGTTCTAGCTATTACCAACTAAAAATAAAATGATTGTTTTATTGTGAGCATCATACCATGATGTCTTATTTTTATGCATTTATGCATCTGTTTGCCACTGAAGCAGTTGAGTTGTATTCCTGCAGTATTGAAGTGGATGACACATTTGTGAGTGGCTCTTTTAACATGATATTCTTGCGCCACAGCATATCTCTGGCATACAGAAACCATAGAAACATTGTAGTAAGGTAATTTTCTTCTGTGCTACTCAATTCTTTTGTAGAAACATCATTGGCTGGTGAAATTGAAGTTTAACTAACTGCTAATACAACATGAAAGTCAAATATTTTGCAGTAAAATTGTTTTTGTAATATTTTTGTCCAAATCATTGTGTGATTTTATTTTAGCGGTTGTGATATATAATTCTTTATTGCATTTGGATTCCTTCCATGATCAATCAAGCTTGATTCTCTCCTTTTTGTATGTGAGATAGACGATTTTTTTTTTCCCAATAAGTGTGGTAAACTTTTTAATGTGACCAGTGACTCTGGCATGACACACCCTTCAGCTCTACATGAAACACTTTTGACTTGGAGCTATGAATCAGTGAGGCCGCAGATGGGGGACCTCATTCCTGTATTACAAAGCTGAGGCCCAAACCCGCGAGCCCATTGTATCAGCGAAGGCACAAGCCCCCATTCACAATGGCCCAGCGGGGATTCAAACCTGGGTGGGGACAACAATGCCGCCGCCCCTTAACCTACCCACCAAGTGGTGAAACACATCGAGACAAAATTTGTTCTATGAATTGTTGTGGAGATTTTCTTGCTCTAAGATTCTGTAAATATGTCATAGCCTTTCTTGAAATCAGTCTCAACAATAAAGGAAACCCTAGGGGAAGAAATAAAATAGTTATAAGAAGCTGACCTGTATCAAATAAATTGAAATAATAGCAATGATAACAAATAAAAATTGATTAGGGAAAAAGGAAGGGCCGACAATGTCAAGGCACAACTCACTCAACAGAGTACAAGCTTCACCAACATTAAATTATAACCGTTTAAAGATGGTCGACCTGCCAAGGGGTAAAACAATTGCAAATTAAATTAGAACTGTTTTATTGAGGGAGGTCTTTATTGGAGGATTCATTTCTTTAAGAGGCGTGGGATGGTATATAAAGGAGGATGTGAAAGGAAATAGGAGGTAATTATAGGTATATGGAGAGCAATAAAAACAGTCTGCCAGATCTATATTAAAACAATATATGGAGCCTTGTATAAGTGGATGTATATGTACAACATCTGCTAATACTTGTGAAAAAAATCATTTAGATCTTAAAGAACCATATGTACACAGCTTTGTAATAGACTATGCAAATTTTGAAATGTAAAATATGCAGTTCATCTATTTAAGGAAAGCAATTGAATTAGCTTCAGTGCTCACAAAGAGCAGGTCAACTTATAGTATATCAGCGATCAGACCAGATCAGAAATTGCTACTTATTGCAGGCAATAGCATACGTGTTCAACTTTGGGCAACAATTAGGGCAATCTCAAAAAAGGGTCATGGCAATTGGTATCAGAGCTAACATCCTGCCAGCCTGTGAAATATGGAAAGAATACTGAGAAGTGAACGAGCAACAACAGATAATATAAAGTTCTGAAAACAAAGATGATAGAAATTTGGATGCTCAAAGAAACAGGGTTGATATAAAGGAAATTTTGAGTTGAATGAGCAATTTCTGATAAAGGAAGGAAATTCTAAGCAGCAGACTTTTGAATCTGAGCAGAAGATGGAAGAAGAAAAATTAACACAGCAGGAACTCCAAACAGAGCAGCAGCTACATGAGAAACATTATCGAAAATCTTGAGAAATGAGTAGTCTTTCTATGGAAGATGAAAAATCATCCAAGTCAGACCAGTAAACAATTAAGGGATGTATGATATGGAAAGTCTCAGATCAATAGTGAATTATATTGTTTGGCTAAGAAAGAACATATTAAACTCTTGAAAAATATGGAAAGTAAAGCTGTACGGAAGCTTAAAGCTGACAGAGATTTCGGTACTGAAAGGAAGGATGTTGACATGAAGCATAACATAGAGCTGAATGATGATTGATATTGTATTTTTTATGAAGAGCATAAGCAAGTCTAAAAAGGTTAAACTTGGCAGCAACAACAAAACTCTTCAACAACTAAGTATGATTCATCACTTTACATTCCATTGGTAGATGAAAATAATTTGCTGTCAATTTTTAAGAGGCTCTAATAAGGGCGGTTGGGAAGTTCAACAAGAGTGGGACTTTGTGCGCTCTATGAAATGACCTTTGGGATTTTAGAAACCAACTCTTGATATTTGATGGGGGAATTGGAGAAGAACCATTCACAAACAAAAAAAGCTAAGTGAGGTGATTTTTCAATAGAAAACCTTTGTGCTGAACCTTCTTGGTTAGAAATTTCAACCCTTATTTGGTAGACATAATGTACCACATACCCTTTATTGTTGACTTAGAGAGAAAAACATATGAAGTCACAAGGACACAAACTGTAATATGATTCTAGCTATGGGAAGCATCTGTAGGGTTACAAATAAAGGCAGAAACCTCCCAAGGGTTGCACTACTCTCCATATGGAGGACACAATACAAGGAGGCTATCTTTGAATGGAATCCAAAGAAGAGACACCTAGAACTGTCTCTCTATCCCAAGCATAAATAATTCCTATAAGGATTTGATGAGAACAAAATTACCCTTGTGGTTTATCCTCATGAGAAGTAGGCTATAAATGATACAACTCATGTCCAATGTTATAGAAAAATGGAGGAGTAAAATATTTAGATGATCCTTTCCTTCTTAGGATAAGTATAAGATGAAGAAATCGACATGAGTAAATTGGACTAGACATAAAAAAAAATCAACACAGAATGCTCTGATTAATAAAAGAAGAAAGGCTTTACAAGTGCAGTTTTTGTATTTAATCAAGAGCCAAACATGCTAAGGCTAGAAATCAGGTTGCAGGTTACAAATGCTATAGCATACATCTTAATCTAACAAGCTTTGACATTTAGCAATAAATTGAAGAACTCAGATGCTATGAATCAATCCATTGAATCCTTAGGGTTCCAAAATTTTGAGATCTAAAACTCCCAGTCTCGATTCTAAGAGTCCTTTGTTGTCATGTGGGCTTGGGGTTTTATAGATTTAACCCCTTCTGATTTACATATTGGACGTCGATCTTTTCATCATTACTTCAATTACAACTGCCTTCATGCTGAATATTTCGACATGAATGGTTTGTTACATATTCTATATGGTTATTGGTTGTGCCTTTCCTATTTGCTATGCCATCAACATGGGTGCTAGCCATGTCTTTTGTAAATGAATTACCATCGTTTTGGAAAGTTGCCCACAAGTTTTTTTTTTGGCAAATATGCTTTCTTTGAACCTGTCAAAATACCATTTCTTTGGAAAGTTCCCATGATATACCTCAAAATATTCTCCATTTATATGGCATGCAGCCATTTCCTCCATGATTGTGATGTGTACTACCACGTGTCTTGTAGGCAAATGTTCTTGAGAGTGGCTTGTGGTCATTTCCTTTGGCTTTGCTGGGTTGAAACGTGTTTGAGGTGCAGGGTGAGGAAAGCTTTGAGTGAAATTGCTTGTTTTTGAATGTGTAGTATATTTGCATGACAAGGACGTTAGATTGAGAAAATGGGGTCAAGGACTGCCTGCTGTAGAGAAAATCTATTGATTTGGTGACTTACAGGGAACAACCTATTGAAGATGAATTCTAGAATCTTTAGTTCAACGATTGGGTTTTTATACATTGGACCATAGAGTTATTGTAAACTCACATAGAGTATCTCATATCAGATTTCAATGGCGAGCTTAGTGAAATATAAATAGGTGTGTGTCCTCTTTATGTATATAACATCATCCTTTTCAGCATTCCCTTGCAATATTTTTTTTCTTTTCTTTTAAGACACCTTAAGGAGAAAAGAAAAACCAACCCTCACCAAAAGTTGTAACAAAGGCCAAACATGTAAAAGATCTTGGATTGAAAGAAGGCTTCTAAGGGGTGATTGTAATAACTTGCTATCAAAAATAACTAATTTGAGGTCAAATAATCTTTGTGTGCATCTGCCTTATTTTTTTTTCTCTTTGAGATATTTCAAGATAAATTTCATCCTCATACTACGCTACAGAGTTAGAGTTATTTACCATAGCCAATCGGATAGAGCCTTGTTGCTAGACAAACATCTATATACCCTACAAGGGTATCGCTTTAATCCCATAGATCTATTGCTATCTAGATATCCATGGCCTCAATAGAGTTGCTTGTGTAACTTGAGTTGTCATTTTTGCATTTCCTTTTTTTCTTTGATGTGGACAATGAACTCCTTTCAGGTTGTGGAATCAAAGTGGTAGCAAGAAATGCCCTTTAGATTTTTCTCTTACCAAGTTTCGAAAATTGGCCATCACTAAACCATAAAGGTAACTAAAGTGAAATTGTGATGAGAGTTTAGGAATGATGCCACTTGTACATGATATGGCATTCAAGAAATCCAAATCCTTGATATAAGAGTTGGTATGCTTACAACATCAAAGATAATCTTGTTTTGTAAATGATAAAATAAATGCATTTAATTCTTTACAGAAGTTTAGTACAAAACCTTTATCACTTGCACAATCAAATAGCCAAGATGTAGAGGGAGGGCAGTGCAGGTACATTATAGGAAACTCATCTCGTATTCTAGCAGTCCTGGAAAGAGAAGCAAAAGAAAACCGCTGTAAAGTGGCAAATTGAAATATAAAAAAAATGTTTTTTTTTTTGAAGTTTTATCTCTATTGTTAGTCTCATTTCCATGACATTCAAAATGTGTTACATCAGATTTTAAAATTCTCTCTCTCACTTTTTTAATGTTATTTTAAACACTTTTGTGATTTGAGTGGTTATTTTTGTTCTAGGACGATCGAGGAAGATTGCTAGCCTGTTGGACATCTTGATACTCCCTACAATATCAAGATATCTCTATATTTAGTCTTGAGTGGTTATTTTTGTCATAGGATGATCGAGGAAAATTGTCAGCCTGTTGAACATCTTGATACTCCCTACAATATCAAGATATCTTGATACTCCAGCCTGTTGGACATCTTGATATCTCTATTGTTAGTCTCATTTCCATGACATTCAAAATGTGTTATATTAAATTTTAAAATTCTCTCTCTCACTTTTTTAATGTTATTTTAAACACTTTTGTGATTTGAGTGGTTATTTTTGTCCTAGGACAATCGAGGAAGATTGTCAGCCTGTTGGACATCTTGATACTCCCTACATTAGGAGGGGATTTTTGAAATTCCCTATAGATTGGAAACTTACTGGAATATTCTAGAGACATACATTGTGAACATTGTGGGGATATTTGCAAAATAGATAAGAAAAAAATGAGAAGGGGGGCATGTCTTCATCCTCAAGACGCTCTTGACGTCCTTGACAATATCATTTGTGAAGAGGATGTTTTTTCATGGGAGACTATTCTCTAACCAATCTACTAGGAGCTAGAGTGAGGATTTCCTAGACTTGAACATGAAGCTCAAACATAAGAGTGTAGTGAGGATGTTAGTTTGATATATTTTCCATCAATAATTTTGTCAAAATTTATATTATGTAAGTGTTCATGAGAAGGTGAAGCTGCGGTATTATAGTTAGAAAATATAATTTGCATTGTGATGTAAACAAGAATAATTGGTGAGCATGATTGAGGGTTCTTCTGGTATAACTCTATTATTTTTTTGCATCAATAGCTTTATTATCATTTGATATTCATTATTTCAAATATTATATTATTATCATAATGCTGGTATTTTAAATTCTATCACATATTATAGCATTATAATTCAAACTAGCAAACTTTAATATTATTATTGTTGTGTTAATACAGTCCTAATTAGTATTTGAATTACTAACAATGCTAATAAGTTAATGACTTCTTTTTTGTAATTTTTGTATAATCCTTTAGGGCCCATTTGGTTGCTGGAATAGGACTGGAATAGGAAGAGAAAATTAGAATATGTTTTATATTCACTGTTTGGTACGCTCAATCAAAATTGGGAATAGGAAGACATTCCAATTTTGCCCCTAAAATGAGCATATGTCTAGGCCAAAAAATATCTGTTATTGGAATAGGCCATTCCTATTCCCAATCTGATTTAAAATTTAATTTAATTTTTTTGTAATTTTGTAATTTTTTAACTATTTTTTTATAACATTTTTTTATTATATCTATTTGTTTAAAAAAATGAAATAAATTATATTTCTCATTAACTTCAACAAATAAAATAAAAATGAAAATAAATTAACCTTTTTACCATTATTGAAAAAATTAACCAAAAAACAATAAATTAAAACAAAAAATTTAAGGAAAATTTAAAAAAATACAAAACTTAACCTTATTCCTATTCCATTTTTTTACAACCAAACAATGGATTAACATATTCCCAATCGAATTCCAAGTGAACCAAATAGGATTGGAATTGCCTTTTTCAATTCCCATTCCCCATTTCCATTCCCATTCCATTTTTCTATTCTAATTTTAAATTCCTATGCCCGCAACCAAATGGGTCCTTAATGTTTAGTTGTTGGTTTGGGTACAAAGAATGAATTTGCTGATACAACAAAAGTGTGAAATGGAGTTTGGGTTCTTTAGTACAAAAACATGTGAAGTATATAAATACACATATATAGATGTATATATACACACTCATACACAGATGCATGCACTTATGTATGTAGCCTAGAAGCATTAATTAAGATAAGAATGTCACACGGTATCATAAAAACAACAAAAACATGTAATGTCCCCTTTCTGGGTCTATTATGATTGATGTCCTAAAATCAATTGTAATATTTATAATAGTCATTTTGGTTATCAAATGATATTTAATAATGTTAGAAGGTCAAATCTATTTGTAATAAAATGAAGAATGTTTCAAATAGATTGTAAGTGTGTATTACGATTATTTCCATTTGAATACTTATTGATGATAGTATTAGGAAATATATCTTCTATATCTATATTGAGTGATGTTTTGATAAAGAATTAATTATATCAAATATCCTCTCCATATTTGTCTATGATCTTCCTTGAATCCCCAACAGTGACATTGCTATGCTTTAGGGGTGTCATTAGTGATTGCTCACTCCCACCATGGGTTATTTATAAATATTTTTGGCGAGGTCAAACCAAATATCCGCCTTGGGATATGTTTCCAGTCTGTCTTATTCTTTTGTGTCTAACGTTGTATTGCATCCGGTTCACTTTAACTTCCCTCTTGGTATGTGGTGGGACCTTGGCACCATGTGTGCAAAATGGCATTTGATGCCTCTCTGTCCATGTTTTCCTTTCATCGATCAAAGGTAATGAATTTGGTTCACCTCTTATTTATTCTGCCTTTTCTACTTATTTCCTATTTGATGCCTTCTTGTGCCTTGGCGATGCGGTATATATATTACTTATATGAGATTGGGTCGTGTCTCTTGACACATCACCTGATAATGGTAAAATAACGAATTTGTTATTAAACATAGATAAAAAATGATCTATATATACAAGTATACACAAGAATGTTTCTATAATGAACAAAGAGAGAGAAATAGAAACATTTTGAAGAGAGAAAGAGAAAGTTTCCATATTGAATAGAGAGAGAATATGGAAACATAGAAGAAAAGTGACCATTAGAAATAGAAGTAAATTTACAGAAGAGAGAAACAAAAATAGAGAGATTTAACTCTAATACCTTGCCTTAATGGTCAATCTAACTTCAAAACAAATTTTTTTGCAAGGGAATATGCTCTGAATGTTTTGCAAAATTGGTTTGGGGTAGCATTGACTATGGTGGATGAGTTTTAGGATGAGTGTTAGTATCATTCTTTGCTTCTAGGTGTTGTAGTTCTTTCCATTGAATCGATGGGTGCCTTCTAAGAGAAGATCGGTGAGAGATGCCATGACATGTTTTTTATGCAAAAAAACATGAATATTTGAAAAGGCACGACCTTCAAGACAAATTGACATAAGACCTAGAAAAAATGAAAGGACACCTAGAAGAGAGCTTGAAAAACTCAAAAAGAATATGAAATTAGATTATGAATTTGTTGGTTCAAAAATCAAGGCACGAAAAATGATGCATCCAAAAAAATAGAGATTGACCCAATTGAGATCTAGAAAAACCCAGTTGGAATCTTCAATCAAAATAAAATTGTCTTGATCTAAAGGGTAGAAATCCTAGTCAAAAGTGCAGGAACCAGAGGAGGCCATGAAAGCTCAGATATTTGCAAAAAAATAGGTCCACAAAAAAAAAGCCCAAAAACACCAAAAAGCGAGTTGTTTTTCAAAGGAAGCTGCTTGTAAGGGTAGGGGAAAAGCAGAGGATGCATGAGCTGTAGGAGAAAAGGCGCCCAGAGAAAAATAAATATATAGAAGCCTTAGACGTATTTTAGAAAAACATCCTTGCAAACAAATTTTTGAACACACCCAGGTAAAGGATGTTGTAAATCTCAAGTCTAAAATTTTGTGAAGAAATTAAAGATTTTTGAACTCGGAAAATTTCAATAATGAACTTATTATTTTTTGAAAAAAAAAGCTTTGATACCATATTATGATAAAATAATGTGTTATTAAACAAAGATCATAAATGATCTATATATACAAGTATACACAAGAATATTTTTATAACGAACAAAGAGAGAGAAATAGAAACATTTTGAATAGAGAGAGTTTCTATATTGAGCAAAGAGAGAATATGGAAACATAGAAGAAGAGTGACTACTAGAAACAAAAGTAAATCTATGGAAGAGAGAAACAAAAAATGGAGAGATTTAACTCTAATAATTGGACTCGATAGCTATATCTCATTTATTAATTTCTTGAACTTATTTTAGTAGTTAATTTGTTTGTTTAGGAATTAGCTTATTTGGTTTATGTAATATTTATATGATTTGATAATATTCAATTATTTTAGTTGTTCAATATTAATATCATTTATTTGTCTGCTAGATATTATTGAACTCCATAAACTTGTAATCATAGCATTATATCAACATCAACATTTAAAAATAATAATATTGATTTCAAGTATCATTGCTTTGACTTTTAACAATTGGATCTTTATACTAAGTTTTAATCAGCCAATGGATTATCTAATTTTTCATCACCTTTTTCATCACCAAAGGCATTAGTTGATTCACAAACAATGCCAATGCAAATGGGATCAGCTACATCGATAATATTCTCGCTTTCGAAGTCCTCAAATGCTTATTAGCTTTTCACTATACATAGAGCTTGTTTGTTTTTAATCAATGTCCTACTTGATAAATGTTAAAAAAGTAACTAGAAACTCCCTTCACCTATTGAAGATATTGTTTAATGTTTAAAATAAAATTTATCACTATAGAGGGCTTGCACTGAACAAGGGTCATTATCAACAATTTGATATAAAAATTTTGAGGGCTAGTTTAATTTGACGTAATAAATATCAGAACTTCCAACAAATTTTGTTTTGTAAAGTTAAGGATTTTATTCAAATTCTGTAATAATTGTTTCTTGCACTAAATTATAGAACTTGGTTCACACTTGGTTTGCCTTAGTGTTTCTTGGTTCGACCTAGGTTTGGTTTGGAAAAAACAACCTGCCTAGGTTCAAGCCCTATCCAAACCCACAAATGAACCAGACTCAAACTAGGAACTGGTTAGAGCTGTGTCCAAACTAGGGTCCCAGGCAGGCGAACCAAACTTCATAGCTTTAATGTAAAAAAATACTGTAGAAATCTAGAAGGCCTCTCAATCAAAATTATGGATTCTGGAAACAATGTCTTTTCCTATTTGGTGAGTGGTTGCTTCTAATAGTTGTCCTATTGCAAGATTTTTTTGATTATCTGAGGATATACTATCCATGTTTAAAATCACAATAAAATGAGGATTTTTGTATATGTGTCCATAATTTGCTTTACAATCATTTTGTGTGTATAGATACATGTTGCTTTCGTCATTAACATTACATTGCTCTTACTTGGAATTCTTTGTTATTTTGGTTAATTATGTTGTTTGTGTGTGATAATTTTGTATAATGTATATCTACACTATGACTTGGGCTACCTAGGGTTTTCACCTTAGTTGCCAAATTGGGTTCAGGGACGGATTTGAGTTCAGGTTCCTGGTTTTGGACATTTTATTTTTCCCATTTGGGTTTGTGGGCGGGTTTGTGAGTGTGTGTGTGTGTCTATATATATATATATATATATATATATATATATATATACCATAGTAACATGGAGACACACCCCTATATATATCATAGTAACATAGAGACGCACCCCCCCTCGTTTTGTCCCATGTCTTGGAGATGAGGACACTGAGGGACTTGGAGACTTTGTCCCAACGGTGACACCAGATTTCGCCACCTCTGTCGAGGATGGGGGGCATCCTGGTGTTGAGTATTTGTTGATTCGACTATTTATGTTCAATGTTTGATGTTCCAATTCAACGCAATGTTCAAGTATTTACTCTTTTACATCTTTATATCTTATATTGCAGTACTTCATTTCATAACTAGCATTTTAAGTACCATATGTATAGTATATACAATCCCCCACGTCCCGTCCCTTGTCATCCCCCTGCTGTCCCCAAATTAAGGCTCCTCTGTCTCCCCATCTTGGAAACATGTCCCCATGTCCCTCTTGGCAGTGTAACTATGACATATATATATATGCATTATATATACAAAAAAAAAAGGGAAACATGCATAATTGCAAAACTAAGTAATTTCATAGTATGGATATATTTTGCTTGATCATTGAGCAAAGACAAATGTCAATGGTAATCATTAAATACTCGCTCATTTCATTAATCTATCTTCATGATTATAAAGAAAATCATACATTGAATTACTAAATTGCAAAGTGAAATTTCAAAACAT
Source organism: Cupressus sempervirens (assembly GCA_028749045.1). Taxonomy (NCBI): domain Eukaryota; kingdom Viridiplantae; phylum Streptophyta; class Pinopsida; order Cupressales; family Cupressaceae; genus Cupressus; species Cupressus sempervirens. The sequence goes on from CM053785.1 coordinate 532,335,913, forward strand.
AGACTAGTTCATCAAATAATAAAGTTTGAAACACAAGGATAAATAAAATTGAAAATTATAATGTCAATTGTTTAATAGTTTATCAATGATCATAGTATTCATGCCCTTCAAGGGTCAAATGGGTCATCAAATAAAGAGCGATCAATGGCTTGATACTTGGCTACAACTGTATCTAGATCCTTGTCATTGGAACCCAAACTGGTTCCACTAGCCCCATATGTTGTTATATCATCATCATCATCCTCCTCAACCCACAAGGTAGCTCTAGCTAGATTGGATGGTCATATCCAAGCTAGGAGACTTGGGTGCTACATCTCACAACTTCTCTAGCCCCTTCTTGTATCTTGGATCCTTGCGTGACACAAGGCACACTTTCTTGGAACCCAACTGGTTACGCGTCACTGAGTGGATAAAAGAGTATGTACTCCAATTCCGCCTAGTAGCTAGAGAGCTCGCAACTTAGAGAGACAACCAACAAAATTTAAAAAAATAAGAAATTGCAATACAATAGAAATTTAAGAGTGCTGATTCCAAAAGCTAAGTGGCCATTAAAAAAGGAAAAAAAGCTTAAAAACTTACTTGTGATAGGATCTTAATGGCAAGAGGCTGGAGGTACATATAATTTTGCCCATTTAGGTACCACCATCCAATGCCTTCCATTTGACTTTGATCATTGATTGCATTAGGGTCTACATTATTTTCTTGAGACAAAGTTTGCAAATGCTCTCCTAACATTTGATGCCACCTTAGGTACACTAAAGAGCCTACTAAATGCCTTCTCATACCCACTAGTAACCTCAAGATCTTTGCATGGTGGCACTCTACCAGGAATAACATCTCAACGCTATAATACCTGGGAGATGCATATGCCAGGAGGTGTAAATGTTTAGTCATCTTGTTCTAGCGATGAAAAACAATTGACTCCATTTTCTACAAGGTGACCTCAGGATCACGCTCTCTCTCTCCCATGAATGACCTGGGATGTCAATTGATGTTCATGTAAGTTATCTTGATTTATTGTTAATCAAAATAAAAATTTAAAATATCTCAACAAACTAGAATCGAGTATTGAATAAAAATTTAAACTTACTGTTTTCACTCTCTCTAGCATTTAGGGAGTCCATGGCATCATAGATGTCCCCCAAACAAGGCTCATCAATGTCGGCAAACCGAAGCATAGACATGATGGGCTTGGTGAGTTCTAATAGACAATCCACCTGAGCCCACCAATCATCATCCAAGATCATTGTCTTTACCTTTTGGGCCCTTACTGAATTCGATTGCTTCCAAAGACTCAATTGGTTGCTATTAACCATTTGGAACAATGCATCTTTCACCCTTACAAGTCGTCTAAGTACAATTGTGTGTGAAGCAAAGTGAGTTTCAACCACCTAATAACATGTTAATTGTCAATCAATGACACATTTCCAATATGTAAACAACACAAAAACCATTTTCTTCAATTATATGAAGTAAGACATGAAATGATAAATGAAACAAAATAAAGTGTAAATTAATTTTAAAATTTACCCTCAATAATTCAAAGTGGGAGAAAGTTCTGAAAGTTGCTTGTGATGTATGTGTTTTGTCACAAACATTTGGATCTCCTCACCCTCATACTTTTATTCACCCATTCAATTTGGGTGCCAATTGCTTTCATCACCAAATTTAAGGAGCAGACGGTGCATGGTGTCCAAAAGATATGATCATATCGTGCTTCTCCCAAAGCACCTGCAGCCCTACAAACTTTAGCACTGCTGTTACTACTTGGACAACATTATCAACTCCCACAAATTCTATGGATTCAATGAGAATTCGGGCAATAAATTTTGCATCCTTTACCTCCCCTTCACAATCAACTGCCTTCAAAAACATTGCCCCCTTGGGGTAAACAAAAATCACATTTATTAATGGATTGTTTTTGCAATATTTTGATCCATTAGAGGCATTAGTCACCCCTGTTTGGACCCAAGAATCTCTTATTGGTTTGAGGAGGATGTCTACATTTTTTGTCTCACTATGAAATAAGGTGGTTCTCAACTTTTCATATCTAGGACCTCGGTAATCACGAGGTGGTTCATTTATTGCTTCCACCATCTCTCCGATAAGGTGATCTCACTAGATTGAATGGGAGACCATTCACAAAGAGGCAATGCCCAACCTTTGCATCAACAATTTCTTTCAATTCATTTTGAAATGTCCTATCTAATGGGCCTCTCTTAAGGGTGGTACTTTGGGGTGTTTGTACATCTTCTTCATTTGTAGAAGGATAAGTAAGAAGGGATGGTGTCTAGTGGTTGTTTGAGAGGGTGGACACAAGCTCTCTTAGATAACTCGATTTATAAGGGCACATGCAACTATAATTTCTCCAAGTTAGAATCCCTCAGCTCATTCATCATAAGGCCCACAAAAGAAAAACAATTAGTGCAATTATTGTCAGAAGTTTGGTCATATGAAGTTGAGAGTGTCGTAAACACTTAGTTGCTCAAGCCAAGCAATTTGATTCATAGCCTAAAGCGGCATGTTGGGAGCACACTAAGCAGGGTGAGTCTTCCTTTTATGCCTTTATAAGACTTGTAGATCATGTCAAATCCTCTACTTGGTATATTTATTTAGGTGCCTCCCACCACTTCACTATGATGTCCCCTTCTTCGCACTAGACCTAATGGCGCATTGTTGGTCTATTTTTCCATCCGGATAGGCTAACAACATTTATTTTGAGGATGCCAGCTAGTCACAAGGATCTATTTGGTTTCGTTGGGGGGGGGGATATTTAAGGGAACTCCTAAGGTTAAGTCACTTTATTTTATTAAGTTGATTTATAAAGTACGTTATCATTTAAAGTCACTTTATGACAAAAATGATTTAAGTGACTAAAAGACAAAATATGAATTTATCCCACATTACTTAGTTATTCGCATCTTCCCTCACATCAAGGTTAGAAAAGCAAGTATCTGCATTGGGATTAGGACCGTGATTTATGATATTGATAAAAAAAAACTGGTTGCTTAAATGTGACTATGCTCTCTTAAGGACGAAACCCCTAAAGAAGTTTGGAAGGCTGGACGCAGCTCCAATATTCCTTGTGAGGTTACATCAAATTCAGGTATGGAAAGTGCAGAATAATAGTATTGCATCAATTCCTACATTTGATAATAATCGGTTGATGGTATTGGTGCATTATCTACATTGTAGTTGATTGGCATGTTTGTGCATAACTTCTGCATAATAGTTGGAAGGTAGTATGAAGTCCTTTTGAAGTGTACAACAGATTGACAGAGTACAGTCAACAAGAGGAAGGTTCTCAGACCTAAGCCTTTGGTATATGATTTCAGTCTAGTAGATAGAGTTAAGGCCAACAGGTAGAGGCAACAGTCGACCTCCAAGCCAACGTTACAAGGGTCAGGTTATGCAGTGTTGGTACGTGGAAAAAGGAAGACCACTAGGTGGCATGGGTAGTAGACAGTCACAGTGACGTGGGTGGTAAATAGTCTCAATATTGCAGATGGTAGACAGTTACAGTCCCGTGACTCCTGTTCCAGCATATTGTGAAGTTACATTTCCATCTATCACGGGTTCATACAGGGTGAAGATTACACAGGAAGTGGCTTAGGTGAAACTGTGGATGCAATATCTGAAACCAAGGTCGATGCCAGTTCACAGCCGCTTGACAAGGACGTGAGAAGGTAGGAAGTAAATACATATTACCCCAGCATGTAGTAACCTCCTTTGGTGAAAACGGGTGTGTACACGATTTCCAGTCTTATAATCTATTTGCCAGTGTTTTATGGTAGCTTTATTTATGTGTAGGAATTCATTCCATTAATCTTCCTGCAGATTAGAATTAAAGGTATTCTGTCATCATTTAAACTGAGATTGCATATTCAATATTAATTAGCGTTCTTGAGCCAACACTATTGCAATTTCCTTGGGGACAGTAAGTTCATGTGTGGAATAGTTATCTGCTAAAATGTTGATAATAACCATAGAACAAATACAACAGTAGTATCAACATGTTCATTATCCAATTAATTCTCCATGATGTTGGTACTATGTTCCACGAATTAAACTCAACCTTCTATTAGTAAGTCAAATTTGAGAGATTCTTCTTGGCTAGACATGACCTTCAGTTCACATCAATGCAGTATCATTGATTGGGAAACTCAGTCTATAGTTTCCGCAAGTGTTGAGGATCATGGTCTTTCCAGACTTGTTGACTCTGGGAATTCTCAAGAGCTTGCCATCGCAACCCAACGCTCCTATATTAGTACACTTTGGCATCAACGGTATGACCACTTGAATGTGCACTATCTTTCTTAGCTTGTTTGGGAAGATCTTGTCATTGGATTGCCAGATGTTTAGACTGAAAACCTTGGAGTTTGCGGATCATGTCAGGTTGGGAAACAACATCACACTCCTTTTTCAGATGGTGACTTTTGGATAGCTTCTAAGGTATCACAATTGGTCCATGTTGATGTTTGTGCACCCATGACTACTGCCTTTGTCATTGAGCCTTGGTATTTTTAACTTTTTGTTAATGATATCAGTTGTAAAATATGGGTGTATTTTCTTTGTAAAAATTCAGGGGTGTTTTTTGTGTCTCAAAAGTTCAAATCATTTGTAGAAAAAGAGTTTGGTCAACAAATTATTACTTTAGAACTGACAATGGGGGATAGTTTTGTTCCTCTGCCTTCTCTGATATCTGTTTACATGGCATAAAGTGTCAATTAACAACATGCTACACTCCTTAGCAAAACAATGTCGTTGGGCGACAATACTGCACAATCATCGGAATGGCCTGGTCTATGCTTGAACACAAGAGTGTTCCAAAGGAACTTTGGGCTGAAAGCTGTCCACACTCATGTCTATCTTCTCAACTGCTCTCCTACAATGGTTGTTAAGAAGCTGCCTTTGGAAGAGGCCTAGTAAAGCCATAAGCCTAAAATCAGTCATGTAACATCCTGTTTTCCTAGGTCTAAATAAACATCTAACATACTCGAAGAATGCAGTTATTACTTCGTTTCATAGGAAGTCAGTTATATTATTCATGTTCATGTGAATAAGATTTACCGTTCAAATTAGTTAAACAAAATTTCTTAACTAAAAAATTGAAATACCATCAAATGAAATTACTACAGAAATTGAAAATCACATACCTCAGAAAACTAGGACCAAAATCAAACTAGGGATGCTTTTGCAACCACCTGGGTTAGTCCACAAAACAATTTCACGTGATGACTATCATCTAAAAAAAAAAACACTATCTCAAAATCAGAGGATAATTACAATTAAATACCACTATATTTTAATCTAGGGCATCACATACTACTGTATCAATTAGGGCATCGTTTACCATCGGTTGATTTAGGGCTTTTGATACTGCTATTACAAATAGGGCTTCTAATACCACTGATTCAAATAGGGTTTCCAATACCGCTGATTCAAATAGGGCTTCTGCTATCATAGATTCATTTAGGGCTTCCGATATCGTTGTATCATGTAGGATTCCAGTTGTCACTCAATCAATTAGGGCTTCAGATTCCTTCCTTCCGATTACTTAACTGTGACATTAACTCAAGATTAGAAAATACACTTATATTCGTTATTTATATATATGAAAGTAAAATGACGGTGACAATGAAATAATTCAATTTAATCTTACCTCCCCATAAATAAAAATGATAATACCTGTTTCTGATAAACAATTGAATGCATGGTTTTTCTCTGTTTGACGCATGTCCGACATCTTGAGAGAGTGAAACATTGTAAGGGGCTTAACCACCCAACGTCGTACCAATTATTATCCCCACACGATCTCTAATGAGAAATGCCCTCTCTACCCGGAACAAACAAGGATCATCTTGCCATCCACTGGGCTTCCTGGTAATTAACTCACCATACGACTTGGCAACAGGAGATCATGATAACAGGATAATGCATGAACTATTAATTAAATGATAAAGATTGAAATGTCATAGTTGATACTGATTCGTATTATTGGTGATTCCTTTCTCACACTTCATCACCCATCTTCTTGGCTACTCAACCAGGTGAGTTTCAGGTATTTGGAATTCTCAGAGCAGACGGCTCTATCAATTATTCAAGAAGATTACATACAACCATCATTGCACATTTTGTGTTTACGTAAATTATGTTCTTTAAAGATTTCAAAATTTGAATGCTTAATTACTTAATTTAATCATAATTGAATTCTCATCCACGTTCTTGCAGACCCTATACACCTCCTCACCATTTTAGGCTACCATGTCAGTGATTCCCAGGTGCTCACGAGTCATATCCACCATACACCTCACCACCTATTATAGCATTATCGCTAGTGAATTCCTTGTTGTGGATTCATTTATCATCTCATCACGAAAGGAAAGAATGTATTAAGTTCTGATCAAAATTATTATGCAAGGTTATTGTAGCTTATTAAAGGTTGATACTCTAAGTTAAAATAAAGATTATCAAGGAGATATTGAACAAAATAATTGAACAAGAATCTTCTTTTATTAAATCGATTTCAGACTGAAAGGAAAAAGGTGGGTTCCGTATTTAAATTAATACTAGCACATTCACAACTTGTAATGAATTTAATTATAACTCATTTTCAACTTCAGCTGGATTCTATCAGATAGACAAGCTTACCGTCGACATAGAAAAATGATATAGATTATGCTTACAGTCGACATAGCAAAATAAAGATTATGCTTACAGTCGGCATAAAATGATATAGATTATGCTTACAGCCGACATAGCAAAATAAAGATTATGCTTGTAGTCGGCATAGCAAAATGATAAAGATTTATGTTATATAATTGGAAGTATTTGGATTCAAACTTATTTGTTTGATTACACGGCATGGCTTCCAATATAAAATACAAATGTGTATATACATCTATACCCTACCTATCATTCTTTGCAATTGAATGAAACTATGGAAACGGTTTCACAATTTTCTTATTACTGTTGTTATAAAAATGAAAAGAGCTAAACTGAGAACTAACGGATTTAGCATATAAATAATCTTGGTTTGCTGTGCAACGACTTGGCAAAATAAAGAAACGAAAATTCAGGGTGCGACATGTGCCTTACGTGACTCCTTAAGCGGTTTTGGAAAGCTTGCGCTTGGAATGAATTCTTACTTTCAGAACTGTGATCCGTGGCAAGTGAATAGAGAAGTTCAGGCGAATACAACTCGAATTTCTCAATTTTGTTTTTGGGATTACCAGCGGCTATGGGTTTTCAAAGACTAAAGGAAAAGAAATTGAATGCTTGAATAATTACGGGAGTCTAATAAATAATAAAGAGTCCGACTCTATGACTTCCATCCGTTACAAGAAACCTTCGAATGCAAAATAAATCGAATTTTTTAAAGAAGAATAAAGTTAGAAAATAATTGTACAATTCAAATTGTCAAAATTAAATTGATCTCCATGCCAAGTGTTTTTAAAAAGCAAAGAATATTAAATCGTAAAGAATGGAGTTGGAAAGTTATAATTCGAGAATTATAATAATTGAAATGTTATTATAATTCGAATGTTATTAAAATTTTATATGTACAAGCAATATTACTTTATTAATTATTAAATTATAATGGTGCCAAATCATTTATACATTTATGAACGTTTATAAATATTAATTAAAATAATATTATGAAAGATATATTAAAATCCTTTGAGATATGTTTATATATTTTAACCCAATTATTTTGATTAAATTATGAATAATTCATGTGGTTCTAGAAATATATCCTGTTTCAAGTTGCTAGATCTTCTACCCATCTGCCCAATGATGGTGATGCTCTTGCCTATTCTTTTTTGACAATGCTTCCACCCCTTCGACATGCTTCCTGCAAGGAATTTCTCCACAGTTAAATTATAAATTATTTAATCATAAATAATCATAACAGTTAACCTTCATCTCAATTCCATGAATTCGTGATTAACGATCAACTAACATGTCATCTTCACTTGAAATCATAACGACTAACTATCTTACCATTTTGCTAGATTATAACAAATTAAACTGCCAACTAACTTCATGCGAACCTCAACGGCTATATTTCAAGCTAGGTCAAAAATTGGGATGTAACAAGTCATCTCAAAGTTTTTGGCGCCTATGCTTTTGTTTGGATCTCTGATGATAAATGCACAAAGTTAAATGCCAAGAGCTAGAAACAAATGTGGCACATCAAGACTCTCTCAAGGCCATTTCAGCTCTTTCCTATATATTTTTTTCAAGGGATCAATTTCACAAGACTCAAGACTTGGGTATCTGCTTTCCGTTAGGTCCACCTAATGGTAGGGGTTCTGCTGAGAAGACCCCAACTATTCTTGTTTTTGCCTTGTCGACTCACTTAGAGATGTAGACATACCACTTGATTTGTCTCTGGATTCATCTGATCTTTTGTTTGATGATGATGATTCCATTGCACCTCTCGCTTTTGATGTTGGCACTTCTACTTTCCGACCTAAATGGTGAGCTAAGACGATTGGCAATCTTCATGAAGATGAGCTCATCAATGGTTGAATTGCATAGAAGAAGAGCAAACCATTTGACTATGTAAATTTTTCTCTCATGACCAACATTCATAGTGTCTATGAGCCGTAAACATACATTGAGGAAAAAGGGATACTTGAGTGGGAAGAAACTATGAAAACTGAGCATCATAGTTTGCTGGAAAATAACATTTGGGTTATGTCAGATCTTCCTTTAAAAAACAATGGGTCTACAAAGTCGAATAAAAGGTTGATGGTACTTTAGGTGATTACAAGGTTCGTCTTGTTACCCAAGGATTCTCTCAGCGTGATTATGAGGAGACCTTTGCCTCAATAGCAAAGATGAGCACCATTCAGTTAGTCCTAGTCATGACAGCTCTGTGTGATTGGAAGGTCAATCAAATGGATGTCAAAAGTGCCTTCCTCAATGATGATTTACTAAAAGAATTGCACATAATGCAACCTCCTGGATTCAAGGTTGCGTGTAAAGAACACTGGGTACTCAAACTGGTGAAAGCACTCTATGGCCTCAAACAGGCTGCTCGGGTATGGTATATGAAAATTAATAAGTACCTCATAGATTAGGGTTTTGATAAGAGTGCTTTTGAATTGAATCTGTATGTGAATACTATTGCTAGTGACATCATCCTTTTGGTTATTTATGTTGATGATCTAGTCATTATTGGTAGTTTGGCATCTTTGATTCAAGAAATCAAACATAATTAATGCCTGTGTTTTGACATGACTGACCTTGTGCTTCTACACTACAACGTAGGGGTCGAGGTTGGGCAATAGTCACATGGCATCTTTATCTCCTATTCTATGTATGCCTGGGCTCTTCTTGACAAATTTAGAATACAAGATTGCAAATTTTCATCTACACCTATGGATTTTGGTCTAAAGTTGTTAGCTCAATCTGGTTCTCCTATTGAAACTGCCATTAGACCTGATCTCAGCTTTGCAGTAAGTTACATATCTTGCTTCACAACAACTCCTACGTCAGATCATTGGGTTACAGTAAAGCGCATCTTGCGCTATGTTAAGGGCATGCCAGACTTGGTATCCTCTAGGGGTGTACGCAAAGATGCTTAATTCATCAGTTATATAGACTCAGATTGGGGAGGCTCTGTTGATGACAAAAAGTCCACTTCTGGGTATGTCTTCTATTTGGGCACTAGTGCCATTGCTTGGACCACTAATAAGCAACACACATTGTCTCTTTTCTCAACGGAAGCTGAAGATAAGGAACAATCAAAGCAGGTTGTGAGACAGTTTATCTTCACAGGTTGCTTTCCGACATCCATATGTCTCACGAAGGTTCATCACGCCTCTTTTGCCACAATCAAGGGGTGCTTAAACTTGCCAAAAATCCAATCTTCCATGAGCAAATCAAGTATATTCACATCCATTGTCATTTTATCTGACAACTGGTTGTAGACGGACTCGTGGATTTGCAGTATGTTCCTACAGCGGACCAGACTGCCGATATTCTCACCAACTCACTCCTTCCAGATAAATTTGTTAAGGAGCTCCTTGGTGTAGTTGACAGATTGACCATTAAGGGAGGGCATTAGAATAATATCTCTGAATATCTTATTTGTTATTCTTTTAGTGGTCAATATTGTGTATCTTGTAAGTGTTAGAATGTTTCTAATATTCTTTTATTCTCTTGTTATTAGAATGCTTCTAATAATGACATCTTTGTAAACTATGTAATGAGCATCTTGCTCATTCATTAATTGATCCAATAATTTATCAGTTACTTTGAAATACTTTTAAGAATTGGTAAACGCCTATTGGTCTGCTGGGTTCACCATTTTGTCCTATCAAAATTGGATGGTTATTTTGTAAATTTTTTTATTGGTTTACTGTTTAGTTTGTAATTCACTTTTCATTTTCTTGTCTTTAAGCTAAAGTTCATAACTTCACAAGAAATGCGTTTGCTACTGCTTTCATTTTGGTTATATATAACAACTTTGATTTCATTATTTTTCAAGATTAGTTTGTTCCCCAATTTGATCTCAAATAATTGTCTTCATGTATTACTTACTGGAGAATTGGCAGGATTGCCTCAGCTTATGCAAAAAATGATGATGCAGCCGTTCTTATCAATGGTCATTTTGACAGTCCACTGGGATCCCCTGGAGCTGGTGACTGTGGCTCATGTATAGGTTGGTTGTTTGGTTTTACTCTATATGAACTTCTAAAGCACATTGGTAGTGACTTCCTTAAAGTCCACTATACGTTCTGTAGATAAAATATTGGTTTCTATTTTTGTTTTTAAGTAATGTTTGTCTAAACACTAATGCTTGTTGTGTTTTACAACAGCATCGATGATGGAAGTATCGCGGCTCATTATTGATTCTGGATGGGTGCCCCCCCATCCGATCATTTTTCTTTTTAATGGTGCAGAGGAGCTTTTTCTCTTGGTAAGCATTGGTCCTCTAAAGTTTAATGGACAAGTTTGTTATGTATGGGGTTTCTAGCAAATCATAATAAACCTCAAATGTTTTTATGCTAGAGTCCTTATTGATAATTGAATCTTATTATTCTATTGACAATAATGTTCACTTTGTTTCTTCTTTTCTTTATTGAATAACTTGTAACGTTTTGTGTTATGAATTATGATCCTTACTGATATTTATACCTTTGACCAATTCTGTAACTATCTTCCCAAGGTGACATACCTGTTTCTTAGCATCCATCAAATTTTTTAGATGTTTGAAATTGGTGAAGTCCCCTTTTTTAACTTTCTAATGGACAAGTGAAATGCCTTTCCTTCAGAATGTCACCTTTGCACAATGCTAGTGTAGTTAGATTTTTTAAAGAATAGTTCTTTAGCATTCTTTTAAGAGCCATTTAGGACTTCAGAAGCTCTTTTCACATCCTACGGTCTTTATTAAATCATCTGTATTTTCAGTCTTGACATCATGTATGTCTTTATCAATTGTTGTGATCAGGTTGTGTGCTCAATCAATGCACAAATGTTTTATAAACATCAGATGCCTTTTAACTGTTCATGCTTTATTCAATATGTGCCTTTAGTGCATTGCATTTTTTGTGACAAAGTGATGCTTGTTTAGTAGTTGGAATTTGTGTGGGAAAAAATGTAATTTAGGAATTGGTGATGAGCCAGGATTTGGTTGTGATGCCTCTGCTATTTAATGATGACTGACCAGGTTCTTTCTGATGCATATTCACTGATTTAAATTTATTTGACTTTCCTAATATGCTTTTCTACAATATTTTATGTCATTCTTGTGAATTCATTTTTAGAATCTTTGTAATTGGTTGTCATTTTGATTGTACAATTGTGTTTGTGTTAGTTTTTATGTTATTAATTCAGTTTTTCTGTACACATTTGTTTTCAGGCATCTCATGGATTTATGAGCACACATAAATGGCGGGCCACAGTTGGAGCCTTTATCAATCTTGAAGCAGCAGGCACGGGAGGCATTGGTGAGCTGAACATGATTCTCTATCATCTTTTACTTAGACTGATTCTACTCTGTAGATTTCATGTTATACAGAAAAGGATATTTTCTCAGAACAACCATTTTGGAGCACAGTGACAGATAATAGTGTGAGAAAATCTGAAACAGAAAAGAAATGACCTGGCAGTATTATTAAATTCGAAAAATTATTTTATTGCTGGTAAAAATCAGCTTATGACATTATACATCTTTTTTTGCATTCTTGGGTCTACGAGTAGAGGAAATAGTGATTGTTCATATTCATCTCTTTTTTTTTAATGTTTTTTTCTGGAAAATGTGTCCTTTCTCTTCCTTAATGACAAATGATAAACCACTTCATCTGTTATTACCATTTTTATTAAAAGTTTTTTTTTCCCAAAAATGAACGGTGCCATTAAATATTTTATTTATAATATTTTTATTGAAAGTTAGTCATTATTTATGAGATAATCTGTATGCTTCTAATTTTTTATGACCGTATTGGCAAGATTGAGATAGTTGATGCTGTTTCTTGTCTTGACAGATTTGGTTTGCCAATCTGGTCCTGGATCATGGCCTTCTTGGGTCTATGCCAAGTCAGCAATTTATCCAATGGCACACAGTGCAGCACAGGTGCTTTTTGAATTTTGTTTACAGACACAATATTATTGTTATCAAATTTGTTAATTCCAGTTTATTATGTTCTATATTTCCCTGCTTGATAAAGGTTTCCTTATGGATGAATACCCTTAGCTTGTGTTAAATTTTAATGAATAGCATTTTTGTATAGGAATACCGTTGTGTTTGATCAAGAGTATTTTATCAGATTAACATTATGTACATTGTTATTGGGATGTTCTCTCTTGTATTTTTTTGTTTATCATGGCCTTGGAGGCAATTGATGGCTATCTGTGGATGAAACTCTGGAAATTTTGCAAGATACGAAGGGATTTTAAATACACAAATAGCGAGGTTCTTTTGCAAACAAGGATAGTGTGGCTTCTAAGAAAGAATTCCTTTCTTAATGAGGACATCCTGGCTCTTTTGTTTTTTACATCTAATGTTTCAGATGTTGGACAAGGAAATGCTTAAAAGAAATAATAATATTGTTTGGATGAGAACTGGATATATTTGAATTTGCAAGTTTTTTTTGGATAAAACTGTAGAGCTTTCCCATCAACCCTTCAGGTCACTTTCTTTTAGATTGGTATAAACTTGTGAAGATTCCAGATTCTAAATCCACTAAATAAAGTTTAAAATGCTAATAAAATACAGAAGCAAAAAAAATCATGGTAACCCAGTGACATGTCTCCCACCTCTTCCTGTTGGAGAGGTCCTTGGAAATGTCCAAAAGCACAGGTTTATATCAGTGCCTGCCCCCTTGTCTTCAATTTTGACTTCACAAAAATGGGACAACCCTATGCAATTTTGTTATGGATTTGTAGGCGCATCCTCTTTGTTTAAATGTGTCGGTAAGTTGTCATGGAACAACTCTTTATCCCTGAATTGTACTCTATGTGATTCTATATCTGCATTCTTTTTGAAGGTTTCTGTAGAGTTAAATCCCAAATTGTTTGCTAGTAAGAGTTTTTTTCTCTGATTGCAAACGCTCAATGTTTGGCAAGCTTTTGCTTCTTTTCTTTCTTCTTTGTGTTTTAAATAGCTTTTAGTCTTGTTTTTACCTTAGGCTAATATCCCTTAGAATTCCACTCGTTTTGAGCTAACTTAGGTCAAAATTGGGGTTGTCTAGCTCAAGTTATAGGGGAAAAAGTGGGGGTTTTCAGAACAATTGCATATCTCGATTAAAAACCTCATAAATGTGGGCTTTTTAATGGTGAAAGCATGAAATAAAATAATATTTGATAGTTAAAGTGGATTTTGTGGTCCATTTTAAAATTTCAACTCATTTTGAGTTGATTTGACTATGGTTTTTTTATGTTTTATGAAAATAGCCTATTTCAAGACTATTTTTCATGTTACTTTATTAAAAACTATAGTTAGATATTAAATTTAATTGCATATGACACTTAAATGCACTTCAGTGGGGTTTTTATTACATATTGCATATATCCACATGCAAATGACTATGTGAAAACCCACTTTCAATAAATTATAAGTCCCAACTTTAATTTAAATGAACTTTTTATATGCAATAACACATTTTAATGTGTTAAGTGGGTTTTAAATATGTATTTACATATTTTAAACTTATTTAATTAATGTAAGTGGGAAAATCTAATCCATTTACATATGTTGTTGCATGTACAAGTTTATTTTAATTATATTAATGCATTTAAATGGAGTTTTTCTAACCCATTAATATACATCTTTTATAATTGCCACTAAGTGGATTTTTTAAAATCAAATTGCATGTTTTCTATAACATGTAAATGCATGTCTAAAGTGAGTTTTCACTTAACTTAGACAAAAGTGACGATTTTGGACCCAATTGCATGTGTATATGGTTTTAAAAACTCATTTTACATAGCCTAAGCCAAAGTGGCGATTTTGGCCCAACTGCATGCATTTAAAAATGTGTTTTCATGTTTTAAAACCCCATCACGGCGAAGTGGTGATTTTTTGCCCAAGTGTATGTCTTTTAGATACATGTAACTAGTCACCAAAAGTGCGTTTAAGTGACTTTTAAAGCCTTATAATTCAAGGTGGCGATTTTTGTGTTTATTACATGTATTTTAAAACATGTAAATGGTCTCCAAAAGTGCATTTTGCACTAAGTCTCTTATTAAAAGCACAAAGTGGCAATTTCTTGCCTCATTGCATGACTTCTAAAATATGTTTTTGCTCTCTCAAAACGTGTCTAAAGGCAGCATTTGATTGCAAGAGGCAAAGTGGCAATTTTGAAGCACATTGCATGCATTATAATATATGCATTTGCACAAGGAAATCCCCTTTTTAATGTGCAACCTGCATTTGGAGGGTTTTTGGGCACATTTTTTACATGCAAACATTCCAAAAAAGTGCATCTATGTAATTGCTAACATATTGGCATATGTAATCCAACAAAAAAGTACTGTTTTTGACCAAAAATCAAGACTTATTGGGGCGATTTAAAGTGTGGCAAATTTGGGAGTGAAAGCATGTTCTTAACACATGCATTTGATAAAAAACAGCCCGTCTAGGGCACATTTTAACCAAAAATTCTGCATTTCTTCATGGTTCTTGGTTTCCAATCAGTCCAAGGAGAAGTCTAGGCTATGTATTTCAATGTCCTGTTTGTTCATCATTTCCAAGCTTAAAATGATGCCCCAGATACCATTTTTGAATGCCACTTGCATATGGCATTGCTTTGGTCAAAGTTTGTTTGAACTTTAAAATTTTGGGCATTTAATCTCTCTAACTACTTACACATGTCCAAATTCGAACATTGACCATCCCCAATGTTTGAAATTCAAAATCTATATAAATCTTGTGATTTTAAACAAATCTTAATCCAAAATCTCTTGGATTTATTTTCAGATTTGTCCAAAGATTTGAGAAAGACTTGTTATTTTGTGGTTGGTGAAGAGAGGTATGTTTTTCCTTGATTCTCTTTAAGGCATTTCGGTCTTTTTGAGTTTCTTATTGCATGTCTTTCAATTCCATTTTCAGATTTGCATGTTTTGTATATATGTCGTCTCTTCTTTTTCTCCAGTTTTCTTCTTCAAAGTTGCATATGCAAGGTCTCATTTACTTGAATATGTAGTCGGTGTAAACTCTGGTTCTTATGAAGGCAAATCCCTTTTTTCCCGTATGAGAATGCAAGCTCAATTCCACCAATATGCATTCCATGAACCTCCATATGGCTGCCCTATGGCTGAAGAAGAATTTCCCACATGTTTGTCGAATACATAGCATGACTTATGCCTATTAAAGCATGCTATGTTTCCTTTTTAGTACACTTTACTCATTTGCACATTTTAAAGCTTGCTGTCCGCATATGCAATCCACTCCAAAAAAACCCCTTTTTGGCTATTCTAGCCATTTTTGAGCCTTCCTGAGCTTGACCCATTTGCTCATTCACTCTTTGCAATCATCTCAAACACTTTACCTATTCATACTTTGCCCAAATCTATGTTTTTACACAACAAAAGCTTGCTATGGACTCCTCATACGATGATGTTCTTACACTATGAAACTTTCATATAACAATTGCATAGTTACATCACTCTGCAATGTCAAAAGAATTTTCATCGGCAAAAGGAAAAGATAAGAAAATAGTACCAGAACTCCATTCCACCATCACAAGTAACTTCTTACAGTGATGAGGGTCAAGATATAGATGTAACACACATGGATATGGAAGATTTTCTCATAAGAGTCAATGTTGAAGCCACTGAGAATATGACTTGGATCAAACAAAGTCATATTCATTTGCTATCTACCCTTTCTTGTGGCAGCTCATGAACTTGAGTTCATCCTTGCATGTGCTAGACATTTTGATGCAACCTCTAGAACTATCAAGGACTAAGACAACAATACCATCATTAATCTTGATCCAGAGACTATTGATCAGATTTTTCATGTTCCTCAAACTCCATTTATCACTAGCATCACTAGACAGAAAGCCTTGTAGTGTTGGAGTGAAGATAGTTCTTATGACATCAAATTAATTAATGACAACAGGCTGTTCAAGGGAGGCCCAATCTTTCCCAAAAGGCATGTGAAGATCAAAGGTCAAGGAGGAGATCAATGATCTTATCACATTGCTTAGCTGCTTAGTTTTGCTCAAAGATTCAAAATTTTTATATGCTTTAAGTAAATAGTGGCAGGAAGA
The DNA here is from genome assembly GCA_028749045.1 of Cupressus sempervirens. Taxonomy (NCBI): domain Eukaryota; kingdom Viridiplantae; phylum Streptophyta; class Pinopsida; order Cupressales; family Cupressaceae; genus Cupressus; species Cupressus sempervirens. Next base: position 532,352,643 of record CM053785.1, read on the forward strand.
TTACATGTAAAGAGCAATTATGTTGTAAGTACATGATAACATGTCCCCGTACAATCAACTCATGTAGTCAAGTTGCAACTGCATTAGGCATGCAACTTTGAACAAGTCAAATTAGTTAGTTAGAAGTTTGTTAGAGAATAAGTCAAGGTGGTTGAGGTTTTCCCCTTTTCTCTCTACCTTTCTTTCTCGTATTTTCCTATATAAAGAAGATAACTCATTGTAAATATTCATCTTTAGCCAAGGCGAGAAAATTTTGCCAATTTGTATTGTGCACCCTAAGACTTTGTGCTTGGATGTAAATGTAATAACATTGCCATTGTTATCAATGTGTTCCAAACGCAGATTTGAAGACTTATAAATATGAGAGGAGACATGTCTCATCATGAGACATGTCTCTGCGGTTAATCATCATTAGACAATAATAATATATTAATAATATAAATAACCATATATATAATATAATATAATACATATAATATAATATATATATATTATGTATATAAGAATATTTGTCTAAATGATGATTTACCATCAACAATGTATCACATGATTGAATCAATCTGACTGAAGCTACAACCCAACACTCCTTAGCTAGGGAGGATTGTTATAGAACACATTATGCTCTCAAGCATATGAAGAGATATCATCTCAAGATGATATTCTTGGAATGGCATATCGACATATATCCATCAACTTAGATGTTATCTTTCAATATAATTTGAAGTATGGTTCAACAAGGATTATCAATCATATGATAGTCATCATACTTATATTCTTTTGGTATGTGCACTGGCATCAAATCCTTGATGCTCACCAAAAGAATATGTTATATCTTAGAAAGATGTGAGTTATTTGATCTTCGACACTCCGGGACAACAAGTGAATGTAGTCTATCAAATAACATAACAACAAATATAGTATCATTAATGTCATGAATCGATGTTTGATACAAAAGAGGAATTATCACAATATACACTATCGCAATACACAGACACACACACAACCCGATTAGGGCATGATCATAAAGTATCAAATAGCATGAGATATCAGTATGTGAAGTAAATCAAATATATACATATATGTATGTATATGTATTTACATATGTATGTATATTTATACATATGTATATGTATGTTTCATATACTGATATCATATCCAACTGAAGCTATTACTTTTACACTCCCTCTTAGTGAGGGAGGATATGATCAACTTCTTAAACTCAATAATCTCATATTTGAGTTTGCATAAAAAATGCTTATACACAATTATATCCCTTTAAGAATATATACTATTTGATTTTTGACACATTTCGGGACACAAACATAGTCAATCCAATAGTTAGTCTTGATCTCATGATTTCCAGCTCAATCCAGGACTATCATAATTTACTTATTGTCATGACTTCCTACATAATTTGGGACAACAAGTTAATGTAGTCTATCACGACAATGGATCAAGAATACATCACAATAACCACAGTATCATGATTTTCGACTCATTTCGGGACAACAATTTAATGTAGTCAATCATGATACATTTTGTTAACATGATTACTGGCACATTTTAGGACAACTTAATGAAGTCTATCATGATAACATGATCAAGCTATTGCTAAGATCGTCACCTTGCAATAGCGACCTCACACATATATCCAATGAAAGATTGTCACCTTTGATGACATAAATCACAACAACATGATGTAGTAACTCACATGATATCCACCATTAACCAAGTTAGAGAGTGGACCCACCATAGCTGCTCCTAGAGGGTGGAACAAGGGTTTTCAACTTTTCATCTCAAATTTGTCTCTCAAGGAATTTCACTTCGAACTTTTCTTTTGTAGAGAACTCATTAACAAGGAATTGCACCTCGTAATTCTTCCTCTGAACACCGATCCTAGGAAGTCAGGTCTTGTAGTTACTCCCTTATAGACTCTATGCTCAAAGATGCCTATTGGACTCCCTCTGAATCGATCTTTCGTTTTCCTAGTGATAAGTCATTATTTCCTAGGGATAGGCCCATCAAAATCATGCAGTCACACACATGTATTTTAGACTTCCTCTAAGTATCAATCTTTTAAGCTCCTGCATTGCCTTGAAGAAGTGTCAGACTCCCTCTTAATATAGAAGGATACTTATCTCACATAGACTTGCACTAATGCCTTAGTAGCATACCTAATGCACCATTCTTCTCTTCTTGCGAGAGCATCCCTCGAGACCAACAGATGGAACAAAAGTACATCAAGGCACAAGACTCTTATTATTCATACATATAAGTAGAAGACTATAATAAACAAATAAGTCTAATACTCAAAGACAACAAATTCTTATCTACACATGAGTGGAACATCTTCCCTTTAAAGATGGTCCAAGTGGGAATAGAACATTGTTTATCATTTTCCCCCCATAATGTAAAATTCCCACTTTTATATTGTTGAATTTTTTTGCATCACATCAAATATGAGAAACTTCCTTTTGTTTAATAGATCTCAAAACCTTTGTATTATGGGAGGATGCAATAGAAGTGATGAGGCTTTCAGCTCTAGTCAACAAACACATCACTATTTTGTCACACTATTTAGTAGGTTTTGAAATTCCTTTAGTAGGTTTGTTTTGTGAATTCTATCTTCCATTGTATTCAAAATCTTTTTGAAAGCTTCTCGATCAGTAATCATCTTAGAATAAATTTGTTGATTAATTCATATACTCTACCTACAATTCTATATTTAGCAAGCCTGTTATTGTTTAAACACAAGGGACTTGAGTAATGAATGGAAGTTAGCTTGGCTTCCAAGCATTCTATCTTCAATTTCTCATATAAAATAGTTTTCATCATGCTATTTGTCAATATCCAATGCAAAGTTATAAACTTTCTCTCCAATGTGGCATGGGAAATGATAGAAGTCAACCTTGAGAGATTGTGTCAAACAGCCAACTTGATATCTCTTTCTTGTTCATGACTGTCTCACTTTATTATTTTCGCATCCAATCAAGCACTTTTCCATGTATTGTCTAATGATTAACATTAATTTATCCATGCTGATATACAGGTTATCTTATATAATGGAAGCTGTCTCTAATGTAGAGATTATTTGCTATAATAATAAATGGATATTGCTCTCTCTCTCTCTCTCTCTCTCTCTCTCTCTCTCTCTCTCTCTCTCTCTCACCGAGGGGTCTAATGACCAATATGGTATTCGTTATAGATCCTCCCAATTATTGCTACAGTTCCTTTCTTTATACAAATCTTCCAAAGATCGCATCTCTTCATAAGAGTAACCAATGTGCATATGTCGTTAAGTTAAGATAGTCATTGATCTTCTAATCATATCTATTTGTTAATCACACCCTTTCTGGATCATATCAATGGTAGCCCTCCTTAATTATGGTCACGGTAATTATCGCTTTCACTGACCATCAACGACACAAATATTTATTTAATATCATCCTATACATTGGTTAGAGATATCTTTTCCCTTATCGACTCTTAGTCCATCTTGAAATGCAACAATACTCCATCTATAGTATTGTATCTCTTGGAGACGTAGATATTGGCCACTTATTAAGAAGTGTATTATCGATTTACAAGAATATGAATGCCAATCTATCATTGTATTAATATTCTTATTCATCATTTGATTAGTCTCCTCCAAGTCTAGCCTTGGGTCAGTGATGATATTGATGACTCACTTGCTAATAGCTGCTTTCGGACAAATGCTCTAGGCACAATACAGTGTCAATAGTTTCAACATTACTAGTCTCCATGTCTCGATAGTTTCATTCATGCCTTAGTTGTTTAGACAAGAATTCTAGAAACAATATCTCTTTGTTATCCGACATGATCCTTTAACTAAGATAGTTATATCATCTAGTCGATAATATCCTAGCCACCATTGATTGTGATTTTGACATAATGATATAAAGAAGCTGTGTATAGATGTGATTTGTCTTTGCCATCTTCCAACGTTGATATCATAATCACTATTAATATGATGGCACTTGTTCATGTGTGGAGATGACAATTCATACTTGTAGGAGGTTGTTTATACTTTGAAACGGTTTTCTTCGCTCATACACAAAAAAAAAATCTCCAAAAAATTTCACAGTGGCTATTGTATATAATTATCCGATGGTAGGTCACGACATATTATTAGACACATTCTATATTCTACTAATGTCACTCTTTGTGTGGTTGTGTTTGGAGATTCTTTTGTCACATAATATCTTCTTCTGATTTTATCTACGGTTTATAAAACTTGAGTTCTTCAACCTCCTTAGACATGACGAATATATGAGGCCAGCAATGCACACCATATTATCGCCGTTTTATTTTATTTTCTTGGTCTCTGCCATATTGAAAAAGGTTTATCTATCATCTTTTTTGTGCTTTGATTATGATCTCTGCATGAAACTATTATTGTTCTCTTTGACTTGTGATTAGTGAAGACAAATATATCTGGATAATAAAGAACTTTATATGAACATCAATCAAATTTTGAAGGCGTTTGTCTCTCATATCTCTTTTTCTCCTTAATCTATTCTTCTGTTTGAAGGAAGGTTCTCAAAATTTGAACAACGGTTCTCGATAATAATTTTAACCTGTGATTATTCCTCCTTCATCATTCTATTTGTCTCTGCCAATTTTATTTCTTTAGTTTGAATACTAATAGATATCGTTGCACTCTATATTGCTACATGGTCATCTTATCATGAACAAACTGCTCCTTTTTGTTTCTGCAATAGATAACTGACAATTTACAGGGAAGTATATTATTTTGTCTCTGTCCATATGCTATGTGATTTCATTTTGTGAACCAAACAAATCCGCTTTCGTTTTATCGTTGCTTCCATGTATCGAGTCTTATTGCCACTGACTTGTATAGTGTTAGTGCTGTATGTTAATACTCTACTGAGTTGTTAATGCCAAGTGAGTAAGATCGGTTTTTGATGCAATACTCTCGATTGGAATGGTGACTGGATTGTCACTGTTGTTCACTTTAAATTCTTATACCCCATCGCTCTTTAAATTCTTATACTATCATAGTCCACATGTCATAAGCCCTATATTTAATCAATTAACACATTTTTTTAGAGATTAATAAATCAAATAAATCTAGTAATGTGATATTGTTGTTAACATTGAAATATAATAATAATCACCATTGATAAATCCATTGAGTGTCCAAATAATGTTTACATTAGTTATAAATAAATGATAAAATGAAAATTCTAATTGGATTTATTTCTTAACTAATAAATATATAAGCACTGACTATAAGTCAGTAATAAACGATTAGGGAAATCGATATATTTAATATTAAATAGGGGGTCCAAAACCTATTGGTTGCGACCCATGCTCCTCGTTGCATATAATTAAGGATATATATAAGGTAATGGAGGAAAATGAAAAAAGCATGGGATGACAATAAAAGATAACACATCAAGCGCAAAGTCTCCAAAGGATTGAACCATAACAAGGAGCCACGTAGGTGAACTTGCCACATCGACACACAACCCGACACAAGGAGGTACGACTGGCAACCAAGCACAACATGAAATCATAAGGTTTGCACATTGTTCAAGGAAGGGTCAGAGGTCATAAGAAATGACGTCGAACCATTTTGAATAGATTGGTTTTTATGAGTCCACATTATCAGGCAAACAAAGTAGCCACGAATCAAAGCAAATGTGTGATGATTGAAAATTGGGAAGGAGAATGACTATGTAGAAAAGAAATTGCCATACAGTGAGTTAGGGTCCCATGTCACCAATGGTCAACATGTACGTATGTCATAGGAATAATTAGTTTACTTAGTAATATTTATTCGTTATGAGAGTTGTATTTAGTTATTTTATAATAGTACTATTACTAGTATATAGTAATAGTATTATTATTAATCTAATTTATATAATTTAAATGTGAGGATTCTTAAGATCATTAGAAGTGTCTAGTAATTATTATATTATAAAAAGAAATTAGATCGTATAAATAAATATAATTAAATTGAATTATTGAGATCGAGAATTATAAGAAATAATGGTTGATTACAGTAAGATCAAATGTAGAGATTGGATAGACAAATCTTGTAGACCTTAAAGGTAACCCTTTAAGAAGATGGCTAACTAATCAAGGGTCGTCCTATAGAACATAGAGGGTCCTCAGAGAGGATTATAAAGCTTGACTTGAAAGGTAGTTTCAAGGAGGACAATCGACTAATTGAGGATTGTTCCTTGGGACATAGGGGATCCTGCCAAAGGGTTAGGAACTTAGGAAGCTTGATTAAAGGAATCTTTAAGGATGTGTAGAAATAATGGAACGTCTTGATTGTCAATCATTAGAATTCAATTTAATAACCTATGTTGCTAATAAATTCTATAGGTGAAGTTGTCCTAGGGAGTGGGGACATTACACCACAATTGGTCAATTCCATATATCTATCGCAGCTATCAGCTTCACCATTTCTCCTTGATCTCTAAACTTTCTCTCGATGACCAATACCGTTTGAATGCAACCATTCTTTGCAATCACGGTATACTCATGCACATCATACAACATATTCTACTAGACAGTCTTTCATTACATATGCAGTCCAGCTCTGATATCATGTTGAGTAACATGGACCGTTTTCTACAAATGTAATAACACTGCCATTGTTATTAGTGTGTTCCAAACGCAGATTTGAAGACTTATAAATATGAGAGGAGGAGACATGTCTCATGAAGAGACAAGTTGCTATGGTTAATCATCATTTGACAATAATAATATAAATAACCATATATATATATATAAAATATAATACATATATAATATAATATATATATTATAATACAATATATATAGTACGTATATATAATATATTATATATATAAGAGTATTTGTCTAAATGATGATTTCCCATCAACAATGTATCTCATGATTGAATCAATCCGATTGAAGCTACAAACTTAACAAAATTGCTTGCAATAAGAGAGGCAACTTGCTTTCAAACTTTGTGTTGATTCAAGGTGTCATGTGACGACATTTTTTGGATATTGATTGTGAGTTTTGGATTTTTGGTCAAGAGGAATTTGAATTTAATTGTGCAAACTTTGAGCTGCCTATTACATCCAGAGACAATTTGAACTTTTGAAGACTTTGTGCTGTAGGAGGACAAATTGTCATAGATGGTAGTAGTTGTAATTTCGTAGAGTTGAAGACTTTGGGCTTCAATTGTAAGTGTTCTTATTGAATTTGAGAGTAATCTAGTAAGAGACTTCGTGCCTTATTGTTTATTTTGCTCGAGCCTTCATTCGAGACAAATGCAGGAGACTTTGAGTTCCTGTTTTTGTTTCACAAAATATATAAAGTAATTTGCTGCCTCTGGTGTTATTCTTACGTCAATTTTAGGGCCACTGGTATTATTGTAGCAATACAACACTTTTTGTCAAGTTGGAAAGTTATAGTTGTATGCAAATCATTCTTGAAAAAAGAGGAATTGATCAAGAGAACTATCCTTTTTGTAATTTCAGTTAAGTTCTATTGAAGCCATCTACGGCAAGAAGGGAGCCTCCCCTTTTGCTAAGAGGAGAGAGAAATCTCATGAAATGTTGCCTAAAGTCACAATTTTGTAAGTCGTAGTCAGTGACATACAAAAAATTTAGTCAACACCCCTATCGTCTCCAAAGTCTCTAGACCATAAATTGATGTCTTCCTCTAGAAAACTTAGGGAAAAATATGTTTAAAAGGCAAAAAATTAAATTAAGCTTGCTTAATGTTTTATGCTGATATTTTGGGTGATACAAAAATCTATGCAAAGTTGTAGTGATCAGATCTATCGACAATGTAAACTTTTTGAGAGGGACATAATCAGTTATATGATTAATTTCCTATCATTGTAATGGTGACAAGGTCTAAAGAGAAATCTCTTTACAATTTGCTGTTTACTAATGTTCCCTATTGGGGCTTCACTTTATTTACTCTAAAATTCCCAACTAGGGTTTGGATTATGCTTGGAAATGACAATTTACTTGGTCTTTGTAACGTTTCCTACTAGGAGGCTGCCATTTCCCATGGATTATTATGCATTGCTATGCAATTGAACTCAATTGAATTATGTAATGAGGGAAAATACATTTGGCTCTTAGCATATTTAAGCCCCTAATTCCTTACTTTCTCCTCAACATCAACCTTAAGAAGGAGGGGGGATTACTCGTTCCTAGGGAACTTGGAAACAAATCTACAAGTAGGCACCCTCAAGGTTTCCTCTAGGAAACTTAGGGCAAAATATGTTAAGAGGCAAACAAGGAAGGCAGACAAATAAATTAAGCCTGCTTAATGTTTCATGTTAATATTTTGGGTGATATAAAAATCCATGCAAAGTTATAGTGATCAGATCTACTGACAGTGTCGACTTTTTGAGAGGGACAAAATCAATTGTATGACTGTTTTCTCGTCATTGTAATGGTGACAAGGTTTTAAGAGAAATCATCTTTTACAATTTGCTGTTTAATAATGTCCCCTATTAGGGCTTTACTTATTTATCCAAAAATTCCCAACTAGGGTTTGGATTACTCTTGAAAATGACAATTTAGTTCGTTTCTGTAATGTTCCCTACTAGGAGGCTGCCATACAACAGTGACTTTGTCAATGTGATTAGATCACCATATCAATCTTGTGCAGGAAAATTTCCCTCTTATCATCAATTGATTAAAGATGGGTAAAACTATCTACCCAAATACATCCAAGTTAAGATTGCTTTGGTTCTATGTCCAAAATTGTAGTTGACCCTTTCAGATCAACTTTTTGAACCTGGAATTTTGCTGAGTGTTTTTGGTGCATAGGGAGGGTGGGGTGGGCGTCCTCTGGCTTTTTCTGCAATATAGGCAGACAATTTACAAGGCTTTCTTGAAATATGGCTCATTTAAAAAAATAAAAATTGAAGTGGAATTTTAGTGGTTTTAGATTGTGTCAAAAAGTGTTGAAAGTCATACTTGAATTGTCATGGCTTAGACATAGAGTTTAATATATTATATGCATTTATGATGTAATAATTGTTGAAACAGGAAGATCTTACAAATGTTTAAGTAGCTTACAATAAAGATATTTTGAATCTAACTTAGTTGTTGTTAAGTGATACCATCTCTGTTGTCTGATACAAGAACATGAAATTTTTCAAATACGGGGGACTGGGCTATGGGGGTGCACAGTTGACTCTCCTCATAGCTGATTCTTTGCAATGGTCTAATTTATTTTCTGGATTTGGAGAAAATATTTTTGTAGAAAGGAAATTTAAATTTTCTTGAGTAACAATCATTTTCTTTTCTTTTTTCGCCATCTTGTCTATTGACTGTTTTTCTTGTTCGTTTTCTCTGTCATCTTTTTTCCAAACAGGATATTTTTCCTGTGATTCCTGGGGATACTGATTATCGAATATTTGCTGAAGACTATGGGGACATCCCAGGATTGGATATCATATTCCTGATTGGAGGCTATTTTTATCACACTTCATATGACAGGATTGAAAATATTTTGTATGTTTCTTTTATGTATTTTGGAACTAAAGATGTATAAATTTCAGTAGAAAATAATTCAAAAAAGAGATTATCTTTCACATAGGTTGTTTTCCTGCCCTTTCAATTTTTAAGATATCATCCTATTGTTATTTACTATGTTAAACTATAATGTTCAAAATGGTTATTGCAGAAAGTTGGGTCTGTTTTTTGTCTTTTCTTATGAGATCCTATGGTTGCAGACCTGGAAGCATACAAGCTCGGGGAGAAAATTTATTCAGTGTACTAAAGGCACTTGCTAGTTCTTCGGAGCTACAAAATGCCCAGCAAAGAGCTGATAAAACATTAGTGGCAAATAGCACCCTTGGGGATCGACCAGTGTTTTTTGACTACCTGTCCTGGTTTATGGTAGGATTCAACTGAATATTAGTACATATTAACAAACTAATCTAATTTGCATATCACTTGAATGGTATCCGTTTCTAGCACATATATTTATCCCTGGTGATTTCCATGGTTTCCATAAAGATATCTAATCCATAAAAGTATCTATTGTCAACATATTTTATGCTTCTTTGTGTATTGAGGTCAACTTAGGGCATTAATTATCATGAATACTAAGTCTAGTAAAATTGGATCTTCACTTGGTATGAAATAGTTGATAATTGATCGTAAAGAACAATTGTGATATAATAAATATTTGACATCATCAACATGTAAAGGATTTCATAATTTGCAAAAGTTCTCACAGATTGCAAAATGGGGATTTTCTTATATGTAGGTTCTTTATTCAAAGAAAACATCTATGATATTACATCTCTTGCCTATGGCAATTGTTCTTGTTGCTCTGTTGCTTCCCATGTCCTCCAAATTCAGTAATCTGTCCAGGCTTACAAGGATTCGTTATATTATAAAAGGTATGCTACTGCCACACTTCTAACTAGGCTGAATGGATGTTAGGGACTTGTTTCTTTTTGTATTTAAATTCCTGAACTTTTATGCATATTCTGTTTGGCATGACAAATATTATGCAAAATTTTTCTATTATAAGCGATTTTGCTTCCATGACTTTCAGATGCTATTCTCATTTTCTATTGTAGGGTTGATGTTTTCATCCAATTCCATTGATTAAAATGGTAGTACATTTAACATTCACTAAAGTTTACAGAACTAATTAAAAATTAAAGTAGTTAAGTAGGCATAACTAAACTGTATTTCTATTGGAATCTAACTTGAGAGGAATCCAACTGAATCCAACCTTTGCGAATGCTTCTCACAATCTTTATGGAAAGGCAGGTGTATAAATTAAAAGCAAGGACTTTAGATTGTCAGACAAATAGTACTGATCATGTGAATAGTCTTATCGAAAATCGCTGCATTTTAGTATTTACCAATTATTGACTGAAAAACATTGACCAAAGTGCAAGGTTCAATATTCTGTTATGTGTAGTCAACCTTTGTGGGATACAGTATAAAGGGAGACTCTATATATGTAATAAGTATAAATCAATGAATAATAATTACATTTATTGATACATACACATCCATTACATCATATATTCATACACTTTAATGTCTTACACATACCTTATAATTCATTCATCATTCTATCACACATATTTAGTTCATTTCATTCCACATATTTTTCCACACATTTCCACACTTTTTATCTTCCTTTTCCCCCTCTTTATATAGCCTCTTTATGCATTTTCATATTGCCTTTCCATCACATCCTTTCATAATAACCCTAATTATTTTGATAATTAGGAAGTATTTTCCACAGCAAGTCAAATTGTGATACTGCTATCAGGATTTAACTGCGTATTTTTTTAAGTCAAACTCATTGACCCATGTTTCATGAGTGGTGATTCACACAAATCCATCTCCCATGAGAATAAATGGAACTCTTAGCACTCATTGGATCTAGGTGATGCTCACAGAGGTGAAGCACCGGGACTTCCTGGGATGTCACCCATCCCAGTACTACTATTTTATTCCTTCATAATGCCTTTCCATCATATTCTTTCATAATAACTTTAATTATTTTATTCCTTCAAATGTGTTTTATATTCTATAAAATCTTACTCTTTTATATCTTATTTAGACATATTAGAAGTCTTTTAAGGCTATTTAACGGGGGTGTGTAATGGATTTATGGGTCTAGAAATGGCCCAGATGATATCTATGGTGCCTTGCATCCCTATATGTAGGAAAATATGTTTATAGATGAATGCCAAAATTCTGACTGCTGTTACTTGGAGAGAAACAGCGTTCATTGATAATGTAATGTATCTCTATTACAAGAGAGTCAAGCTACTTCACATCCTTAAGAATGCTTTCTATCCCATGATCAATGGATGAGGCTTTATTTGAGAAAGTTAAAACTGCGAATTTATCTAACTAGAAACACATTGATGATGTTTATTAAAAAAATATGCGTTGGTCCTTCGTCGCATCTTTTTTTATTGGGAGACATTTTAGTGAATGATCTAACTGTTAGTGTAGTTTTTTTATTTCCAAGTGGGTTATTTATTTTTCCTTATATTGCTAGTTTTTTCCTACACTTTTAATAATCTTGCTTAGTTTAATAAAGCATGTCTTATTTAGAAAGTGGTTGCAAGGTGTCACCTTCTTACATGTGAGCATCCATTAGCTATCTTAGGAAGATACTTTGCTATCTTTAGTCCGATAGATGGTTGCTCTTCATTGGTCGGTGTTGCCACCTCCTCCCTCTTCTTAGTCTATATAAGGATGCTACCTGGCTTGTATTTGGGATCGATTTCTTTTGCATCCTCTTAATGCTATTTTGCTTCTAGCATTTGCATTACTTTCTTGGAGACTAACTCTATGTTGCTATTTTGATTTTGTATCATTTGCATTCATAGTTTAGATATCTATTCTTTGCACTAGTTTTTTGGGTTATCAATTTTTTTAGATTCTAACACTAACCTTAGTATATATAGATATTGTTGGTTTCTGAAGTGAGTAAATGTGGATAGACTTTTCATTAGATGGCTTAGAAGCATGAAATTGCTGCCAGAAGTGGAAATAGGGATATTAATAAAAATGCTGAACTCCATATGACAGTTGGAAGGAGGAGCTGAAGGCTATACACTTGCACTTCAATTTGTAATCAAGACAATTTCAATGCTTTATGATAATGACTTAAATACCAAAATACTCTTCGGTCACTATTTATCGCAACTACACATATCTAATAGTCAAGTAAAACTTTTCAGATTAGATTTGCTATCATACTGAGATCTGATCAAGCACTGAGCTCAAACAAGGCTTCTCCAAAATATCCTTTAAAAGCTCTGTCTACCTGCCTACAAGTTGAAAGTAAAGACAAGTGCTCCAATGCTTCAATGACAAAAACAATAATCAGTGCTCCAATGCTTCAATGACAAAAACAATAATTAGCGCTCCAATGCTTCATCGACAAAAATAATAATTATTTTTCCTTTACTCAGGTATCTTCTTATATCTATATATGTGCATGATACTTAATTGTGTGCCACATGTATATGGATAGCTGCTATTTTGGACACTATTACAGTATGTACCTTTTACATTCTGGTGCCAACGTTGTCCCATTGCACTCATTTGTTCTATCCTCAAAATTCTGTATGCATCAAAACATGAACAAAATATACAATTGACCAATAGTGAGATGTCCTTCCCCAAACAATCACCAGAAATTTCCACATCAAACATATTAATCAGGCAAAGCATTATCATTGCTGTCCTTGCATACTCAGGTTGTAAATTTGGATTTGTTTAGTGTGTTTGACAGTATTTTTTATTGCAGATGAAAGATTGGAAATGATTATAGAAATGATGCAACGCAGAAAACACCCACTGTTTCAGCATTCAAGGCTGAAGGCCTGACTTTTATTTCAGAGACAGAGAATGTTGTGGCAGTAGTACAAATGCCTAGTTTGTTTCACAAATATGCACAGATATATATTAATGCAAACCAAAGTTCTGTGCACCATCAGGTTCTGCTCACACCAAACTATTGTTAATGAAGGAAAATAACTTATGTCTTATGGCCAGCACCCATCAGATAATAGCATTTACACTTACGTATTGGAAGGCACTTCAGTATATACTATAAATAAATGAATGATTATATACTGGTTGCATCAATCCTGCCAGCTATAGATATGTACGAATGTGTAAGCTCTCACACTTTAACAGAATGGCTCAACAATTGTTCATGGCTTAGCAGTGTTATTTACCATCAGTAATATGAAATTGCACATGTGATACACATTTAGATATTTTCTTCTGAGTTGTGGCAAGCAGGACGAAAAATACTCTGTTGCTGCCTTTTGCAACTATAGTCTTCTAAAATACTTGCCTTCATGTATCGGCTTATCTGTGACATTGAACTGACTCACTTCAAAATATCTGCAAATGTTACTTTTGCCACGATTATATTATAATCACTGACCATTAGAAATATCAAACCCTTCAATGAAAATCTAAGAATAAACCACCGATAAGTCAACCCCTGTTGCAGAATATTAATTTGTTAATGTGTATCTTCTGGACGCCATGGCTTCACATGAAACCGACCAATATTCACATGAAATAATCATATGAAATTTCTTTGTTTACTCAAATCAGATAAAAATACCTCAGACCACAATTCAACTTATTGTTATCGGCAACTTATCTCTGAGGGCAAACAAAAATATCAGCAAATATTGGAGATAAGTCTGTAACTTAACAGGGAAATATCGGGAACTTAAGCAATTGCTTAAATTTAATTGGAAATGCTTGTTTTTTTGTAAAATTCATTAAAGAGATGCATCCAATGAGTCAGTAAATAATTAAACAAACAAAACAAGCTGATCTAGGTATATATAAATGCAACTAGGAAACAAAATCGTAGCCTCAAGTGGAATGTTGATGGCCCGTAGTGATAGTATGATAATCTGAACTTTAAAGCAAACTAAAAATAGCAAATTGTCTTTGTAAACAGTAACTGTAAAACTATAAGCAAATACGAGTGTCAACTGTCAAGTACAATATCAAAATAGGCTACCTCTTCCTCTTTGCCTTCCCAATAGCTCTAGTGAAAACTACTAGAGTACGAGCTGAGGGACTTTAGCCCTAGAAGGCTGTCGTGGCTGTGGCTGGATCTTCATTTTTGGATGTAGATGGTGCTGACACTAGCAATGCCTCCTTATCATTTGTATCCTCCTCACGCTCAGTGCGCTCATCCTCTTCAGTGTCCTTATCAATGTCATCCAATCCCATTGCGAATCCACCCTCTATAGCCTGTCTCTCCAAATCATAGATCTCATCATTTGTGAAGAATGGAGGCTGCTTCTATGATGTCCAATTGCAGTAGGGATCTATGTCATCCAAATCAAGTGGACCAGTTGCTGCTAACTCTACCTTTCTTATGCGCAACTTAAGGTTATAATGCACATAAACAAGGTCATTGAGGCATCTTTGTACCAACTTGTTCCTCATTTTCATGTAAATGGCCTCAAATAAACTCCAATTACGCTCACAACCGGATGAGCTACACAATTGACATAAGATGCATAGGGCAAGTTTTTACAGATTTGGAACATTTTTACCCCAATTTTGCCACCAAGCAAATGCAAGATAAATGGTGAAGTGCTAGAAAACAAGCTGAAAATATGTAAGTTTTTATCTACTTATCATGCAGGAGAAAAACAGCAAAAGTCCAAAATTCAAATATTGTCCCTAGGGGTTAAGTGTTCCTTCCTCTTCTTGCCAAGTCTAAGGATAATTTCTCTCTTGATGCATTCTGAAACACTTCCATCTCGACCACTATGAGGTCTCTCAACTCAACATTAGATACCATCCTTTGCATGCAATCAATGAAGCCCTCCACAACCTCTCCATTGGGAACTGCATAGGATAGAGAGAAGCGAAAACTATCAATAATTTACCACATGGGGTCAAATTTGAGGTTGCCCCCCTTGTAGTAATTTTTTATAGACTCTTTGGCCCTATCTATGGCCTCGTAAAGATACCCCATTGGGGTTTTCTCCCCATCTACCAAGTGGAGAACTTTAACCAAGGATTTCGTCACCTATAATTGAAAAGTAGAAAACGATTATCATTAATAAGAGACTAGAGCTAGAAGTCAATAATGAAAGACTTGATTATTGAATAGAGCAAAATTAAATATTCAACTTGTAAAGCTTCCAAGTTACCTTGACAATTTCTATAGCACCATTGAGAAAGTGTTTGTCAAAGAAATGTATGCAACACTCTATCCATTAGGTTTCTTTGAATAGCTTGAGTTTAGCCATTCTGGACTCACAAGCAATTGCTTTGAAGGATTCAAAGAGCTAATAACAATTTACAATGTTAAGAAAATTGTTGCAAACCTTGTGGTAGTAGGTCTAACCAACTCCTTCTCATGGGTGAAATCTCTCATCAAGTGGAGAACCTGTTGGGTCCCAAAATTGTAGATTGGAATCCTATGAGCCTTGCCTGCTCGATGTTGGGATATCCAACCGGTTAAGGCCAACATGACGGGATCAATCAATGTGATCCAAATCCCTTGTGCTTCTGGCTCTGCAAAACCGAGGTGGGTGTACCTGATCCTGGACAACAACTTTAAATCCAAGAGGCTTGTAGTAGATAAATTAAAACGCGAATGCAATAAAAGCTTTCAAAACGGCAAGAATTATGGAAAGTTTTAAGATTGCGAATTACGAATTAAGAATAATAAATGTGATAATGTTTCAAATAAAAAATGATTATAGATTAATGCAACACAAATATATTAATTCCTCAAAGGAAAGAAATGGAAAGGTTGCCAACATATGGATTGTGAATCAAGAATAAAAGACCAGTGCTTAATTAAATGGGCAATCAGAGTCAATATTATAAGTTGAAACGTACAACTTTATAAAGTCTAATATATTTAAACTATAAACAATTTCAATAATTCATACGTGACGGATCAATTATAAAAATGCAATTTTAAACTAGTCTACGTTGCACTTTTACTCTTGCGAAGACAAACTAGACATAAATACAAAAATAATTAAATATTTCACAATATTTATGTTTGTCAAATTTAAAATGCAATAATGACCCAGTCCACTTATTTGAATATTAAAATATTTATAGAAATTAATAATTTTTTTTATAAAGGACACAACTTAATAAAAAATTAAAACTCTAATGCAAATAAATTAAAATAAATATTTCTTACTGATCTGGAAGTAAAATTATACTGGAGACACTCCCGACAGATGATTTATCCAATATAGTTCGATTCTAGATCGCACAAGAATTCATTTGATAACCCACCATCCACAGGCTTAGTTCAAAAAATCATTTCTTTACCGATAGAAAATAAAATATATCATAGAGCATAGGATTGGTAAAATTTTAAAATACAAATATGAAATTGAAATTGTCTCCCTTGTTTGATTTTACATGTCATATTTATAAACAACGAAAAGGCACTATGCCTTTTCCAAAACAATTGTAACTTTTCATAACAAATAACTGATCGATAAATCCTTCAACCTTTGCACAAAAGAAAACTTTAATTAGGAACGATTGAAGCATATAAGACAAACAAGAGCACTAATCATATTTTAACTTTCCACATATCAAACAAATCTTGAGATCTCCATCACCGGGCATGCGACTCCTGCGCGTACACCAAACTCCTGACGGTGCCAAACTGTTTTCCAGACCACTTTGAACATCTCCGTCTTGTTCTGCATCTCAGGATTATAATATTGTTTGTATGCGTGAGGCAGCACATAAAGATTTTGCCACATATCGAGTGTCTCCATTGCAACGATATGATGCACCATGATACCTTTCCTATTTTAGACGGCTCCATCCAAATGTACACCTGCCACAGATATTCAAAATGCTATAAGTAAACTATATCAATGATAGTTTTATGGGAAATATTTACCAGAAGGCCCTGTGGAAGGCACTGATGCTGAGAAGAACAAGTTTGATTTTATCATTATGGATTGCACATATCTGCTTTTGCCCTAAAGCTTCTTTATACTCGACTTTCATGGATAGAGAGCAATCTCAAACATCTTCTGGAATCACCAGAATTTATCTTCTCTAACCACTGCTGCTGACCTGATAATTTAATAGTAATCCTTCGAACAAACAAATGCAATATTTATTACCCTGTGATGCACAACCATACTCATCTTTGGATATAAAATATTTAAGAGCAATGATTGTACGATGGCAATATACATCTGATCACTCAAACATGACTTGGTTATAAAATATCTAATCTTCGTGACTTGTATAGGCACTTCTTGTGTGGCTTCACTTATAGACATTTTCAGACTTTGCTGGCTAATTCCTATATGCTCTCAGAATCTGAATATTCATTCATTCTACAAGGGCTTCTCCATGTCTTTGGCCTTGGCAATCTCACATCCAACTTTACTAAGCACAGATGGAGTTTTGCTTGTAAGCTCTCTGTCTGTTTCTAAGCTCTGAATGGCACCATTGGAATTTGAAGAATGGGCAATTGTTAAGGGCTCATTGGACATTATCAATTGATTTCCAATATACATTTTTTATGCCAAAAGCACCAATTTGTCTGCACTGATGAATATTCCTTGGTGAATAAAAACAATTTAGGAACAACTATGCTCCTTAGATCTGCACATACTTTACTGCTGTTGGTACACACAAGGCAAGTTTTGCATATTTCCTTAGCAAACTCCCCTTGTATCAGAATTTCCGTAACATCTATATCTAATGTGTTTCTTACTGTCAATATTCATTATGCATTATTTTGCATGCATTCTTTTGTTTTGAAAATGTTTCTTGTGCATCTTGGATTCTGGTTTGGAAACTTTCCACCATTTCTTGATATAATACACATTTGCCCTCAGAATTCCTTTCCTGAAGTGAAGACAGCAGCTATATTGCAGGCTTGAGGTTGTGAAATGGCTGCATGTGATGAACAACTTCCAATAAATGATTCAACCTCTGACAATATTTGACATGATAATTCGAATAATGCCTTGATAAAAGAACAAAAAGATCAATTTGAAAATCCTGCCCAATGGTTGGAAAAATGCCTGTCACAGTAATCTCATTCAATCCTATTTCCCTGTGGGAATTTGTTGTAAAGGATATGAAAGCCTCCACTTGTAGGATTTTTTCAAAATCTTCATATAGGGATATTTTATCAAATTTTCAACATCATTTCACAAATGGAGACCTAAATTTTTAGGCTCCATCAGAACCCAAGGGTGATTGTAGATTTATTTTCAGTGTTACACCGGTGAGGGGGTGTGGCGATATAGGGGAATATCGGGACAAGTTTCAGGTGCAGGATAAAAGGGCCTCAATTTTCGAACAACGGGGGTACGGGGGGGGTTGGGGGGGGCGGGGGGGTGGGGAAGGTTGCATAGTATACATATATGACTGAAAATGCTAATTATGAAATGATACTTCAATATAACATACCAATTATAGTGGAATGTAGAAAATTGAAATGTGATCCACAAACCATAAGTTAAAACTTGAAACTTGAAACTTCATAACATTACCAATGAGCATTGAACTTAGTAAAATTATAAATACTAAATTTTTTAAATATAATAGTAATTTTTTTCATTTTTTAACTTTTCTAGCTAGTTGTCGGTCACACCTCGCATGCACTTGGGATGCACTCGTGTCCCTGCGTCTCGCATGGGTGTGCCAAACAGTGCGGCCGTGTTTTGGCCGTGGTTGGGGTACGTGCACCTGGTGCAAGGGGTTTTAGGGCAGGTGCATGCACTCGAGTTATATTGTGTATTTTGTTATCTTACTTGCATCCTCTACAACTGGTCTCACCTAATCTAATTTTCCTATGTCCTCCAAAAAAAGGCCAAGGACATGTGCTACACAATGTAATAACCCCAACTGGTTATAACTTTTTCAAACACCAAATTCTTTTATGCTTCAGTTAAATACCAAATTCTTTTATACTTAAGTTGTTTGACATTTCGTCAAACACTTTGCGAGCAAGAGATATATTGCATATGTAAATTCTGATTGCTTTCTAAATGCCAAACTTTTAATAAATATGCTTCCAAAGAACACACCAAACAACTAACAATGAAGATGCAATTGTTTTTGAATAACATTGATTACAAAAGATTTTACAAACCCTACCAATGCCCTAAATATCTACTCTCAAATAATGCAAAATGTAGTGGATAAAAACCTGGAATTGCTCCAAAAACATGAATTTTCCTATAGCAAATTCCAACTTATTCCTTACTCCACAAAGCTGGCCCTAGGCCACAAATTTGGGACAATCAAAAGACTGATTTGCCTTCTCCAACAATTGCAACCCTTCAGAAGATATTTCACCACCTCAATTATGCAAATCAATGGGAGTATTCATTCCCAACGATCAATATAACAACTGCAGAAACCCTTGGCTCCACAAGCTATCTAGAAGAATAGATGGCAACACATTCGATGCTCAACAATGAGGCTGCCCTCCCTCTGTATTCTTTTACTTCACCTTTCTAGAAGGAAATAAAATATTATTTAATTGCACTATCTAGAAGCTTCCCCCTTTCCAAGGCAATAATTAGTTGTACTTCTAGAAAATGCACTTTTTAAAAGCTTCCCCCTTTCCAATACAATAATTAGTTGTGCTTCTAGAAAATTAAATTAATTAAAACCATTTAATTTTAATTTTTTTAATGACTTTATAAGAAATTACTTTAATCAATTTCTCCTTATTTCTCCACTTAGCCTTTGGAGAATGTAAAGGCTAAGAACTCCACTGAGATGCTAAAAAGATGGGGACATTACAGTCCGCCCTTCTTGAAATTGCTTGTCCTCAAGCAATCTCAACTCTGGATGCTGCAAAATTTTTGCATTCTTCCAAGTGGAATCCTCTACTGGCAGGTCCTTCCATTTCACCAAGTACTCCGTGATAGTATGTCTCCTCAAATTCCTCTCCCTGAACTCAACAATAGCCTTTGGTACTAAAACCAATTTCCCCTCATCATCCAAGGGTGGAAGCACTGTAGAAGGAACAATCTGGTGTCCTAATGCCTTTTTGAGACGTGACACATGAAAAATATTATGGACTCTGCTCTCTGTTGGTAAATCCAACTCGTAAGCCACCTCTTCAACTCTCTTGATCACCCTAAAAGGCCCATAATAATGTGGCTTAAGATTTTTGGCGCCACTCTTCCTGAGAGTGGACTGACGGTAATGCTGCAACATCAAATATACCATATCACCTACCTCAAAAGTCAGCTCAGTCCTCTTTTGATCGACATACTGCTTCTGTTGATTTTGTGCTTTGGTGATATTATCCTTAAGAGCCTTCACAATGTCCTAGCTCTCCTATAATAAGTCTCTAGCATTGGGCACTGTATTATCTGATAGCAACAAATCCATGAAACTTGGTGCCTCATATCCATATAATGTCATGAATGGTGACATTTGGATAGACATGTGATAAGTGGAATTATAACAATATTCACATAGATATATCCACTTAACCCAAGCCTTCTATTGCCCTGCTATGTAATTCCTAAGGTATACCTCCATCCATTTGTTCACCATCTCTGTCTAACCATCTGTCTGGGGGTGGTAGCTAGTACTCGGAGTGAGATCTGTGTTGCACAATCTAAACAACCCCTGCCAGAAGTGAATCATAAACTTGCTATCCCTATTCCTGATAATGCTCTGAGGTAAACCATGCAACCTAAATACCTCTTTGAAGAATAAATCTGCCACCTGTGTAGTAGGGTATGTAGTGTTGGTTGGGAAGAAGTGGGCAAACTTTGTAAAACGATCAACAACATATATACAGTCTCTACCCTGGGCTCTTGGTAGTCCTGTGATGAAGTCCATGGATAAACATTCCCACTTCCTATCAGGAATCAGAAGAGGCTTAAGTAAGTCGGCTGGGTAAGAGTGCTCCCGTTTATTTTGCTAGCAAGCAGGACACTCTCTTACATATTGCAACACCTCATCTTTTAGCCCTTTCCACGAAAAATGCTCACGAATTTGCTGGTAGGTGTAAAAACCTGGATGTCTTGCCATAGGTGAGTCATGATAAACTCTCAACACCATCCTCTTCACCTTTGACCTTGGCACCAAATAAATGCGCCCTTTGGAAATGATGATCTCATTCACAAGGGTGAAATCACTATTCTAGATCGATCCATCTATGAATCCCGATGCCCATGTATCTTTTGCATACTCTACAAGGATAAAATGTCTCCAATCAGCTGATATATCGGTCATCAGCTGATACATTTTGTGTCCCTTGAAATAGTTAAATATCAAAATCATATGCATGTAATTTACTTACCCATTTCTGTTGTCTGTCATTAAGATCTCACTTCCCCATGAAATGTTTCAGGCTATTGTGGTTGGTTTTTATTTTGAATTTGTTACCCACTAAATATTGCTTGAATTTGGTCAAAGCATGCATTATGGCCAACATTTCCTATCATAAATGTTGAAGCTCTTCTCAAGCCCCCTTGAGCTTACTACTCTCATAAGCAATTGGGTGCTTGTCCTGCATAAGCACCGCTCCAACACCTTCGCCAGATGCATCACATTGGAACTCAAAAGGTTTGCTAAAATCTTGTAATGCTAGCACTGGACAAGAAGTCATCAACTCCTTATATTTATCAAAACACTCCTATGCCTCAAGAGTCCATAAGAAAACTCCCTTTCTCATCAAGTCCGTCACGGGTGCTGCATGCCTAGAATATCCACTAAAAAACCTCCTATAGAACCCACACAACCCCAAAAATCCTCTCAACTGTGTCAAGTTCACTAGAATAGGCCACTCAATAATAGCACGAATCTTTTCAGGATCCATCCGCACTCCTTAAGCATTGATAATGTGACCTAGATATAATAACTCTGATAATCCCAAATCACATTTGGACTCCTTTGCATACAAGGACTCCTTGCTTAGAATGCTCAATACAGTGTCTAAGTGTCGCACATGCTCATCCCATGTCCTACCATACGCCAGGATGTCATCAAAGAAGACTAACACAAATATCCTCAACTGATGTTGAAAAACCTTGTTCATTGTGGACCGAAAAGTAGCTAGAGCATTAGTTATCCCAAATGGCATAACTACAAACTCAAAATGGCCACAATGACATCTAAATGTTGTCTTCTCTATATCCCGCTCTCTGACTCGGATTTGATGATAGCTTGATCTCAAATCAATTTTGGAGAAGAAACATGCTCCATGTAGCTCATCTAATATCTCATCAATCCGTGGGATGGGTTACCTATTTTTTATAGTCTTCTTGTTCAAGACCCTGTAATCTATGCACATCCTAAGAGTTTCATCCTTCTTCACCAAAACCACAGAAGAAGCAAAAGGTGACTTACTTGGTCCAATGTACCCCATAGTAAGTAGTTCTTTGATGGTTTTCTCAATCTCATCCTTCAATCCCTTTGGATGCCTGTAGGGTGTGATCATGATGGGTTTAGCACCTTCCTTTAACTCAATAATATGCTCAATACCTCTATCTGGAGGTCTACATGGTGGTATTTCATTGAAAACCTTGTAGTGCTTGATTCTCAGTTCCTGTATGTCTAGGTGATATTTTGATTTTTGCTGCCCCTGTAATGACATTAAAGTGCAATGGGCTGCCCACTCAACGTGGTCATGTCTCAACAAGCTCTCCATGTGTTTGCAAGACATTATCTTAAACCCACTGTCATGAATGACCTTAAGTATATGGGTCTTCCCTTTTGACTGAAACTTCAACTCCATATCTCTCAAATTGAGAGTGAACTCCCCTGTGTCATGTAACCAAGTCATATCCAAGACCAAATCTGTATCACCCATGTTAACAACATAAAAATCTGCTTTGAAATCAAAATTGTTAATCTTTAGGGCAATCTTTCTATCACATTTGAGGATGTAGCCATCAACTACCCTCACTCTTAGACCCTCAAATTGCTCTGTCTGTATTCCACGCCTCTCAATCAATCTGGAATCAATAAAATTGTGAGTAGCATCTGTATCAAGCAAAGTAATAACTTGCTGACCAGCCAATACCCCTCTCATCCTGAATGATCTCTCTTGTTGTACACTAGTGAGACGGGCCTCCTTAAGTCTACCCTCAGTCTTCTCATCACATATATCATCTGCGCCTTACTTTTCTTCAATTGACTCCTTATTTTTAGATTGCTAGTCTGAATTTTTAGAATCAAAATCCTCATAATAAGCCTATATAACCTTGTTTGCTTTTCCCTTTGGCCTCAAAGGACAATCATGGTTCATGTCACAGGGTCCTTTACAATAAAAACAGAGTTTTTTCTTCCTTGAATCATTCAATGTCTCTCTATTCAAAGGAGCAAATGATTTATCTTTATTTTTCGCCTTTGTTTCATTCCTCTTAGGTTTCTTGAAGAATGGTTTGTCTTTGCTAGATAATGCACTCTTTGACTGAAATTTATTTACTAGGGCTGCTTGTTCCATACTTCTAGCCTTCTTAATCACTTCTTGCAAATTGAATGGATCAAAGGCTTTTACCCAACCCTTTAGTGGCTCGGATAATTCCTTTGTGAACAAAACAACCAATCTCCTATCTGATATATCTGGCACCATAACGGATAGCCTCTAAAAGTCACTAATGAAATACTCCAATCCGCTTGCTTGTTTCAACTGTGCCAACTCCCTAAAATAGACTTCTGGATCCTTCTTATCAAACCACTCTACCAACCTGTCCACGAAGTCTTAATATGAAGTCACTTGGTTATGCTGAAGGGTAACCATCCCATAGTACCACCAATCATGTGCAACTCCCTCTAAATGTAGCGTAGCATATTTTATTGCCTCCACTTTTGTCATAGGTCTCAATGCTAAGAAGATATCAAGCTTGTGAATCCAAGCTTGAGCTGTCATTATGCTACTTCCATCAAATGTAGTTAAGGAAAGCTTCCTTGTAGCCTGCTTTAATTCATTATCCTTGCCACAAGGTCTCCTATTCAGTCTGATTACATGGTAGCATTCTCTTCTTTGGTTCATAAATTGCTCAAAAGTCATTCTCTCTGGTACTTGCAGTGCCAATAATTCCCATTTATCATTAGCAGCCATAAGGATATCTGTAAATGTCCCATCCTCAACTTCCTTTGCTGGCTCCTATACTGGTTCCATTCTAACAAAGGTAGGACGTGTGGGCTTGTCTGCTATTCTAGAAAGAGTTCTATGAGCTCTAGGTGACCCCACTGCACTCCTATTATCCCCTTGTTCTTGATTCCGTATGTCTTGTGGGTTCATGCGCTCAACCATGGTGGTGAGTGCTTGCAGAGCCTGAGCCATCCGCTCTTGTCCTATAACCATTGCTCTAAAAAATTCCCTTATTTCTTGATCCTCATTCCTATTGTCTCTTGATGGGCTACGCTTTTGTCTGTCACCCATGGTGTCTGGCTGCCTATCAAAATCTTGTTCTCTATCAAACAAAGCTTGCTTGCGAGTGTAAAATCTGTGAGAGCCAACCCCAGGTGGCTGCATGTGATTGCTAAACCCTCTGGATGACAGGATTTAGCTTTGATACCAATGTAATAACCCCAATCGATTATAACTCCAACTGATTATAACTTCTTCAAACACCAAATTCTTTTCTGCTTTAGTTAAACACCAAATTCTTTTATACTTTAGTTGTTTGACATTTCATCAAACACTTGGCAAGCAAGGTATATATTGCATATGTAAATTTTGATTGCTTTCTAAATGCCAAACTTTTAATAAATATGCTTCCAAAGAACACACCAAACAACTAAAAATGAAGATGCAATTGTTTTTGAATAACATTGATTACAAATAGGAAAATATGCATCTAGATCAATAAGACATTAGGGCAACAAATTCTGATATAGAACTCTGATATAAATCAGGTTACAATAGATTTTACAAACCCTACCAATGCCCTAAATATCTACTCTCAAAGAATGCAAAATGTAGTGGATAAAAACTTGAAAACATTAATTTTCCTATAGCAAATCACTGTAGAAAATTCCAACTTATTCCTTACTCCACAAAGTTGGCCCTAGGCCACAAATTTGGCATAATGAAAAGACTGATTTGTCTTCTCCAATAGTTGCAACCCTTCAGAAGATATTTCACCACCTCAGTTATGCAAATCAATGGGTGTGTTTGTTCCCAACGATCAATATAACAACTATAGAAACTATTGGCTCCACAAGCTATCCAGAAGAGTAGATGGTAACACATTCGATGCTCAACAATGAGGCTGCCCTCCATATTTATTCTTTTTCTTCACTCTTCTAGAAGGAAATAAAATATTATTTAATTGCACTCTCTAGAAGCTTCTCCCTTTCCAAAGCAATAATTAGTTGTATTTCTAGAAAATGTACTTTTTAGAAGCTTCCCCCTTTCCAATACAATAATTACTTGCACTTCTAGAAAATTAATTTAATTAAATATGAAGTCACCTTTTAATTTTAATTTATTTAATGACTTTATAAGAAATTAATTTAATCAATTTCTCCTTATTTCTCCATTTAGCCTTCAGAGAATGTAAAGGCTAAGAACTCCACTAAGATGCTAAAAAGATGGGGACATTACAAACAAGGAGATTGATAAAGTGTGTTATACTTATCTTGGAGGATCCTACCTACTGCCACATGTGCTGTTACATTGTCAGTTATTATTTGCACCACATTAGCAACCCCCACCTCAATCACAACTTGCTCGAACATTAGAGCTAACGTTCTAGCTGTCTTTATCTTATACGAGGCATCCTAGGATTTCAAAAAGACCGCTTGATCCTTGCAAGTAACCAAAAAGTTGATGATGGTATTGTTTCTTCCATCCGTCCATCCATCTAAAAGTATGGTGCAGCCAAATTGTTTCCATTGCAATCTTTGATCATCAACTGCATCTTTTGCCCTAGAAACATCATCTTTGAGCAACCTACATGTGTGAAATTAAATCAACATTCAGTACACAACTTTGATTAAAAAAAGTGTATATTGAACAAAAATAAGTAAATTGTAAAATTGTAAAACATTCAAAAAATAAAACAAGTGAATTAACCTCCCACTCAAATCTTTAGGAGTAGGCACCTTGTAACCTTTTTCTGCCACATAAATTCTTGTAACAAATTTCATTCAATAGGGACTAGTTGCAACATAGAACGAGATGTTGGTGAAAACCCAAAAATGAACACAGTGAATGTCAACTTTCCGATGCACATTGTTGTTCCACATAGTGCCCTCCAGTGATGGTTGTGCTCCAGTCGTGTTCCTATGCACAAAAAAGCCATCTAAGGAAGATGTGTGTGGTAGTGGTCTACTAGTACCAGTGGAAGTGAAGCCATGGGAATGTTAGATTTGAGGATCGATGGGCCACGCTATGAGTTCACTATGCCCTCAAGTGCTTCTTCTTCCTCAATGTTTGCTTGGATACCTAGTCACAACTCACAATATTTTATTATGAAATGAATCAATGATCATTGTTTTAACAAAATCTCCGAACAAATGATGGTGATTGTAAAATAATAAAAGATTCTTAAAAAGGAGATAGTGTGAGTCTTGAGATACCTTGTGATTCAGAAATGACTGCCCTCTTCGCCAATTTTGCCCTTTCCTTTTGCGACTTTTTCTATTGTAGGGCACATAGCAAGTCATTCATCGGTGTCTTTATTTCAAGCGTGGTGTTGTCACAAACCTTTGTGCTACGCTTTGTGATCCCTCCAAGGTGGTATTTTAAACAAGATGCCTCCACTAATAACTTTTCCACATTTTATGCATATCATAGTATTATAGTTGGGTCCTTCAAAAGCATATTTCCATGCCTTGTCTCTAGCCCCTTTTGGGCTTGTTCCTACATGTCTTCATGCACATGCATCTACTAGGGCATTGACAAACTCAATTGTAGAGATATCTGTATTTGCCATTTTGTCGCAGAATCAACCTACACATGTCACATACAAAATGAGGGCACAAATTTATAAATTCAGTAAAGTAATTTAGAAACAAACTAAGTTTGAAACTTTAGATGAGTTTAAATATAGCTGAAACTTGAAAGAAAAAAAAGAAAAAAATGATAGGTTATGAAACTTTTGAGAAAATTGTTAATTTTTTAAAATTTTTTAAAAAACATTTGGTGTTAGATCTTATTCATTACCTTCTAAAAGGAGTTATAGCAGATTGGAAATGGTTTGTATAAACTTGGATGCATTTAATACAAAGACAAAATGATTTTAAAATAAAAGAGAATTGTTTTTGAAGACTTACTTGTGAATCCGAATTTGCTTGAAAGATCTCTTCCAATCCATTCCAAATTTGCTCCAAATCCTCTCTAAGTTGATCTAGAAGGCTGCAAAGGATGGCCTTCCTCCTATCAAGCCTTTCTACCCTCTCCAAAGCTCAGTTGGCATTCTGAAATTGTGTTTTGGCCCTTTGCTTGGCCGTTACAGTTTATGCAACCCTGCGAGTGCGAGAAAACATGTAGTTATCGCCGATATCTTCGTGATAAATTAGCAGATTGTTGGTGATATTATGAAATTTCTCGACAACACTAACTTCTAGCAATTTCTTGGCGATATTTTTGTGATAAGGCGATCTATGCCTCATACCAAATACGAATATAAAAGACCTCCAAATTTCTTCATTCATGAAATTTAAGTTGACCTTTACAAATATTTCTTCAATAGAGACTTCACAAATTTGGCACAAGTGTAGACTCCATCATGAAATCACTGCTTAGGAAGAGCTAGGTTTTTGCGCAACCTTTTATAGAACTCTTGAAGGATTTTTTCATGAGACATCATAAGTGTTTATCAAATCCGAAAGCATTGACAATATTTTGGAAATTGGGGGATGATAGGGAACAAATTTTGGGGGAAATATTAAAGTTGTAAAGTTAATCATGGCAATTGTATAACAAAAATATTTCATGGTTCAAAATTTAAAGTTCAAACTCAATGTCTCAAACATCAAATTGCAATGATGCCTCATTAGGGCTATCATTAACAAAAGAACTAAACCTATCACTCTTTGGCTGAAGTTGTGCTTTGTCTAATGTAGTCTCGACCAATCGTTGTTGCACATCATCGTTCAAATTTTGAAGCTTAAATTCGAAAGCCTCAAAACTTCAAACTACAATGATGCCCTATTAGGGCTATCACTATCAAAAGAGCTAAACATATCACTCTTTGGCTGAAGTTGTTCTTTGTCTAATGTAATCTCTAAATATCATTGTTGCACCTCCTCCTCATTTTGCTTAAAATCATTAGCATTGACATCCCAACGTGTTGTTGGAGTTTGTTGATACTTAGTAGTATGTCGATACTAAAGTCTCAAGGCATTGTCAATAGAAACTAGGTTTTTTTAAAATTTAGAGGTAAGTTTTTTTTTTTCTCTTCATCTTGTGTTTGAAGCTATTGGTGGACCAATTTCTCTTTCCAGAAGAGGAACTATCAATATGTGAAAGTAAATGCATGGAAAGTTGTGATGTCCTTCCCACAAAATTTCCACCATCCAATGTTTTTTTCTTCTATGAAAGTGTTCCTATCCATCAAGCCTCTAGTTTGTTGAATGTAGAAGCCTCTTCATTGGTCTTGCTCTTCATCTTATGAACGGCCTTCATAGACCCCTCCATTACTGAATCATCTTCAAAAGGTAGAATTTGGGCAAGTCTAGGTGTTGTACCAGTTGGAATGAAGAGTAGAATCAGCTACGTGAAGAGGGGTCTTGATTTTGTTCTACCTATTTGTGACAATAGGCTTCCTATCGTCTTCATAGAATTGTAATCTAGGATCCTTGTCGCAATTTTCTTGCCTCATTTGATCAAGCATCTAGTAAAAATTAAATTGCTCCATGTCTTAGAGTTTGTTTGCACATGTACCAATTAAATATTGCCATATGATTTTCACAGTAATTTCTTTTAGGAATTGTAAAGAATTAGGTGCCTCATAGCTCAGTTGCACCTTATTTATAGGATAGATATTTCCATTTTCGAGGACTGAGCTATGATGCATTTATATTTGTAGGTCTTGAAAAGTAGTTTTGTTTAGATATTGCTATCAGTATCTATATAATTCTTTTTTCATTATTTATCAATATTTAACATGTATTATTAATATTTAATATGATTGAAAGATAAATTAAATCTACTATTGTTTAATATTAATATGGTAACAATATAGTATTTAATAAACTTAATAAAATATGTTATTTTAGTATTACTATTCTAAGGTTGCATTGGAACATTGGTTTAAACCCTTATAATGATTGCTGCAAGTTATATTTGTAAACAATTAAATAAGACAATGAACTTTAATTCTTAATATTTATTAAGTATGGTGACAATAAATTATTGTGGATGTTAGTTTTAAAAGACATTTAAGATTTTTGGACATTGTATGAGGAAGATGTTTAAAATAGTTTCCAATCTCTTAGTAATTTCTTTCATAACCAATTTGTAAAATTATAGCAGGTTTTGATGTCTACAAGTATTCTAATTCATTGAACTGCAGGTATGACTTTACATGCTGCAGGCCTTGTTTTGGCAGTAATAGTACCAGCAGTGCTTGCTTTCTTGAGGTTGTTAGTTTCGAATTCAGCCATGGTCTGGTACATGCCCATCTATCACTATATAGTAATCACTCTCCAAATATTGTGAAAAGAGATTAAGTTTAAACAAAGATTAATATTGGTCTCTCTTGTTCTTGTTTCTCTTCAAACCAGATGTAGTATGCCTTAGTCAAATGTTTACAAACTATATGGTATAAATTGTAGTATTGTAGTTAGCATAAGTTGCCTGCAAAGCTAATTGCATTGGAAATAGTAAAAAACTAAAATGCAACTGCAATGTTTTGGGAAGTTGTCCCTATTTGAATTTCAATGGTTATCTATATATTTTAATTTGGAAATGCTGGAATTGAGTACTGCCTACTTTTTTGTCAGCTGCTGTTAGAATGCCATGGAAGTTCTCTACTTAGCTTTTCATGCTCTTTTTTTCTTTCTAGAAGCATGTGTGGATCTTTTTTTGAAATGTCAGAACCAAATATTTTCACTTCTAATTTAAATGTCTTTGGAATGCAGGTATGCTCACCCCTCCTTGGCACTGCTTATGTTTGTGCCAGGGGCTCTTCTTGGCCTATTATTACCAAAGTTTTTATGGGGATTGTCATTAGCCAATGATCTTTCAGCCACCAGTAAACATTCTAGCGAGGTAACTTCATTTATCAATTCATGTAGCTAAAAGTCTGCAAACGAATCCCCTATTCATGTGCATGATATATATAGACTAACCTGGACTGAATTGGTTAATTTTTTTAATGTTTAATTGAAGCTAAATGGAAGGACTTGTAATGCATAAATATGATGTTACAGACAGACACATGCAGTATAAACATTGAAGGAAATTTCCCAGCTATTAGTGGCATCATAGTTTGCAGACCCAGACTCAGAGAGTACTTGGCAAACCCAAAATTTTCATCTGTGGAAAAACTTGACAAAATCTCAGGAAAAATTCAGCAACTTAGAATGCACTAAACGTTAAAATGTCATAAAGAAATGTATTTCTTTTGTAAAATTCATTTACAAAATGTATTAAACTAAAAAATGGCATACTGAAGAGAAAATGCAAGGTTTTATAACAAAAACACGTGAAAAACACAGTTTAATCAGCGTTATGCCCGTATCAACATTTTTACCCTTTTTTCATCTATACAAGCACGAGATTTAAACTCGTGAAAACTTACCAAGCAAAAAAATATAGAGTACTTAGCAACTAAGAGAGTACTCGCAGAGTTGCAAATGCCAAATTATTAGTGGCATTTACTTCACTTGAAAAGTTATACACTTAACACTCTTTGTGGCCTATAACTAATGCCTTGGCAATGTTTGAACACTCATAACATAGCAGCCTTGAGCAATGAGAAGAGAATGAGTTATGTGTGAGCGACGAATGAGACGTAGGAATAAATCTAATGTTTGTGTCTTGTATATTGTTAGTCATATAAAAGATACTATTCAGTATGGTTTAGATTTTCAATGTATATTTTGGCTGTTATTTTTAATTTTTTCTCTAAGAAAAATATTGTTAACAAATCCCCCTGCTTTGCCCTGTGTTTTCAAAGGCATTTTACTCAGGGCTTTGCACTAAACTTTGAAACGTCTGAGATATATTTGAGCCAAATACACTGTCTTAGGATGTGCATAGGGCGTACATAGGAGAAATCTCAGCTGTGATCCAGATTAGTGAATTTTTTGTTGATTATTAATTTACTTTGCGCCCCCTTTTTAGGTTTAGAGATGTCCATACAGTGAACATTTCTATGTGCATATTTTTTGGTGAATTTGATGTGATTTTGAAAATACTGTCTGAGCAATGTAGGGACAGAAATTATTCAGTTGCCAATCTAGGGATTTAGTAAGAATTGATTTGATAATTTCCAAGGAATATGGCAAGAATTATTTCAGCTTTGAAAGAAATTGGCAAGAATTGAATATCTGTTCTACAAGATTCTAGAATAAACATGGCCAAAAATAATGTATATAAACAACCGATAGGCAATAAGCATTGTAAATAAGGGAAGAGGTGAGTCAAAGGAAGGATGATAAATATAGCATCATTTGTAGACTCAAACTCAGAGAGTAGATGGCAAGCGCAAAATTCTCAACTTTGGAAAAACTCGACAAAAACTCCTGTAAAATTTGGCAAATTAGAATGTCTTAAAAATTTAAATGTCTTGTGCAAATTTTTTTTTTCTTTTCGTAAAACTCAATTACAAATGGTCTTGAATTAAAAATTAAAATACAACATTTCGAAAGAGAAAATGCAAGGTGTTTTTTAGCAAAAACAATATGTAAAAAAATGTCAACATTTTAACCCATATTTTTTGTGTCTTGTTGATGCGAGTTTTGTTCCTCTACAACATAGAAAATCAAATACTTGACGTTTCGAGATCAAACACTACATGTCCAACTCTCTCTTGAATAAGGCCACTTCCCATGCTAAGCTTGCAAAGTAAGATCATGAAATGACTTCAAAGTTCCTTCAATTTTGGATACTCATCCAGTGAAATAATTTGATTTTCTCGTATCACTAAGGGGACAATATGCTGTTCAATCAATGTATATCCACTGAGTTCTATAGATTTGACTTCACAACGTGCCATAAAAATATATTTGGTTTTCCGGTTGTCCACTTCAACTTAAACTGAAACTTGCTAACTTCAACTACTACTCAACTATGACTGCAAGGAAGTATGGATAAACTTGACTAGATGCAATCTTGTCGGTGACTCCACCCACCTAGTGAAGCTTCTAAGGTATACTGAAATGATTTTCAAATTAATATCTCCTCAATCCCATCAATGAATGCAAACTAAAGATTAAATATCAATTGAAGTTAAGTACTTTCAATCGTTGGCTCATCACACAAGGCACTCCTACCATCAACATTAGGTTAGTGGCCTAGTTTACATCAAGTCAAGCAAATAAACATCCAAACGTTGTTTCATCCAACCAAACTACTTCTAAGCAACATGAAATGAAATCTACTCCAAGTGAGCGATTGAAGAAACCATTCAACACTTACACAACAACATTAAGTAATTCACCATGAGGACCGACAATAAGTCATCAATCACTTTAACAACATAATGGTAAGAATTTCAACGAGTCTCTCCATTAGCTAGTCTACTTCTACTTTTAACTCTCTAAGCTTATCTCCTCTAATCTAGTGAGTTACAAATTAGAAGGTCTTGGCCTTCTATACCAATTCAGTTAGAGTGAAGGGCCAAGATTTATCCCTACAAACCCTAATTAGGGTTGCCTTAATATCAACCAATTACATGAAGGCTCCACCCTATGGGCCAATGAAAATATTACAATACATTTGATACCCAATGAGAAAATTGTACACTTGGCATATTATGATTGAATGGGCTTGGACATGTGTAACTTGATTAGTGGAAGACAACTAGGTGCCACCTCATCAACTATCTTGTAGGCTTGACCAATGCTTTGTGATGGGAAAATATCTCTTCATACTCAACATTGCCAAGCCTTCAACAACAATGATGATATTTTCCCAAATCGCTTCATCATCTCAAATTTTCTTCATTGCTTTCCTTGAAATTTTCTCATTGCTATAAGTTGAATCACTTTTATCTTTGTTAACTTTATCTTCATATTGCCTTGAACTTGCCCTTTGATGATTTGATTTGAATCCTTCTCATTTGGTGTCCTTGAGCTTGAGCTGATCTTTCCATTTGAAGTCTTGAACATCTCCTTACCTTCTAGCTTCTCCTCCAATTCATCGTGCAAAACAAAGGAGAAAGAAGCATTAAGCTTGGTAGAATTGTGTAATGTCCCCTTCTTTGCGCTAGGCCTTATTGGTGTCTTGTTGGTCTATCTTTCCATCCGAATAGGCTAACGACATTTAATCTTGAGGATGCCAGCCAATCACAGGAGTTAATTTGGTTTCGTTGGGGAAATATTTAAGTTGAGGAGCTTTTCTATAGTTAAGTCACTTTATTTTATAAAGTGGATTTATAAAGTTACTTTATGACTTAAAGTCATTTTATAACAAAAGTAACTTAAGTGACTAAAAGACGAAAGTGCCTATTATCCCACATTGCCTATTTGTTTGTACTTCCCCTCATCTTGAGGTTATAAAAGCAACTAGCTTCCTTGGGATTGACACCATGAAATACAATATTATTTAAAAAACGACAAGGTTGCTTAAATGTGACTGGTTGCTCTCGAGGACGAAACCCCTTGAGACAGTTTTAGAAGTTGGACATAGCCCTAGCCTCTCACTGGAGTCTTTATTCATTTTAGAAGTGGAGTTGCATCGCGAGACGTCATTGCTGTATGGGATTCCGCTTCCAAGGAGTAAGTTCATCAACGATTAGTGACAGTTGTGAAATTCTGATAGCAATGAGATGTTAGCATAATCGGTCTTCAGTATTTGGCCCAGCCGATTGACAATATAGCCGTAAGGGTCAACATTCGTGTGAGCAACAAACATAACAGTCCAGACAAGGGCGTGATGTTCAAGGTACCAGATATACATCCTTTTCACAGCGAAAATGAAGTTGGAAGTATTCCCCGCGTGGAAGAAGGGTGTGTGGCTGATGTGTGGGACACTCCCATACTGTGGGCGACATCCACAGGAGGAGTAAACGTCAGTAGCAGATTTGGGGATCATTGGTAGAAGTGTGTGCAGTGGATTTTTGGGAGCCACAACAGTTGTCACGTGAGCTGGCATCTACTCCAGCAATCTGATCCTCCACGGCAAGCAGGTATTCTTCTGTATGTACATCACCCAGCAATGGTTGCTTAGAAGGTCAATCCTTAACTTCGATATCAGGTTTCCATTTCTATTCTGCCCTGCATCTTGTTTACAGCAGTAGCTATCTCTATGGGTTTAAACTTCTAATGTGATTATATGATATTTCCAAATGACTGCCA
Source organism: Cupressus sempervirens (assembly GCA_028749045.1). Taxonomy (NCBI): domain Eukaryota; kingdom Viridiplantae; phylum Streptophyta; class Pinopsida; order Cupressales; family Cupressaceae; genus Cupressus; species Cupressus sempervirens. The sequence continues at coordinate 532,387,595 of CM053785.1, forward strand.
TTACAGACCCACTAGGAAATAGTAACTCAGAGGCGTAGAATATATGGTCTTAAATGCTTATTGAGGTGTTCCGTTATTTCTGAAGTATCTTTACAAGTATTCATATTATACATGTAATCATTGCCATATTGTGGAAACGAAAAAACTAAAAAAAAACTGAGTTGGAACTTTACAAATTGATAAGAAATGAGCAAAATGAAAGAGACATTAAAGCATTCATGAAATGATATTTCGTTTAGATTCTACTCTCTTTAATTGCGATCAAAACTTCGCATCTCTTTGCAAATTCTCAAATTTTCGATTTTCATGGATAAGATAGTTTTGATCTTGGAAGCCCATATGAATCTTGCTAAAATCTGGAAGATAAAACTAAATTTCAGTGTACAGCATACCCAGATTTCACTTTTCTTCTCCCCTCCCACTGCCTCATTTCTAATTTTGGGGAAGATCTTTCCTAGATTTATTGCTTTCTGAAAGATTTTACTTTCTTCTTATGTTTTTACTGCCAACCAAAGATGCAGATTGCTGGAATCGTTGTTAGTGAGGGGCAGTTCTCTGCTAGAGGCAGAGATATTTCACATTGTCTTGATGTGAAAATGATTTGGAAATTCCTCTCTTATATAGGTGGTGGAAGAGGTGAAGTGGCACAATCTCCATGTGGACCGAGTTGAACCTTTATCACCAATGAAAATTCATTTAAATTTAATTCTTTTCGGCTCCTTGGGCGGACTTGGACTAGGAAAGAAAATTATTTCTCAAAATGTTTAACATTTCCTAACTATTCACTTAACAATGTCTTTCATCCAATGTTTAACATTTCTCATGTCACTTACCAATGTCTTTCATCCACTTCTCCCAGCATACCTAGTCTTCTACTCCTTACAACATCATGCTGTGGTAATACTAGTCAAGGCGGAAATTCAACTATGGCAAGGATTTTATGTTCATAGGACAGGAATTTGGCATGCTTGAGGATTCTATCCTTGGGGGATGTGGACTCAAGGAATTGCTTTGTTTTTCTTCAAACTTCGATTCCAATCCTCATGCCAACGTTCTATCATTCTCAACGTCTTTCTTCATTTTGGGTTTGTGTGAATTGGAGTGTTTTGTTCATGCTCTAAGAGGCCAGAAATGTGGGGTACTTGAGAATTAAGTCTTGCTCTTGGCAACTCTAATTTAATCCCAAACACATCATTATCCCATCTTCTCACTCTTCAGATCAGATTACCACTAAATCATGTTTTATTCAAGCTAAATCTTGCAATTTCCTCATGCAAAATAGGAGTGGGAATCTCATCATGTTGAGATTGTAGGGGTTAAATTCCACTCCTACTCGAGGATTCCCATATTTTCACCTCACCAAATTTTACTCCATTCCCCTACGATTCATCAACAAACTCTTTAAGACTTTATACTTGTTCCTTTATCTTAATCATAGTTCTCAATAAGAAAAAAAGGCTGATGGGTTCTCACTTGATGGGGTGAAAATCTTACTCATGAGGATAGAATCCTAGGCAGGGGGTAGATTCTTCCCCTGCCTAAGGATTCTAGCATTTTCACTTCATCAGATTTCATTCCACTCTCTAACTTCAAAATTCGACCTTTATCCATTCAACTTTTATCATGCCACCATAAAAAAAAGGTAGAATTGCTTGAGTTTTATAGTGTGGAATTCATGTTATGGTAAGGATAAAATCCTAGGCAGGGGGTGGATTCTGCTCTTGTCTAAGGATTTTGACCTTGTTTCGTCCTAGATCTTTATAAAATACTTCATCATTTTTGCTTGTTTACTCTTGACAATTCAAGTTTGAGGGGGCTTGTGACAATGCTCACTGCAATTTTGCTAAGTTGGCAATTAAATTTAGGCGAGGAATTTATCCTAGTACCTAGTCAAATTTTGACCTAGTGCTAGTATTTTGAGTATGCAAGTTAACTCGCAATTTCAACACAGTTATTTTTTCAGCTCAAAGGGCGGTGGGATTTATATAAATATAACATTTAAGTTATATTTATATATATACTTTCAGAATGTTTGTGATAGGTTTCAACTTCATAGGAGTTATAATAAAGATTTTAGTTTTTGGGAGTTCTAAATTTTTTTCCAGACTTAGCCAAATTTCAGGATTCAGCATGCCTTTGACAATATTACCTCCCACAACCAATCCTAGCTTTGTAAGGTCAAATTGAAGTTGAAACAAAGATTTTCTAGTGATTCTAACTCATTTCCTGACAAATCACTTGGTTTCAACTCTATCTCCATGACTAGCTTGACCCAACTTTTGCACATATCTCAGACAAATTTGACTTCTAAGCAAGCCAAAATTGCTTAAATTCGCCCTTAGACTTGAATAAGTGAGAATTGCTATGAACCAAAACCACCTAAAAACATTAACTCCTACTTAAGCAAACTGAGGGGTCCCACCTTTGCAAAGGGGGTGACAATGTGAAAACCTCACACCATCTAGCACCCACCTAAAGAAATGTTCTAGACAATTTTAAGCGTAAAACTCATTGGGACCAAGAACCTTTGATCAACTCCATTTTCACCTATCAAACAACTAGGAAAGCACTCAAAATGAAAGAAACCACAAATTGGTTTAAGAGCCGTCGTCCTCAGTTACTCATTTGTGCGCAAGTGCATTCATTCGCCGCTTGACAAGAACCTAGAAAGCTTCTAAGATCCATTGGATGTATCTATTTTAATATCCTTACTCCAAAATCATCCAAGACATAGCTACATTGCCAATTAGAGGTCCATAGCCTCAACAAGGTTTATTGCTGGTGGTCAACCACGAACATTGCTCTTCCTTGAGTGATATTTATTGAATAGCACAAGTAGAGATATTCACACTTCCAAAGCCAAATTGCTTTATTTTTCTTATTTTGAATTCTCTCTTTTATTTTCTATCTTTTCTTTAACTTACAAGCAATGAAGCTTGTATAGGGTTTGGAAAAAGATAGTGGTGCTAAAGTAGGTGTATGGAGTTCACTAGTTCCAACTTTACTTCAAGAACTTCCAAAGAACTTAGAGCAATTAAGTATGAGTAAAATGTTGTAAGTGAAAGACTTGGGTACTCTAAATACAACTACAACTATGGCCCCATCCAAATTTAGGGCAATTTTTTTTGGAAGATAAGGGTATTAGGAACAATCTTCAATTTGTGAGAGCCTTGTAAAGAAGCATCTAGGAAATAAGCCAAACAAATTGATTGGGAGAACGCCAAAGTGTGCTATATGATACCTCACCTTTCTCACATGTTGGGTCTTGTCAAACTAAACTACCCAAAGCTGAGATCCACTTTTTAAAAGCAAACTAAACAACTAAACAACCAAACTACGTGGATCAAAAGACTCAAAGCAAACTTACAAACTGATTCTAGAAAACAAAGTTAAAACAGTTTACCAAGCCACCAAAGATCTTAACTCAAATGACTCAAGGCAAATGAAACCTCTAGGCTCAACAAAAATAAATCTCTAACTAATAGAAACAACACCTACTCTAATTCACTTGAAACAAGTGATTCAAGACAAACCTACTCTAACTATTTACAGCAGGCCTAAGCAAACAACACTCAAGAGCAATATACATGCTTGTCCCAATATGGTTTCTCAAAATGCTCAAGAGCAACAAGGCTTGGGTAATGGTTCTCAATCTTGCAAATTTATTTTTAGTCTGATTTTTTTTGTCACCTCCAATTCAAACTCAACAAATATATCATGTAAAATCAACAATTGAAGCAATTTATGAGGTCCATGACCAATCCAAATGAAGGTTACATGAAGTCACCGAGCGTACATGAAGTATACACACAATACATATTGTTAGATTCATTGATTTATCTTCACCTTGCAGCCTACAAGCCAATAAAATAAATCCTCTAACACCACTTGTAATATCTCCTACCAGGACTTCATTAAATCTACCCTATAATTCTCTTTTTAGGGTTTGAGTAATGCTTGGTAATAGGAATTGCTACTTTACTATCCTAATGTAGGTCCTGCAACTTGGTTTGTGTCACAGAATAAATAAACCTATAAGCCAATATTGTACAAACAGAATTCAAATTCACTATTGTAATATTCAAAATGCACTTATGTGATTCTTTTGAAGTTCTCTCCAACAAAACTCATCATCATTATGGAGCACTAGTTGAGAAATCATACAGTAGTACAATGTGTCTTGAGCCATTCCACATAGCCCTAGGAGCACAAAATGACAATCCTCATTTGGTTTCCCAACCCCACTACTTGGGGTGTTTCTACTAGTGTAGCTTCCTAGCTACTTGCATCCTTTGTATATAATGTACTATATCTCCCATCCAAAATGAGATGACCTAATGGATGCAAATTCTTAAAAAAAATTCACACGTGTCACATTATACATAGGCAAAGCTATACCAAAGAGAACAAGATATAATATGCATATCGCCAGCTTCTTCTTGTTCAATACTGCATCTCGAAATGATTTTTTTGGTCGCCTCCTTTCATAAGAATTAAGTCACCACTTTTCATGCTTGCCTTGAGAATAATATAATATTTCCCAAATTGATCCATAATTACCAGCCTTTGGAAGAGTCACAACCATTCATCATTTATGTTTATTGAAGGAACCAATTTCTTATTTCTCCTCGTTCCTCTTTTCTCTTCCAGTAAACATTCACATCTGCTATTATCTCTTCCTTCCTCCATCCTTATACCCCCTTTCAAATGGCATTCTTGTTTCCCTTTTATGTCTATTGTTTGAGGGAGCCACAACTTTTCATCTCATGCCTTTTGATAACTCATTTAACATAACTTTTTTTTAGTTATGGTTCTGTTTAATCTTATTCTTTTATATTATAATTATAATTTTAACATTTATTTGTTTTACACTTTAACATTATTACCGAATCCTATTTCAAAAGGGGACATTACAAGCACTTTGCTTCACCATTCCAAACACAAAATGAGAACCATGCTTTCAACTCGGATGAGTAGGTGGTTTTATTAGAGTTAAAGATAGAGTCTAATTATATTTCTTGTTTAATAATCAAGTTTGTTGTATAGCAGCAGTGGATGATTATTCAATCATCATTTGAGTTCTAGGAACTGTTCATGGTTCGAAGAAAATGGAATTAATTGTCACACATGGTAATGCTTAATTAAATTATTTTATAAAAAAAAAATCACATCTTTATAGCTGAGAATATGTATATTATACTTGCAGTTGGATGATTGTGATAGCAGGAGTGGTTAGTTTCATTCAGATTTAAGTCTTGCACTTTTGCTTACCTGAGCAGGATATATATACAAAATTTTAATTATTTGTTTTGTTATTTATTTTGACTTCTTTTTTTTCCTTCAGAAAAGATTAGTAATTTCAAAATAGTGAAAGGTCTTTTTATTTTCAGTAAATCAGGTTTGCATAGCTAAGATGGAAAATATACATTGCTTAACTTTGATACATCTATTTTATAATTTTATATTTAGGCATTAATATTTGCATGTGTATTAAATTATCTTCATGCTTTAATCAAATTTGTCCTTGGTTTCTTACAAAGGAGCAGGATTCATTAGATTGGATGAGCCATTGGGGATCTGTTGCATGCTATTCTTCATTAACACTAGTGAGTAACTCTCTATGCATATCATCTTTAAAGTTTGTTTTTATTAGAAGTACTCAGTTTCTTTTCTTTTTACTTGTTATCCTTTTGCCTGGGCAAATACTGGTAAAATTGTAGTCTTTTCTTAAAAATAAACCATTACCCTGGTTGTGACTTATCCTGAGAAACATCAATATATTATTCATAAACATTAAGAAAACAAAATCAAACCTTGAAAATACACACTTGTAAAAGCAGATCAAGTTAGGAATTGCCGGTGAATCTAAAAATGATACATAGAATTTGTCTCCATGATTTGAATCAAATGCAGTCACATATACCATGTCTTTCATTTTCAAATTCTTCAATTAACCATACATATCGAGCATATTCCATTCCATGCTCAGTTCGGATTAGTAATATCTGTCCACAAATTGCAAACTAGCACACTTCTCAACAAATACACGTATGACTCAACTACTAACTGAGCAAAGACTGCACAGTTGGATATTTAAATGTACAATTTAAAGAAAATTTGACCTGACAAATTTTTTGTAAATATTTGCAACAGTATTTCCAATAATGAATAGCCTTCTGAAGTTACAAATCTGTGCTGATCTCAAAATGATGTTATGTCAAATCTGATTTTTCATTGAACTGAAAAAATTACACCTTACCAATTCTTACAAAATTAGTTGGTGGGTTTGCTTACGTACTGTTTGGAATGCAGAATTGCTGTGGTTATGTGAACCTTTTGAGTTTCCACTCTTCCAGAGTATAAATAAATTGCTGTTTCATAAATAAATATTATGATCCATTTGAGCTAAAATATCTTCCTAATATTTGCTAACTGTGTACTTGTTGCAATTAATTTTTGACTCTTCAACTATAATATCACCGACAAATGACATCTTAGTTTTGTTGCCTACTTCTTAACATTTTAGTTATTTATTTAATTAGGATTCAAGCAGATAGGCTGGCCAACCCGGCTTTTAATCGCTGACCTCACACATCCACTTTCTTCTTTACGTGAGACTGCTTCATTAGTTTCTTAGGTTGTGTCCCTAACAGAATGGAAACAAGTGTATAAAAATCTACATGATAAGAGGTAATAAATTTACTCTTATTGGGGAGTATCTCAATTAATTTTTGAGTACTGTTCAAACATGCTAATTCTGACTATATATGTGAGGAAGAAGTATCATTTTCTTCAAATGATGTTGCAAAGAACCAGATGATTATTTCTCTGTGTAACCTTTTTGGTTGCAAGAATTTCCTACTTCTATCAACAACTGATTCAGTTCTAACTGAGATAAAAGTCTCCTTGGCATTCTAATTTATTCAAGGTTAAACATGGAAACATCCCAGGGTCTTAAGTTGCATCCCTCTCCATAACATCTCAAGAATAACATGGCAATAGGGGACATCCCTTTGGCCATCCTCAATTATTTGCAGAGGTGTTAAATGACCATGGGACATCATTAAAAAATTTGCATAATATTTGTGTGATGTTTGTCTGCCCTTGGGACAGATGGGGAGGTTTGAGACATCCTTTGACCCTCTATGGAATGTCTAGCATTCTAGGCAGAAATTTTTTTATTTATATTTTTAAAAATATTTGCATATCCTGACAGTTTTAAAAGGAGATTTGTGGAATGCCATGGAACGTGGTGATATCAACCATTGAATGATATTTGATTTTAGCCAGGTATGCATTTGAGATTCAAAAGAAAGTACATTGGAGGAGAGAGCACAGTCCACTCAAAAGCCTATCCTTGCTCCAGTTGCAATGCTAGTCTCATGTCCAATTCCTCAAACAGCAAGGATCATTATCTTTTGGCCAACATCATATATCTCAATCTAGTGCAGAAAGAACAATGGGCATGGTTAGAGGCAACATAAATTTAGAAGCACCATTGATTTTTTCAGGAAACTCTGTGGAGCATAGAATCTATGATACTCAAGGACTGTTGTTTAATTTGTCCAGCAGTGAAGTAAGGCTAAGTCACAAGGTTCAAATTTGAATCTGGGTTTTTCGATCATAAATTCGAATGAAATTCAGCAAGGGTAGAAATTCAGAAAAAAGTTGACATTAAAATTAACTTAATTATTATTTTTGTATAAGTAATGTCCACAAAATTGTGAAAATAGTTTGACATTGCTAAATAATTAAACTAGATACCTCAATATTATTTTAAAATAAAATAATATTATTATAAAACAACAATATTATATTAAACTTCATAATATTCAGATGTAAGTTCAGAAAGGGAAGAAATTCGCTGAAATTCAAACCTCATGGATGAATACAGTGTATCCTGTGACTTAGAAGCAAGGAGACATAACATGCAAGTATAAGTCTGGAAAGCACCTTCAGGTATCTCCTGAGGGATTAAAAACAATCATTTGCTGCTTTTTAAAACAACTATGATCCCTCTTTCTTATCTGTTCTGTACAGTTTGCCCAAACGTCTTTGATATTTGGCACACACTGAAAATGAGTTCCCACCTCCTCAAACAGAAGACCTTTAGGAAATTTTAAGTACACTTTCATAGAAAAGCTTCTTGCTAACTTTAGCATTTTACATCCTTTGCATCAACAGCATTCTTAAATCAGTTAAAACCTATGTGGAAGGAAAACCCGCTGCTTGTTTGTGCTTGCTCCTTAGTAAGAACTGATCTTAGGTTGCCTGTTTACGGAATACAAGCACAGATATATGATGATCACTAGGGTACCTAGTGTTAATGTTTAGCGTCAGAAGAAGCAAAACATGAATTAATTGATATTCTGAAAATACTGCTGATTCCATATCTTATATATATATATATATATATGTATGTATGTATGTATGTATGTATGTATATATATGTATGTATACACATATATATGCTTACATCCCTGTAATAGTTCATGGATTAAACAAGCAGTACTGAGATCATGTTGTTGATTTAATCAGCAGACTTCATAATGATCAGGCACTTATATTTATCATGCCTTGTATCAGGTCTCAATACATATCGTGCCTTGTTATTTCTATCGGGTGTTAATCTTTATTGGGCCTTGATTTATTATCGGGCACTAATTTAAGTTTGGTTGTTACTTAAACTAACATGCCTCCGAAAAGGCATGTCTCTATGTGGCTCTTGGGCCACGTAGAGACATGACTCTTCGGAGTCATGTCTTCCACCCTTGTATAAATATGCATAAGCTGCTGCAGCGAAAGAATCATTAACACGGCATTCAAGTACCCGCAGTCTGCATCAACATTATAAACATTACTGTCAGCTATCACCATAACTTTGTTACACAGCAATCCAGTGTTACAATTATTGCTGAAGGAGAAAGACAAATCAAATACATTACTGAGATCGCTGCCAAAGATAAGTAAATATATTCAGCATCATTCAAGTAAGATATTCTCTGCAAGCATTCATTTGTAATTGTTTTATCTATCAGAGATCCACAATAATTAACATGGTATCATAGCTGTAGTAATAGGAAAACTTTTACAAAATACTCATTTTAATCTGAATTTCAAAAGTTAAAAGGAAGATTTTTTTTAAAATCGAAGCATTAAAATGGTGAATCACGTAAAAATAGAAGATAGGCTAGATGGAGCATCAAACTTCTCATCTTGGAAAATCAGATAATAAATAGTGCTAAGAGAGATGGAATTAGAAAAATACATTGAATCAAATTTACCCATGCTTGAAAATGAATCCAAGAAAGTAACATAGAAAAGGCATAATAATAAAGCAATGAAGATCATCATAGACTCAGTAAAGGATCATATACTTCCATCTGTAGCTAATCTTAAAACTGCATTTGAAATGTTCTCCTCCATTCAAAATACATTTGAAATTAATAATACAAGTAGATTATTAACTTTAAAACAAGATCTACTTTATATAAAGATGAAAGTGGAGGATCCATAACCTCATACTTCTTAAGAATTACTGAATTAAAAGATCAACTTGCAACTATGCAAAACCAAGTGGATGATAAGGAACTAAGCATGATTTCTTTTAGAGGTCTTCCTCTGTCATGGGAAACCTTCATACGAGGTTTAAGTTCACGACCCGAACTTCCAAAATTTGATCAACTAAAAAATGAATGCACTCAAGAGGAGTCTAGACTAGCTTCCAGAGGTCTAAGTTCAAATCAAGAGGGAGACATCCAAGCATTATAGACCAAATCAAATAAAAAAAGAAAGTTTAAGAGTAACAAGAAGGATTTCAACAAAAATCACAAATCTCACAAACGTGACTGGTCCAAAGTTAGATGTTTTAAATGTGATAAACTTCGTCACTCTTATTAGGTATGTCCAGAAAAGCAGAAAATTCAAGTAGCTTTAGTCGAAGTTAAAGAAGAAAATATTGAGAAAATGGATAAAGAAAATTATGCATTCCTTGTAGCTCTCTCAAGCGAATTAAACACTAATCACAATACCTAGATCGTAGATAGTGGAGCTTCTCGTCATATCACCGGATTTAAGGATAAGTTTGAAACCTTCTCAAAACATGAGTGAGAAGAATTAACTATTGGAAATAATTCCTCTCACCCTATTAAAGGAATTGTTTCTTGTTCTATACAACTGAATTGTAGAATCACACTTCAACTCAAGAATGTCCTATATGTACTAGGGATCAAAAGAAATCTTGTCTCCATCTTCGGACTTGCTGATCAAGGGTACAAAATTGCATTTCAAGAAGATAGAGTTCTATCTTGGACTAAGAACTCATCTATTAAGAAAGCCATCTCCATTGGAGTTAGAGACAGAAGTCTTTATAAGCTTTGTAATAATCAAAATTCTAATTTAAACTTAACCCTTAGTAATGATAAGTCAAATTCCTCTGAAATCTGGCATAGGAGACTAGGTCATCTTAACTTTCGAGCCTTATCATCTATAGGTAAAATTGTAAAAGGTCTACCTAATCTGAAAGTAGACCATTCAAGTATATTTAAAGAGTGTGCAATAGGTAAAAATACTAAACATTCCTTTCCCAAAAGTGATCATAAATCTAAATCCATTCTTGAATTGATTCATAAAGATCTTTGTAGTTCTATGTCAGTCCCCTCTCTTAATGGATGTCTTTTCTATATAATTTTCATTGGTGATTACTCTAGGAGAACTTGGATCTATTTTCTGAAACAAAAGGAGTCATCTGAGGTCTTATCTAAGTTTAAAGAGTTTTAAAGCCTTAGTCGAAAATCAATCAGGTCAAAAGATCAAAACCCTAAAGTCTGACAATGGAGGTGAGTACACATCTGATATCTTTTAAAACTTATGTATTTCTGTTGGGATTAAGAGAGATTTTTCTGTACCTTATAATCCTCAACAGAATGGAATAGATGAAAGAAAAAATAGATCTATTGTTGAATCAGCCAGAGCCATGTTACATGATCAAAATCTTCATTACTCATTTTGGGCTGAAGCATCCAATACAACTGTCTATATTCAAAATCGATGCCCTCACTCCATATTAGAAAATACCACTCCAAAAGAAGTATTTACAGGCATTAAACTAGATTTAAGCCACCTGAGAAGATTCAGATGTCCAGTCTATATTCACATACCAAAAGAGAAAAGAAACAAATTGGAGCCTTCCAGGAAAAAGGGAATATTCATTGGATATAGTGAAACTACAAAAGGATACAGGATCTACATTCCTAGGCAAAGGACAATTGAAATTAGCAGAGATGTAATATTTGAAGAAGACACAGCTTTCAAAATTTCTAGTAATTGTGATAAATCTAATTCAAAAGAAGATCAATCTACAGAAATTGAGAGGGAGTATAACTCTGACTTCTCTTCCATGTCTAATCATATATAATCTGAAAACATCAACAATGTCAATAAGAAGAGACCCCTTTGGGCTAGAAAAATGTTAGCAGAAAATCAAGTTGAATTAGATGAAGTAATTCAGGAAAGCAAAAGGACCAGGAATCAATCTTGTTATGTTGCATTACTATTTGAACTCATAAAATCTGAACCTACTAATGTTGAAGAAGCGCTTTCACATCAATCTTGGAAGGAAGCAATGATTGAGGAATATAACTCTATATTGAAAAATGATGTATGGGATGTTGTACCAAGACCTAAGAACAAATTAGTTGTCTCTTCCAAATGGTTGTTCAAGATCAAACATGCCTTAGATGGTAGTATTGAAAAATACAAGGCAAGATTTATTGCTCGAGGTTTCTCTCAGAAAGAAGGTATTGATTATGAAGAAACCTTTGCTTCAGTCAGAACAATCCTGACAATTGCAGCATCCAAAGGATGGAAAGTACATCAGATGGATGTCAAAATAACATTCCTTAATGGTAAGATTGAAGAAGTTTACATTGAACAACCAGAAGGGTTCCATACTTATGACAGCAAGACTCATGTTTGTAAATTAAAGAAAGCACTTTATGGACTCAAACAGGCTCTCAGAGCCTGGTATGAAAGAATAGATAATCACCTATTGAAATTAGGATATGCCAAAAATGAAGCTGACCCAAATTTATACTTAAAAACTGAAGGTGATGACATGGTCATTCTTGTATTGTATGTTGATGATTTGCTAATTACAGGTGAGGAACATCTCATAAAGAAATCTAAGCAAGAACTTACTGCAGAATTTGAAATGAAAGACTTAGGGTTACTTCTACTTTCTGGGATTATAAATCTGGTAGCAAGACAACTGTATTATGCTAAACCAGGAAAAATATACAATTGATATCTTAACCAAATTCGGAATAATGGAATGTAAACCGGCTACTACCCCTATGGAAATAAATTTACACAAACTAAAAGATGATATGAACAAATCTGAGGCTATAGATCCTACTTACTACAGACAAATTATTGGATCCCTAATGTATTTGGTTAATACTCAACCAGACATATGCTATGCAACTCACACCTTGAGTCAGTTTATGTGTGCTCCTAAGAAGATACATTTACATGCAACTAAATACATATTGAGATATCTGAAGGGTACTATTGGAATGAGAATCAAATATGATAAAGTAAACCTTGAACTACTTGGATATTCAGATTCTGATTGGGCTGGAAGTTCCATTGAGCAAAAGAGTACTTCAGGATATTGTTTTAGTCTTGGATCTGGTATGGTTTCTTGGTCTAGTCAGAAACAAACTTTAGTAGCATTGAATTCCACTGAAGCTGAGTACATTGCGTATTCCTTCGGTGCTAGAGAAGCAGTATGACTACGAAAGTTGCTTTTAGATCTCTTCAAAAGACGTTTGAAGCCCACTGTGATTTATTGTGATAATCAAAGTTGTATTAAGCTTTCTTCTAATCCAGTGTTTCACAACCGCTCCAAAGATATTGAAATTCCATTTCATTATATCAGAGATATGGTTAATCGATGAGTTATTCAATTGGAATACATATGTACAAATGACTGATATCCTTACCAAGCCTCTTGCTAAAGTGAAATTGAAATACTTCAGAGAAAAACTTGGTATGATTAATTGTAATGAAAATTTTTTTAAATAAATTTTTATTTCATTTGAGTTTATGTCTCTGTTGGTTACTTTGTAGTATTTGATATGTAATGAAAGGTGACGATCTTTCATGGACATATTCATTTGTAGAAAATTATTTACAAGGTGACGATCTTGTAAATAATAAATCTATTATGGGCATCTCTAGACATTGCTTATGTGCAAGTAGAGATTATGTGAGCATCTCTAGGCATTGCTTAAGTGCAAGTAGAGATTTTATGGGCATCTCTAGACATTGCTTAAGTGCAAGTAGAGATTATGTGCATCTCTAGACATTGCTTGAGTGGAAGTAGAGATTATGAATGTATCATGGACTTCTCTAGACATTGCTTAAGTGCAAGTAGAGATCATTTACTATGTTGATTATATGATGATTCTAACTTAATTAATGTTTTACTTCTCCCTAGCTAAAGAGGGAGTGTTAATGTTTAACGTCAGAAGACGCAAAACATGAATTAATTGATATTCTGAAAATACTGCTGATTCCATAATCACAAAGATATAAGCATATATATATATATATATATATATATATATATATGCTTACATCCCTGTAATAGTTCATGGATTAAACATGCAGTACTGAGATCATGTTGTTGATTTAATCGGTAGACTTCATAATGATCAGGCACTTATATTTATCATGCCTTGTATTGGGTCTGAATACATATCGTGCCTTGTTATTTCTATCGGGTGTTAATGCTTATCGGGCACTAACTTATGTTAAGTTTGGTTGTTACTTAAACTAACATGCCTTCGAAGAGGCATGTCTCTACGTGGCTCTTGGGCCACATAGAAGAGTCATGTCTTTCACCCTTGTATATATATGCATAAATTGCTGCAGGGAAAGAATCATCAACATGGCATTCAAGTACCCGCAGTTTGCATCAACATTATAAACATGACTGTCAGCTATCACCATAAATTTGTTACACAACAATCCAGTGTTACGATTACTGCTGAAGGAGAAAGACAAATCAAATACATTACTGAGATTGCTGCCAAAGATAAGTAAATATATTTAGCATCATTCAAGTAAGATATTCTCTGCAAGCATTCATTTGTAATTGTTTTATCTATTAGAGATCCACAATAATTAACACCTAGGAAGTGTGAGTAAAAGGATGAGATGTAAAAAACTATAATATAGTTGAAAGGCACAATTTGGATGGAATAGTCAACCTACTCTGCAAAAACAGCCTTGGCCTACTCGGTAAAGTGAATGTGCAGCTCCTCATCTATCTTGTTCACTGAATTCATCACAAAGGTGTCATTCACCCTCTTATAATATCTCACTGATTCATATACATACTAGCTGAGATATACCCATAAAACTGGGCATGAGGTTGAATGATTCCTCTCGTGATAAGCCCGCTATTATGAAAGTCTTGGGTGCGCTTATTCATAGTACCATCGTTGAGAACTGTTGGATGAGTACCGTTGATGATTAGAACTGTTGTGGGGTCTCATAGATTTGGAGTGGCTAGTGATAGAAGCACTGGATGACTGCTTCACCCCCACGCCGAAGATGTGGGAGTGAAAAAGGTGGTGATGAGCTGATCAAGGGCCTGTCTCTGGGGGAATAGGAACTGCAAGGTGTGGTCGTGAAGCTGCATAGTTTCTCATAGGTGAAGTGCGAAGCACCTCTGATTTGTATAGCCAAAAAAATAGTCAGGGATCTGCACTCTCTAAATAAGCAATAAAATCTCCCTTTAATCTCATAGTAGGCAAGGCAATGGAAAATGAAATGGGGCTTGGTCTTAGCCTCAACCAAGGTGCACAATTGACAGACCTGGTCCTATCTATCAATATGGTAGTTAGTCTAGATTTGAAGGAAGTGGGAGGCAACTCTGAAGGGCCTCAGACAGATGCGTAGGGCGCGACACCAATGCCAAGGTAGCTAGGGCAAACAATAATCCCCTCCCGAATATCCAAAAAATGCTCAGTGTAAAAGGCCATCCTCTGGCATAACCCCACACTAGGGTTGCACCAAGTCGTGGTGATGTATTGTCCGTAAATATCAAGTTTGACGTGTTCATTCAACTCCTGCTGTGAAGGGAGGAGGTGAGCGGGAGCATCTAATGAGAATTGAAAGGGAGGGAGGCAGTCAATATAGATCCTGATGGAGCTCAATAGGGAAGTTGCCTAGGCACACCAAAAACAAGGTGTGCTAGAAAAGCTTGCTTCTATGAATAAGCGTGGTACACAAGGATTTGCACTTTGAAGCAATGAGCAACTGTTTCTTTGAGCAAAGAAAGCGGTGGTAAGATGAACGCAAATGTGTAAATGCAGATGAGCGAATCTAATAGTCCGGGTGCAAGGAATGGTGAAAATATTTATAGTCAGTAGCGAACCATTGGTTCATAGGGTAAGTATTCCAATGTTTAGAACAGTGACTAAGGCAGTAGGGGATGGATAGGAGAGTTGACTCCCAAATTGCAGTGGTCAATGAGTTGAACATGGAGGAAACCTGGCAACAACCAAAGAAGCCATCAGGGGGAAGGAGCCGTTTGCGATGGAAGGTAAAGAGGTCATTGTCGTCCTCAAAGAAGTAAAGGGTAGGCATGTAGGTCGCCACAGACAAGGGGTAGAGGGCGGAGGGCGGAGGACTCGGGGAAAAACAAAGCGCATGGTTAGCTAAGGGAAGGTGAGAGACGGTGAAGTTGTGGATGAACAGGATGAAGGAAGCACAAATGAGAGCATAGTCAACAACACTCGCACCACCACAATGGGGCCAACAAGTAAAAAACTCGGATCATAGAAAGCAAGAGAGTTCGTTCGGAATCACAAAACTTGACGAGGTGGCGACCATAAATAGATACAGGTGCACGGAAACAAGGTGCACTAGAAATGCTTGAGGCTATGAATAAGCGTGGTACATAGTGATCTGCACTTTGAAGCAATGAATGACTATTTCTTTGAGTGAAGGGGTGGTAAGAGGAATGTAGATGGGTCAAAAGTTGATGCGCAAGGAATGATGAAATTTTTTATAGTCAAAATCGAACAATTGGTTCATAGGGCAAGTATGCTGGTGTTTAGAATAGGGACTGGGGTGGTGGGGGATGGATAGGAGAGCTGATTCCAAATCTCAACGGTCAGTAAGTCAAACATGGACAAAACTTGGCAACAACTAGAGAAGTCATTAGGGGTAAGGAGTTGTCTGAGATGGAAGGTGAAGAGGTTATAGTTGCCCTTGGAGAAGCAGAAACGGGTAGGCATGTGGGTCACCACAGACAGGGGCAGGAGAGGGGCGCAGAGGGTGGGGGAGAAACAAAGTGCGAGGCCAAGGAGCACATGGTTGTTCAATGGAAGGTGGGAGGCGATGAAGTTGTGGATGAACAGGATGAAGGAAGCACAAATGAGAGCATAGTCAACAACACTTGCACCACCACAAAGGGGCTAGCAAGTAAAAAGCTTGGATCTCAAAAAGCAAGAGAGGTGGTGACCATAAAGAGATAAAGTTTGCAACTATCCTCGAAGATGCGTTGAAGCCCCAAACTATTAGGATCTATCTTAGAAGTGCAAGTCAAGTCAGAGTCATAGTCGTCCATTGGAGTCTGCAGATCTCTAGTACGAGCATTAAAATCCCCCAAAATAATGTCACCCATGGCTGCAAACCTAGAGATGCACTTGTGTAGGTCCAAAAAAGGATCCTTGTCCTTGACATTGTGTATGGCGTAGGAAGAAGAGGCTGGTGGAAAATCGCAGACAACAATAAAGATATCTCTTGGGCGATGGCTAGTATGACCAACATAGATCTACATGAATCTAGCATAAATATCTAAATGGACGACCAAAGTAGCATTGAAGATAATATCTCTAATCAAGAAAGCAACTCCCCCAGAACCACACACACCACCCGAAGTATGATCCTGCTCTCTACAAACAGACAACCTCTGATAACCAACATACCTTGGGAGAGGATGCACATGACTCATGAATCTCAGTGATGACCAAGATGTTAGCCGACCCCACCGCATTGTGAAAAAGACCAGGCAAGGACCATAAAGAGCCCATTGCTGTTCTAGCAATTGACAAGTAGAGAGCTAGAAGAAGGCCCACACTTGCCCAACTGTGATGACAAATTCCTAACTTTGCACTGTAATTGTGAAAGAATCAACTCTTCAAGAATGCTGTCCTGCAATCTTTTTGTCACTACGTTGACTTTAGATTAGTTCCTTTAAGTCTCTTTCTTGGATTTTTATGTGTCCTATGTCAGTTTACGTGATGCAAGGTTATTTGATTACAAGCTTGGAAGGTGTAAGGGTTAGAATCTATAGTGCAGTTAATTTAATGTTTATTTTTTGCTCTCTATCTCTTTGCTGCCCTTATCTTAAATGATTTCAAATTAACAACAATTACTGAAAATTAAGTTATGTCAATGGAAGTCCCCTGTTTTTAGAGAATCAGACCCTACTGGTCCAAGCACTTCTGTGAGAATATATCCAAACAGCTTCCAAAAACACAGAATAAAATGTATTTCTGCTGTCAACTGCTGTTTTATGACTGACATCATCTTTTAACTGATTTTAGAGTTTGTAAAATCTGACAGTAATCTGCTCTCTTATGGTTGCCAATTGTTTGTCTCCAAGAAAATAAAGCCATCTGTTAACGAAAAAGGAAAACTCTTCCATTTGTGAAGCAGAAATCTACTTGTTGTTAAGGATTAATCATTGGACTACTGCTGTTTTGGACTTTGAAAATTGTTAGAAATGAAAGATTTTTTGAAGTGGAAACCTATTATCTTGTAGCTGAAAATTACTGTTGCTTGTCAAGATCCTTCTGTTTGTGAAGATAACTATTTTTAAAGGACTCAAACTAATTTTCTCTTCTTTTTTGAAGATGAAGCCCTTTACAGTCTCATTATCACCTCCTTTTAAGTTAAAATCTTACATATTAAAAATGTAGATTTCGAGTGCTCAGAAAATATCAAATCAGCTGTATTATGAGAACAAATTTGGTGTTCTTTAAACACAACCCTAGATAGGTGGCTTTCATAAAAATAAAGACATTTGTCCATCAAACCTGCTGGCAAACCAGAAAAGCAAGATTTAGTACCTGTCAAGAGTGAGTAGGAGAAGAAAGCTTGAAGTAGAAGTGAAGAAATCTCCTCTTTCGGTGTTCCAGCCTGCATTCCCAAGCTCTGGTGGTGTCTTTCTCATTCACAGTCAATTTGGCAATGAAAGAATGAATGACTCAATTAGATCATTTTATAACCTTTCTATTCTAAACTTCACTTGCCATTTTCTATCTCCTCTCCTCCTGATGTGTTTTGTTTTCTTATGCTTCAATCATAGTTACAGGACCTGGACTACTAAACTGATTTTTGACTTGGATCAAACTCAACACTTGGACTTGGTGAAGACTCAACAAATTGAAATAATGAAATATAGAGACTCTAGGGATTTGAAGCTTTATTCATACACATTTCAATGAACAAATATTAAAGGCATAATAAACTAGTTTGATCATATACACAAGTATTTATTAATTACATAAGTGCAAAAGTGGATTTTAGCTGAAGAAAACAACATTCTTAAACTTGTAAGTGTCGTTAGGTGTATACAAAACTTATGGATTATGAAAATTCGTCCGATTAAAACTAAATATCAAAAATATAACTATGGCTTAGAAGAACTTGTGTCCCTCATCATAGCAATTGTTGCTATATGGAAAGTTCTAAGTGGGTGTTGAAGATATATTTTTCACAATGATGCAACTGTGTTTTCTGCATATATATTAGTGACACCATAATTTTAAGGGTCTGGTCATGCTTTATCTTCCTCTACCATCATTATTGCTTTCACCTTTAGTTCCACCTAATCAACCCATATAAGGTCCTCATTCAAGATGAATTTTTGATTCTGCTGACCCGATTTGACTGTCAATCAACCTCCTTATGAGTGATGGGAGATAATTTGGTGCCTAGAATTTACTTGTGATGGAGGTGTAATGAACATAAACAGAATCTTTCAATCTTTGCATTCACAACTTGTTGCAGCTATTGGAGTGTATTTATTGAAACATACTTCAATTGCATTGGCATATGCAAGTCTTGCATGTTTGGCTCAACACAGATTACAATCCTCATACGACTTGATACCTTAGCACCAAACCACTCCTATCATGGATTTGAAATGACAGAGAAAAAGAACTCTCTCTCTCTCTACAAATTTAAGTTTTAACATTAACATGAGGATAATTTGTAAAGCACACCCTTAAAATACTTTTTCATGGGGACAATGCTATTGAAGTTGTGTTACAAATATCTTGTACAAAGTCACTCCTTGTGCAAATATATAGATCACAATCCTAGAGAGAATCTTTGCTTCATATTGATGATCAGGTTCTATTCACTCTATGACTGTTTGGAACCCACTCAAACCCTCCTCATCCACCTTAAAGTCTGTCTAAACTTAGAATGTTGGATTCAAGAAATAGGCAGTTGCATGTAGGGGCTTGTGAGGCTAATTATGTTCTCACTGATTAATGATGTATCGCAAGGAATAATAATTATTCTCAATGCCACCCTGGCTCAAACAACCTCCTTGTTCCCACCCATGCTCTCATATCCATAGCTCATTGCATGCTTCTCACATAAGCAACTTGAAAGAAGACAAGTAAGGACTTCATGAATTGCAAGAGAACAGAACATAGAAATCATAAACAATGGTCATTGTCGGTTAACTAGTGAAATGGACAAAATAGAAGGGAAATAGGAACTTACATCTATGTATCTCCATCACCAAAATTGAGGAGCCACACTCATTGAAAGCTTAGTCAACTATGTTAACCTTCATATTGTTTAGAGCATATGCAGATGTAGACTACTCCTCGGTAACAAACATGTACCTCAAATTAGTGTTTGACTAAAGAAAAGGTCGAAATCTGATAGAATTTGTTGCGGAGTTGGTTATTTTAGGATGAGCCGACTTGTCCATTTATTTCCTTCATTAAGCTGAGGGTAGACTAAAGCAAAGATAGAAATCTCATAAAATTTGTTGCAGAGTAGGTTATTTTAGGATGAGTCAAATTCTTGTTCATTTTATTCCATTATTAAGTTGAGGAACCATGCATGGTTTATTGGTAAATATTATTATAATGCTCTACAATGCTTCAATTCGTAGGATTTTGCCAAGATCATCTAATACAAGTTCAATACAATGATTAACGCAAGAAGTCCTTTCGACAAAAAAAATTAATTGCATTCTTTTTAACCATTCTTAGGACTTTCTCATTACTCCTTATGGCTCTGACCTTCAAACATGACTAACAATTCACCATTTTTGTCTTTCCTAAAGCATCAATGGCTTTCAAAAAAATGTGCATTTGGAGGAAGAAACATTGACATTTGAAGTGATTGTTAATTGCTAAAGTAAAATTTTGGAACCATAAGTACCAAATCAGACAACTTCAAGAATTATGTTGTCCTTCCTCCATTTCTAAACTGATGCATCTCCCCTTGTTTGGCATGCTTGAAAGAAACTGCTGGCAGAAAACATTTCAGAAACAGCTTAGACAAATGAGTTTTATATTTAGAATTTAACTAGTCAATGAGAAGTGATCAAATTATGGTTTACAGCATGATATAATATGAAGACTTTTGCATGGGTACAACACTCCATCCTAATCCAACTGCATCTAATCCCTAAAAAAATCACATAAGAAGAGATAGAAAATCATTATTTTTTTGTTTCTTCTATATATCTCACTGCTTTTGCGTAACTTTTTCATCCTGCTTCTTGTTGGACTTCCTAGAAAAGTGTTGCTCTGCACATCCTTAGCCGTATCATGGTAGTTTAGTTCCACTGCAAGTGATCTACCTCTTTGCTGTTTAAGATTTATAAATCTTTGAAGTTATTGTTAAATTGATATTTTGCTCTTAGATTCACATTATTGCTGATGCTTATTTGTGTTTTGTAGTTCAAATTTATCCAATTTTGATGGGTATTAAAGAATGTAAACATTAATCATGTGCTGTCTATGCCATGATGCTGACACTTTCATTGTTTTGTATATCCTTCCAGTCTCTTGTTACCGTGTCAATTTTTTTTAATCCAATCTAGTTGCTGTGAGCCATCTTAATTATCAAGGAAGGCAAACTGGTGAAAATCTCAAAGTTGATTGTTATTTTTTGAGACTTCACAAGAGCTGTGTGCTTCAGTCTTCTAAATTTATTGTTACTTAACTAATTTGCTCATGAGCTAAATTGACTTAAATACCTTCCTCAAATGTATAAGGTTGCTAATGCATTTATGTATACACGCTACAACTATCCATTTAAATGGGGCGCATGCTTATTTAAAGAGGCGTCGGGAAACTTTGTACACTCTAAATATCAGCGGTCCATATATGATGGATGGGGAGTACAACACATACCATGCTATTTTTGTGTTAGGATATTCCAAGCAACCTACTGTTTTTCTATGACCATTTGCAGTTGAGATAAATGAATTTTCACATCCAGTTATTACTTATTATGGAGGCTGCTATTTGAAATTAATTCCAAATTGACATCTGAGCAAAAGTGTATTGTTAACCAATTTATTTTCCACAGGTTTATTTATACGCTGGCCTAGGCGGAGGATTTTTGACATTTTGGTGGGCAGTGTTTCTGATTTTATCATGGCCAATGTTTTGCTTCTGTGTCCAAATTTTTGGTCGACAGTCGGTTAAGTCCGTTCTCAGTCTCTCTCATGTTTAAATAACTTTTTTATGATTTATATTCACTCAGTTTCTTCAACAGAAAGTGTAACCGTACTGATTAAGATGCAAATGTAGAGTGTAAAATACCAAAATACATCAGCAACATTAAGAAAGAAATTTTTACTATTCTGTTAAATATAAGTGTAAGTTTATTTGGAAATGTATTTTAGACAGATTTAGGTTTATCTTTGAAGGTAAGGAAGTATGTGTATCAAAGTTAAATTGTGAGTCTTTTTTTTCTGTTTAACTAAAATTTGTGTACCTTTCTCATAGCCCATGTGAATTTTTTCACTTAAATACTTGGTCATGCCTTTATCGCTTGATATAAAAATACGAACACTGTAGAAGTTCAGACATATATGTAAAATTATTGAAAGAGCTTAGGATAGTGCCATCCCAACACCAGAACTTTCTATTTGCTAAAATGAAATTGTAAAAAAAATCACGGTTTCTGATATATTCTCAAATACATTAATGTCATCACTGAAGAGTGATCAAACTAGCTTGAGGGCTTACTAACAGTCACCTTCTCAAGAATTTGTGTGACTTGCCTTAATGTTCCTTAATGTTTTGTTCAATCTACTATCTCACACTCTTGAGAATCTTCCATCACAATCATCTAGCGTAATATTCTCGTGTCGAGTATTTCGGACTGATTAATTAAGGTTGAACTATCTTTCATTTTGCTTGTATTTACTTGCTGGATGTGATCAGGTTGTGCTATTATGTCATTTTTCAACTTATTTGTTTGTTTGGACTCAGGGAGAAAGAACAGGTCTTAGCATCCTTGCAGTTAAATGAATGGAATAGATAATGTCTGTTTTTAAAAATCCAGTATCTCTCAACAGAATATGGCCATTGCACTCTACTGTTTTCCAATAAGTGGTCTTGCAAATAAATCTTCTAAGCTAAGTTACCAGATTCTCTCCAGCAACCCTCAAAGTCTGGTTCAATTGTGTACAAAATCTGGTCCTTGTCAAATTCTCTGCAAATTCTCTTGCAGAGCTATGAATTTGCTGCAAATTCTGTCAGAGGAACCTGAGCAGAATTTGCAGTGAATTTTGAAGAATTTGCTGTCTAGACCTGGGCTGAATTTGGTTTTGAAACATTTTTTTAGACTTTTTTAAAGTGTTTTTTTGGGCCTCCCAACCCTATTGTGACCACTAAAAAGACCAAAAAAAATGTTTATATGTCATTTATGCATTTTTGTATGAAAATGAAAATTTGCTTATAAAGGAAATCCAAATTGACAATAGGTGACATCTAAATTGATGATTATAGAGTAATGTCTTTAAAAAGATATGATATCTTTGAATCCGGGACTTCAAATTTGTATCTCAACTTCTGATATAGCTTGGTTAGAAATGGTCTAACCAATACAATTTTTTTTTTTCAGATAACCGCACTTATCTTTTGACAATTCCTTTCATTCTCAAACCGTCCCCTAGATATGGGAATATGTTCCATGCATGTGACCAAGCAAGTGTATCAAGTTGTTTGTATGGCTAAATGATGCAATTAATATCCTATTGAACTGAAACATAGTTTTGATGGTGTATTTTGCTGTGTTCCTTTACAATTAGCAGATTCAAATGTGGATTTATTATTTTGTTGCATATATAAACACACACATACATATTTTTGAAAAAGTATTTTTTTGTACGGATGAACCCAAAACGAATCCGAACCCAAGGCCAAAAAAATTTACACAAATTTTGAACCCAAATCTCGAACCCGCATCCGTACTGGAATTTGAACCGGCAACTTAGTGTCACTATATACATAATCTTCAATAGATATGCTTGATTCTTAGAAGTATTCAAATATATTTGAGTCGAAAATTTGTAATTTCTTCTACATGTACATATAGACAGTGGAAGGGTTAGATGGTTGGCCACAACCGTTAGTATTGACTACACTCATATCACAAATTCTATTAACTCACTGTAAGTACAGCTTGCTTACTTGAAATTATCATTCCTTTTTTATACAGTTGTCCTATTATGACATATGCAATGGTGGATGGTTTAGTTTTGTTCTCTTTGATGGAGAGAAGGGCATATAGGATTGAGGAGCTGGTTAATAGTAGGTTAGTCAGGTTTTTTGTTTCCTTGGTGTGGTTCTTGAAGTTTGGCCCAAGTAACATCTGCGTTGAAAAGACCTGTAACACCCCGGCTAGGGAACCTAGAAGGTTAAGGTTGAAAGTTGTTGAGAGCTTGGCAATTTTTTTTCTAAACTTTACTTATCTATGTATATCACATCTTCAAATTAGGTTCAAGATTAGATATTACCATTTCCCCCTAGGTACCCTAACATTGTTACCAAAAACTATTTCACAAATTATCCATTTCAATCCATTCCCAAACAAAAGTTGTTATTTATACATCACATATTGGTGAAGAGTTTACAACAAGGTGTACACTTGCCAATCATATCTTTTGGTTAAGCATTTGACTACCCACTTTGTCTAAGATTACATGTGCAGATAATTAACTTAACAGATCAATATTTGTAATATGGAACCTTTATCACCTTTAATGGATTTTAGTGGAAACAACAACATAAGATTCAATCATCAACTTTCTACAATATACAATCATATATTTCACATCATCTAATGAGTTTACAACGTACATTATTTCAGATTTACTTCTGTTGCAGTATAGACATCAAATAAGACTTTCAAGACAACGCCTTAGAAAACTGTATCTTTGAAAAAAAACATTTTAACCCTTCCCTTTCTCCCAGAGATACCTGTTCTGAAAACTTTACATTTTACATACAGTCTTCAGTCCTCCTTCAGACGCTCGTAAAATCAGTGCATGAGATATCACCATTTACATAGTATCATCACTTTATAATACAATATTTTGAAATGCAAGGTATAAAAAATGATCTTCAGCAACTTCAAATAGAAAATGAGTGCAAGCCATCCATGAAACCTCAAACAATACCTCATTGTTTTCACCACCCAAGCACGTAGATCCACAAAGGTCCATTCCCCGTGCTAAGAGATAGAACTAAAGTCCACACAGGAAACTAGGGCAATCTAAGGTTGTGGGATATCACCTCCCTTCACAACAAAGAAGATCAAATCCCAACAAAACATAACTCCGAAGACAAAGCCCCAAAGTGAACTTCAAAGCTTCAATATCTCAACATAAATATCAAGCACAAGTGTCAAAGCCCAAAACACAAATCATAAAGTCACATTACAAAACACAAGAGGAAAGTTTTGTAGGATATAGGCTAGGTGAGTGTCATCACATAGCTCTCTATGTTCGGATTCTTCCTAGCAGTCTTGTACCCTGGCGACCTGTCCTAGTAGCTGCAATGACCTCGATACTCCAATGGGACCTGTGCGGACCATTAATCCAATCTTTTGTCTTATTAATATTTTTATCAAACCCTTACCCATTCCCATTCATTTTTAGTTATGTTAGGTTTTCTTTTCCAAATCTCACCCAAAGGCTCTAGGGAAACAAAAGACTCTTCCACAAGACCTCCCTTAGGTTCTCATGCGTTTTCTTGTGATCCACATCATCAAGACAGAACCTAACGCTAAAATGCAAAATGATGGCATAACAAGAAAGAATATCACAACATTTGCATTAAGGGACGGTTTGGTTGTGGGGATAGGAATTGACAATTGGGAATTGCTATTCTAGAATTGTTATTCCGGAATAGAAATTTGTTTTCTTTGTTTGGTTAGATAAAATAGAAATTGTTTCATTGTATAAAGAAACTCAAAAGGCATACAATAAAGGGTTCTATCGTACGATACAACTCCAATGTACCATACAACAAAACAAAAGTATAGTATGATTCAAGATCCTATTTCGTACAATATTGATGACCAGAAAATTAAAAACTGAAACAGACTGGTCCTCAAATCTTATCTGCACATGGTATAAGATCTGAGGAAGGGTCTGAGTGTTCCCAACACCTTCTAGATCCAACAACATGCCCAGTTGAAGCATTGGATCAACCCAGACATAAAAAAACACTATAACAACACAACCCAAAACATCTTAAGTAGTGACCAAGTACATTCCACTAAAAAGACACATGTAGGCCTGACCTCAAAACAACCCCTCTCAAGTCAAGGAGAGCATGATCTCAACCCATTCAAAGTAAAATTCAATTGTATTCTCAGAATTCCCACAACATACACATAGATACACAAATTTATTGTACTTTGGGTTCTTTTAAATATTATTACTTAATTAATTGTATGATACAACTCCAATGTACCACACAACAAAACAAAAGTATAGTATGATTCAAGGTCCTATTTCGTATGATATTGATGACAATAAAATTAAAAACTGGAACAGACTGATCCTCAAATCCTATCTGCACATGGTATAATATCCGAGGAAGGGTTTAAGTGTTCCCAACACCTTCTAGATCCAACACCATGCCCAGTTGAAGCATTGGATCAACCCAAACATATAAAAAAAAACACTATAACAACACAACCCAAAACATCTTTAGTGACCAAGTACATTGCAATAAAAAGACACATGTAGGCCTGACTCCAAAACAACCCCTCTCAAGTCAAGGAGAGCATGATCCCAATGCATTCAATGTAAAATTCAATTGTATTCTCAGAATTCCCACAACAAACACATAGATACACAAATTTATTGTGCTTTGCAGTTCTTTTAAATATAATTACTTAATTAATCATTCCTTTCTCACTAAGTGCAATGTCATTTCATAACGTTATTATCTCAGAAAACATATATTTTGCATATATACACAAAGACACACACTCTCATATAATTTTATAAAAGCAAGGAGTTTCTTTTAGGGTTCCAGTCTCAACCTGTGGTCAATTTCCAAGTTCTTCCTAGATCTCCAAATCCTTCTTCCATGCACCGTGATCCCCTTTCTGGAATGAAAATTTCTCCAGAGTATATCACCTTTTACTCCAATTTTTTAGGATAATTCTTGCAACCTAATCCTTCCCCATTTCTCCCTCCTTTCTTTTCAAGAATTCCCCCTCATATTTATAGACCTCTTATTAGTTGGAGAGTTGGGGGAAGTTGCTTCATGAGAAGCTACGCCCCTTCTATAAGTCTAACTAATACTATTTATTAAATAATTGATTAATTTAATTATAAAATAAGGTAGTTTACCTGTAGGTAAAACTAACTAACCTACCCTTGTTCCTGTACCTACAAACATAACTAAATTACTTTTATAAATATATTTTTCTAAATTAATTTAACCAATTTATTTATTAAAATTATTAAAAGGTTCACATACACATGATTACTATGCATCAAAACATAGGCATATTTAACTAAATACACATAATGGAGCCCTAATTTTGGCAAATTGGGGTTTTCATTCAAGCTTTCTCTCCTGCTTTTATACAAGTGATGATACACTTATTCAGCTGTATCACAACTTCATTATGGAATTTAAAAC
This sequence comes from Cupressus sempervirens, assembly GCA_028749045.1. Classification (NCBI taxonomy): domain Eukaryota; kingdom Viridiplantae; phylum Streptophyta; class Pinopsida; order Cupressales; family Cupressaceae; genus Cupressus; species Cupressus sempervirens. The sequence goes on from CM053785.1 coordinate 532,414,834, forward strand.
AAAGATAATTCTGCTAAAGTCTGCACACTTTGTTGTCATAGTTTCATGTCAGTACAAAAAAAGGGGAAGCTATTATTAGCCTCTTAGGGGAAATATTTGAAAAGTTTATCTAGATAATATAGTAAGATATCGATCCTGCAGTTTATGCAAGCTGCCGTTGGGTCTCATTCCAACATTGTAAAGCAAGACAAGAATTTGCTGAGTTTTACAAAAGTGCACTTCTCTATTTTTACAACTGTGGAATCTCTTTCAGAGTCATCTAAGCCAGATTTGGCTTTGATTTATTTCTTACTACTTGGGGGAATGACTCACAGACTGGAAGCTTATCATACTTTCCAGACCATTAGCAAGACTCAGGCCTTAAAGTCTGCAGAAGCTAATCCGAAACATTATGTTATTCTGGAGAAAAGCAAGAATAATCAGAAACAAAGATTATTATTGATAGCATGGCATAAATAGGTTTTAATCTGCATATGATTAATAATTCTAGATACTACAGCCAAACAGCGTTCTCAATACAGTAAACTGGAAGTGAAATGGGGATCGAAACTTGTGGAATGGTCATGAAAGAATATTACAGATTGATCATCAATAGTGATAGACAATCATCCTCAGCGCGTAGAGGACTCTGACCATCTAATCAGAAACAAATGCGATTGGCAAAATACCATAAATAGGGAGCAAGAAGAAAAGTAAACGTCCCAGCATTTATACAAACAAAAGCCATTAGAGCATGTGCTATCAATGAAATATGCAGCATCATCATTGTGAGCTATTCTGGAGTTTTAAAGATTCAACAAAGTTATTAAATTAAAAATAATGAGGAAATATCATACGCAGAGGAAGAGTCTTCCCATGCCACAAAGAAAAGAAATGGAATAAATATTAAGAAAAGAATCGACGGTGATTATTGTTCCAAGAAGTATTAATGGCAGGAGAAAATATATACAGAAGCAACGTAAGGAATTTATTCCACCATAGAAAACTTTGGTAACTGGCAGCCCCTCATACATGTCCAAGAAGTTAGCAGAGGCTTGAGACTACTAAAGTCCACAAAAATTAATAGCACCAATGAGTTAGCTGTAAGTCACCATAAGACAATAATTTCCAGAAATATATTGAGCACTGGAGACACAGAAATGACTTTCAGATTGCTAAAGAAATAATATGCATATACACAGTGATATGATTCAATCATTATCAGACAAACATGGTGAATCAAGCAATTACAATGAGTCCGAAGGAAACCCAAATATCATCTACAAGTCTTCCTGCAAATGGTAACTGTGGCAAGGACTGCCCGATGCGTGGAGTTTGGCTTTTATCGAATGGGCGACTAACTATTTGACTGATCCGTTACATCAACAACAGTTGCCATTCTCGTAACACATTGAGCAAATTTGAATCTCAATTTTTGAATTATAAATGAAGACAATACCTTGATGGGATAAAATCTCATTCAAGACGTCAACCATAAAATCACCTGTTTGATATCTGTAGAGGGAGAAATAGGACGTGGCTATCCTCTCTACAAACTGTACAGTTGACCAATTTTCAAAAACTCGAAAACATCATGAATTTTTCTGAAAATTTTAGCACTACGTTTTTGTGAATCTGGAATTTTTTTTTTCTGTTTTGTCTTTAGTGCATTTTGTTTGGAGATTAGCCTGTCCCGAAATAGAGTGGTGTCGGAAACAATGAAATGAAATGGCAACCAGAAAGATGCCAGATATGGAGAGCAATGGAATGATGATATATAGCATCTCCCACGTCAGATAATTCTTGCCAGGACATTGTCTATGTGCCATCATGTGAAGCCAGCGAATATATGAAAGCTCCATCCTATACACACAAAGAGTGGATGTTACGAACATATTGCATGGTCCAATGGGGGCAGAATTGTTAGAGATATAAATCAAGACAAAACCATAACTGCCGAAAAATATTGAACTAGCGCTAGTTTGAAAGAATATAAAGATGTGTGATTAATAAAGACAGTAATTTGTTAATGTGTTTTAAAATCAAATGGGTATTATTATTGAAGAGACATAACTTTATGATTTTGAAAAGTCACATCGTCTTATGCAAAAGATATAAGTGAAGAATATTTCATTTGTAAAAAACAATGAAACAAAAGCAATACAATTATTATAAAAAGATATTTAGATTTTGTAAGGAGAAATATAGACGAAGGCTGAAGTTGCAAGATAAATTGATGTATTATTCTTTTATGATTAATACAAAATTTCAGTTCTTGATAATTTAAAAGGCAAAGAGATAAATTACAATTTGGGTTAGTACCTTATGGTCACCATGGTGATTGGTGATTTATTCGTAACCATACATGTGTATTAGATCTTTCATAGCATTTTTGTTTGATAATCAGGGATAGTGTGAAATACACTATGTTTCCTCATCCGTGTCTAATTGGACTTCCCTTTGAAGAAGTTTAAAATCCTTGTAGACTATCATTAATTGCATATATGATTGGTCTTTTGCATTTAGAATACAGGAACAATTGATGATATTTGAATGTATGTCATCCCATAAGGTTGTACATAATAATTTTTATTGTAAACTCTATTGCCCAATTAAACAAGGTACTAGTCTTTTAGAATCATTCAAAAGTAGTCATTGAGTTCGTAGAAGTTTGTGAGCCTTCTCTATATTGCCTTCTTGCAAGCATCAACTCAAATATTAATTAAACCTTATATAAACGTTTAATCATCTCAAGCATTATGTAACTTCATTTTGATCAAGTTTAAAGATTTTGCCAACCTAAGAATTCACAAAGTTTAAATTTGCTGTAGAAAAGCTTTGAACCAAGTCATAAGGGTTTAAGAAAGGTTTACCCACCTAGGTTTAGTGAAGCCTAAAGTCTAGGGGAATTAAATCAGGGGGTTATTCTTGTTCGTTGGCCAGAATGGATTGAGTAATCCTATTGGAGAATTGGCAAAGTTCTTGCATTTTCAATCTATGGTTTTGGGAACAACAACACGCACACACATACAAGTATGCATATAGGAGAGACGACCTAGTACCCGCCCAAGCTAACTTTGGGCAGCTAAAGGCTAAAACTTCTAATTTGTATGTTGAAATTTGTCGATTTTTTCGATGAACCTTTGTACATGAGTGAAGAGCTTAAAGCTAACCTTTCAACTTTTCAACATTTACGAAGCTCTCTGTAGAATTCATAGAGTGCAAGGTGATCTAAAAGTGTCATTTTAAAACGTTCGCCTGATACCCGTCATGTTCACCCCCTAATAGTTGCTCACCAAAAAAAATTAGTACTTTTTGCACAAGTGGACCAATCAACAACTGATAAAGCTAAAAAATGATCAACTATTAGTACATGTGCTATCATTTTTTGGGGGTTTTTTATGAGCAGTAATTGAGGGAATATATAATGGTAGATGTAGTGGTCATTGGAAAGTAGTCGGCTATTGGGTCATCTCCCCTACATGTGCACCCATGTATATATATTGATGTATATATCGTTACAAGAAAGAATAAAGAAGTATACAAACAACAACATCCTCAAGAAGTTGACTCACGAGACATAAGCAACATAAACAAAACCTCAGAAATCAAATTGAAAGACCAATCGAGTAGAACGATAACCAATCCGCCCACTGGGATCAATACGATTATGAAAGCATGAATCTAAGGCCATCTCTGGAACCATCTTTGAATCAACAATTTTTTCGAGGATTTTAAAGCACACCGAGAGCTATATAGTTAGGTGGAGTCGATGCCTAGTACTTGCATATCCTTGCATCACCAAACCACAACACACACACACACACACACACACACACACACACACACACACACACACATATATATGAACAATAGTAGACAAGGAGTGCAACATCGTGTAGATCTCCCGTAGGAGTGATTTTGACTACCTCCCCTCATCCTGCAAACATGCCAAGGAGAGTATATACCAAAATATGATGGGTTAGCAGACTTGGTCCAAATCACAATCAAATAGATGCACTAATCAAAGAAACTGATCTTTATTAATAGGAAGATGAGCATATACCTTAACTAATTAAGATATTGTTTCAAAATAAAAATGGTGTTATCTAGCTGACATTCATTTCATCGGTAATAATCAAATCATGGGATTCTATGTCTAACAAATATACTCATCCCAATCCAAGCACAATAGATAGCATCATCAAGATAGATTTTTAAGAAGATCATCATGCACACTGGGGATCAACATAGATCATAGGATATATTTTGCCAAGTAATATTCAAGATCCTAATTAGAAAGCATATTATCAAACACATTCTCATCGTATCACATCCACTTGGTTAAGGTATCTTACAAGTATACACATACCATGGTCAAACTGAAACATTTAGAACCAATCACTTAAAGAGAAATGTACCTTCAAACAACTCGGGTGTTCTAATTGCATCCCTTAGTACTTTAATAACATGTTAGGGTCAGAGGAGCATTACAAGACTTCCTAGAAATGGAAATGCATGTGAAATTTCTTTGCCATTTATAATATAGCTGTTTCCAAAATGGATCCTTGAAGTTTCTAGATTAGGATCAGGACCTGAAATGTTTTGGTTCTGAAATTTGGGTGGTAGAGCAATGCCTAGAATTTCCTGCAATGTAGAATGTACGTAATTTTGGCTGTTTGGTCACCAATGAATATGCAATGATATTACAGCTGTTCAATGCCTTTGACTAAAACTTATTTATCATAAATGTAGTTTCAACTATAAAAGATGTGTCTGTCTAGTTATAACTTGGTTTTCTTTGGAGACATCCTTGGACATGAACGATGATTAAGTTATTGGGTGACAGCATTTTTGGGACATTATCAAGTATTGAGCTCTGAAATGGGAGGCCCTTTGCAAATAGTCTTCTGTACTGAGCTATGATTGAGGTAGGAGGATTATGGTTGTATTTTGACTTTGGGTACACATAACTAAAGGAGTAAATTCTAGAATATTAGGATTTTTTAATGAGAGATCAGTTGGCAATGACAATTTATCTTTGCTGGACAAGAGAATAGCTTATTTAATGTGTACCTCCAACCTGGTTCATGGAAAGTATTTTTGAATTACTCTATTTTTTAGGTTCCAATTTACTATTTTATGTGGGTGTTCTCTTCTTACATGGAAGATAATTAGTTCTAAAAGTTGATGCATGCATAGAAAAATTAATATTGCAGTCCTGAATAATGTGACGAAATGTTCTGGTTGACATAGACATTGCAGAGGTTAAAATATGATATTGTACTAAATTTTTACTTTGCTTTCTGTAGCTTCTGGATGTGGGTTTGATAATGAGAATCTATTGACAGGTCACTCTTGGGCTATGCTATTCCTCTTATTGTGCCCATTGCATTTTCTCTCTATTTTGGTGGAGTTTGTCTACAATTTCTTATTGAGAAGATGGGAATGTTTGGCTCTGTTCCACAGCCCTATGGTATCCTCCTGACCTTCAGTTTATCTTTATACATTAGAATTTTACAATATTTGGCTTCACCAAAATTTTTGTTGACTATAGACTATATTTGTTTTTTTGTTGAATACATGTTAAACTTATCTTGAAAGTTTCAATATATTTTGTGCGGGATACCATCTAAATGTTCTACCCTGAAAATTATCCCAGCAGTCTCACATTTTCGTTGATCAAGAGGCCTGATAGTCTAGATGGTTATTATCATCCGCAGGGTATAAAGTCAACCAAAAATAGAGAGTGGAAGAGGAATTGGAGTAACCCTTTCCAAGAACCGTATTATATAGAGAGTTAGAGACAAGAAATGGATCAGTTGATACCAGGCCGGCTGATGGCACTTGATCAGAAATTCATTAACAGAGAAATCCAAGCTACAGAGATCACATAGGCATAACAATCTGTTGAGTGAATCCCTTCTTACAGTCACTAAGTAAACTTATCTGAGTTAGACACCTTCTCTGCGATTATTTAGGTTGACATATCCTTCTATAATGAAGGATGTGTTTACATTGCATTCAGTATCAGTGAAGAAAATAAACACATATCATGGCTACTGATGCAGATTTGTACCCTTTTTAATAAAATTTCTAAAACCAAAGATTGAAGAACTGCAAATAGAAAAAGGAGCTGAATGACAGGTGATAAGAACTATATAACAAGATCTGCAAATCTTCTATACTGATTGTCTATGCTTTGGCTTTTATCCATGGCCCTAGTATGAACACGGTTGTCTCTTATCCTCTTAAATACAACTTAGGGCCTAAGTTAGGCTCTGGCCAGTTAGAACTTCCTGATTGTCACTCACTACTATTTTAGATTAATACTAAACTAATACCAGTGGAGTATTTTGAATTTCAAAATTGTAATGTCCCCTTTTTGGACATTAGAAATATATAATATTAAAATTGACTTGGAGAGTGTGGACCCAAGATATAAAAGGTCAATTTAATATTATAAAGTGGGCTAAAAGGGACAAAGAGAGATAAGACGAAAGGCCAGGAAGGGAGTTGAAGAGTCACAACTGTGAAGATAAAAAGAGATGAGACTCATTCATTTGGTAGGCTTGATTTATTATTCAGATTTTAGTTTCTCTCTTGGGAGAGTAATCAGAAAGCGTAAGCTTTCAGCTAGTGTGAGGACATAGCCCCTCGTGTCGGTAGACAGTAGACGCAAACCCATTGTCCGTGGAGACGTCATTTTAGGTGTCTCGTATTCACTTACAGGTTCTTCTCTAAGTGTTCCAATCTGACTGTAAATTCTGTGTTTAAGATTGGATTTTGAGTATTGGATATTGTATTGCTGTTGTATAATGCAATAACATATTTTAAGGAGTTATAAGAGTTTGTTGGTTGTCATATTTTTGGTTCGTAACGCATGTTCATATGCTTGAATCCTGAATATTATTTTGAGAAAGATGGTTTAATATCTATTGGAGTATACACTGGTTTTCTATTGTCGTTCATAATACATCTGCCTATATTTAAGTGTTGAATATCAGTTTTGTGGTAATAATTGGATAGATCTTTTGGGGATATCTTCATAGGGTTTATGTTACTGGTCTTAAAATGCAGCTCCACGTGTTTGTGTTTTGAATGTTATCTGGGAAAGAAATAAATTGGTTCAATATCTGGTTTGGGACATTTTAGTGGTGTCAGAGTCGTGCATCCTGCCATCCTGTGAGGTTATTGAGTTATCAAATCTGGAAAAACCTAGTACTCACATTTGCACTTTCAGAACTGAGATTCAGATTGATACATCGATTACAGAAGGTTGGAGTTCCACGTTAGGAAGAAGAATAGTGATTGAAGGGTCATTGGCTAAGACACGACGTAGTATAGAGTATGAATAACCATGAAAGTCAGTTTGCATTCTAGAAGCTATAGCATTCGAAAATACTAATACTGGTATATTTGATGTACACCATAGTGCTATTTGAGGAAGGCGAGATCAACAACAACTAAGGAAGTGTCGGTTTGGAGGCCACATGATTCCTAAGAAGTTGCGGGTGACATTTTGCAAGGTAGAACCTCACGAATGGACTAGAAGTGTGAGCGAAGTGGAAACCAAACATAGTAGACCTGTTACATTGGGTTGAGCATATACAGGTCACACACGGCATAAGGATTAAGTCCAGACACAAGGGAAGTGATTGAAGTTGGGGTGAGACTAGATAGAGCTATAGCAGTTTGGAATGATGTAGAGATTGTCGTGGACATCCTAGGTTTTGTAGGAGGTCTAGTTAGAGTAGTCGGACTCGTGGTTGCCATCAACCAACAAAGACGAGATCAGGATATCTTTCCACCGCAAGTCACCATCGTGGAAGTGCTCAGATCACGAGCTTATGAAATATACACTCTAGTTAGATTGAGCGGATATTAGCATGAGGTTATAAAGTTGGAGAAGAGATTATAGGACCAATCATTTCTATAGGCATCCACTTTACTCTAGGACTAAACGGATAGCCGCAAAGTATAGTGAATTGGAGACGTTACTAAAAGACCAGATAACCGCTTCACTCCATCATTGTTGTTGCTGGATATTGGAAAAGTGTGGTGCTTGGATAAAATCGATGACAGGTGTGATTCGATTCCACAAACTATTATTGGAATCTGAGTGTGGGTAATAAGTCTAGAATTTGCATAATGGTCGAAACTAAGAATCGAGCATTACTCTTAACGGTGGGTTGGCTTTGTTGATTCCCAAAACTGCAGATTGAAAATTCAAGAGCTTGCCACTTCTTCGATAGGATTCGGCAATCAGTTCTTGCCAACGAATGGGAATACTTATCGATTCCCCTGCACTTTAGGCTCCACTACGCCTAGGTGGATAGACCTTCTCCTCAAATTTGATCACTTGGTTCAGAGCTTTTCTAAAGCGAATTTAAGCTTTGGAGTTCTCCAGTTGGCAAGGTCCTTCAACTTGATGAAACTAAAACTGAATGTTGAGTACTTGAAATAATTGAATGTTTTGTATAAGGTTTGTTAATAATAAAATTTGATTCTTGTAGGAAGATATAGATTTTCTGACTCCAATAATAGAAAGACCAGTGCCTCTGTTCATCTGGGTAGTAGAGTCAAGTTCGGTGAATTTTCACGTACAACTTTATAAAGTTCTTATGTACTTGAACTGCCAACAATTTAATAATCAAGATGTGACAGGCCAAATATTATGCAATTTTAAATTAGTCTAGATTGAATTTTAACTCCTTTGGTAGGGAGACAAACTGAATACAGATATGGAAACAATAATATATTTCACTATATCTATGATGATCGAATTAAAGAGGCTAAATGACCATGTCCACATCTGACATTTAAATTGTATACAAAATTCCAAAAAAATAATTACAAAGGACAATTGATCTGCAGTGTAAATCTCCATGCCATTTAAAAATAAACAAAAGACATTTTATTTTAATATAAAATTAAAATAATAGAATTCATATTACAAAGCCATATTGAGCCCTTATTCCTCCAAACAAATAATATAAAATACTTTTGTAGAATATGGATGTTTGAATATTGAATTTACAAATAGCATACCCCTATTTATACATTGCTAAAAGGGTGGATGTAACTTTTCAAATGAAAAGTCACTTCTTTTCCAAAACTAAATTGGACCTTTCCATTGTTTTGATTTTTATTTCTTTGGGCAAAATAACAATTATTAATGCTTTTATCGGCAATCACTTTATAATTCTTTGGCTTCTCACTTTTGTGTGATTTTTGCTTTGTCCATGGTGTGCGATCTCTACATAAATTCCTGAAATTCCTAATGGCACCATGTGAGAAGGATGGAGGCTTTATTTGTGCTTCTAACGTGCTGTGTCCCATCCTCGAGTGTTGGGGATTTGCTAAGCATAGTTTGGGCATCAGCAATTACAGAAGGATCATTATCTGCAGTATATAGAATTTTTTGAACACACTCTTTTATCAGGGCTAATTTATGTTAGTGGTTTATATTCGTTTCCATTAGTATTAGATCACTTCTTCAATATATCTTTTTCCGCGAGTTCACAAATATGAACATATCGTTTTTTATTGCCGTCTCATCCTCATGTGTATTGGTTTATATAAGTTTTCAATATGCCATCCAAATGCCAATCCCGTTATACTATATGTCGACAATCTACCAGATGGAAAAATAAATTATCTTTAGATGGTTTTCATGTCTTCAATCTATACATGGTTAGGGAATATCGATGTGACACAGTCCACGTGATCCTTCTCTGACTTTCTTTTGTTCCTCTCCTGTCGTGGACTATAGATCCCATATTTATATTGCCATGAAATTTGGATAGACTAATCAAGGAAACTTCAAGGGCTCGATTTTCCCTTATTACGTAATAAATGATTTAAGAAATCATTGCACATCCCAACAGTGCTAGGGCCTAACTAAGCTAACTTGCAAATATTAAACTGAATCAATAACAAACATGTCTGGCCTTTCATGGATGTAGGTATATCTACATCAAGTATGAGAATTCATATAGCTCCTTCACTTGAGTGAATATTGTGTTGTTCCATACATATGTGTGAGAACAGGGTCCTGATGAAATTACTGAGCCAGACATGCCATTAAATCTGCATTCATTTTTCTTGACAATCCGCAATTCTTAGTATGCTTCCATCTTATCTATCGAATTTGTTCTGCATTTGCATATATCTCTGAGAGATTGCATTAGAGGTTGAATATGAACATAGGACTGCAATAGATGGATGATAGTTGTTTTTCTCTTAGATTTACAGTTTGAACATTGCTGTGAACTTATAATTAGTTGGAAAATGAAAATGGAAGGTACTGGTATGTTGGAATATGTTCTAGCTCAATAACTTAGAGATTTCAAAATACACCATGTACATCATCTGATTTATTAAATGTTTCTTGAGACAACAAAACAAATTCAGGATAATGCATAAATGGAGACCCAAAATTTTGGGCTCCATCAGGCTCGACATTTATAGAACATCTTAACGGATCGTTACTCTGAACAGAGAGTTATTCTGGATAGTTGTCTTTTGCGTGGAATACATTTTGGAGGAAAGGTTACGAAGATGTGTCTTCATTCAATGACGATGGGCATAGCCTTGCCTTATATACATGATGTTTAGCGTCAATCTGCTCATGCCTTTAACGCAAGAGATTTGGAGATGAAATGTTCGAACACCAATTGATACGACGTGTTGACTTACGATTACTCATTGCTATTGAATTTGTCTTCCTGTGGCATTCGTTGGTAGTGAAATAATTGATCTAGTGTTAAAAGAATAAATAGATGGATTTATAGGTTAAAGGAACCCCTATAAGCCAGGAACAAATTTGCTTGACCAGTGAGACCACTAGCACACTCGATCTAGTTTGTGGAAACTATAATGACGAAGAGGAAGCTAAAGATATCTAGATCAACATAAGGAAAAATGTAGATTAGATGATTCCAGTTGTAGATAAGGAACATACAAGTTTCTATGTTGGTGATTTGGAGGTTAGCCCTGACAAACATGTTGATGAGGATGGTTGTACTCGAAGTAACATGTTGGAGGCTTTGTATGATGAACCATATGTTTCATATACGCGTGATATTAACTTCAATAAATAGTACAAGATGACACCACAAGACGATGAGTTGTATCAACATGATAATCATGAGATGCATGCATTAAAGAACCAGCTGAAGGTTAATAAAGACATGGTTGTGGCATCTTTGGTATGTTATGACAACACTCACAAGTTGGTTGAGGATCTCTATAGGAAGGCTCAAAGGAAAGCGGAAGGAGATTTTCTTGTTGCTGATTTGCAGGTAGTCAAAGCAGCTCTTGAAACTATGAAATCAGATTATTTATATTTGATTTCCAACAGGGATTATATTCTTAAGGTTGCTGAAATATATGTTGATCAGTCAAATAAATGAAGGAATAAGATTATGAAGCTCAATAGGGAGCTTAAGGATACTCATGAGGCATTGGATGATACTCAGATTTCTCCTAAGGAAGCAAAAAATAAAGTTAAGATCGCAAATCGTTTTCAGATCACATTCAGCTTATAGACAACCCAATTTTTGAAGTGGATGCTGATTGGACTTCCGATAATCCCCTTTTTGAGATAAATGAGGGCACTCTTTATGAATGTCATGAAGAGGATGATCTTGACTTAAGAATATTGGATCCAGTTATAGTTCCTAGCGGTGAATCTAGGTCACAGGATTGGTGTGGTGAATTGACTATGTTCACTTGTCCTTTGATCAGTCTAAATATGGTTCCTAATTTCAACCCATACAGGAGTTGGATGGATTTCATACATCAGCCATTCAATAGATCTTGGTGGAGTGTTGTTGAGAGTTATGTTTCAATAATAGGGAGTGGTTTTTCAGCTTTATTCTTATTCATAGCATCTATGTATTTGGGGGTTTTCCAAATTGATGGCGACAGTATGTTATTTGATGTGCCCATGGTGTTATTTTCACCTTTTGAGTAGCTTGTTTCTTACATCATCTATTTAGGTCGGGTTGTTACCATCTACTGGGTTATACATAGCTCCTTGATACATTTCTACCTCATCATATCAGCTGGTCATGACAACAGGGTTTGGGATCTAGGTGTTGACAATATGTATCTATGGCTTGTTGAGAATTTTGTTGTAGTTCTACTTAGTTTGAGATTGGATGCGAGGATAATTAGAGTTATATAGTCTATAGGTGCAACGATATTCCATAGATTTATATGGGATCCAGGGATCCAGTTGTTGGATGGTTTGTAGTTTGACACCTTGTTTCGCAGTGTGGCAGGATTTGTTTTCAGATTGGGCTACAAAACTACCTGTAGATTCATATGGGATCCTAGTACTGATTGCTTGAGGACAAGCAATCTTGAGGAGGGGAGATTTGTAATGACCCCTTTTGGGATGTTAGAAGATTTAATGACATAGTCATATAATATTAAAATTGTCTATGAGAGCGTGAATAAAAAAGGGGCAATTTAATATTATAAAGTGGGCTAAAGGTGACAAGGGGGAATAAGACAATAAGATAGGAAGGGAGCCGAAGAGTCACAGCTATGAGGATTAAAATGAGAAGAGACTCATTCACTCAGACATGTTTGGTTTATGATTCAAATTTCAGTTTCTCTCTTGTGAGAGTTATTCAGAAAGCATTAGCTTTCAGCTAGCATGAGGACGTAGCCCCTCGTGCCGGTAGAAAGTGGACGCAAACCCATTGTTTGTGGAGACGTCATATCAGGTGTCTCACGTGTGCTTACAGGTTCTTTTCTTAGTGTTCCAATCTGACTATAAAACTATGTTTAAGATTGGATTTTGAATGTTGGTTATTGTGTTGCTAATGTGTAATGCAATAAGTTATTCCAACGTATTTTATGAGAACCTATGGTTTATATTGCTAGTTTTGTAATGCAACTTCATATGTTTATGTTCTGAATCTTATCTTGAGAAAAAAATCAGGTCAATATCTATTTGGGATATTCCAGGCTAGTACTCATAATATCAAACACCTAAATGAGTATTTGGTGAATATCATATGTTGATATTCTGGGAGACCAATACTCTTGATATTAAATGTGCTATCAAAATGATGGATATCTTTTGATCAAAGATATCCTTAATCTTGCTAACTTGATATTACTTTGAGTTGATATATTTGTTTATCCTCCCTAACTAAGAGGAGTGTTGATGTTTGGTAGCTTTTGTCTGATAAACGTATATATAATTATATATGAGATATAATTTATATATATAAGTTTATTATTATATAAGAGAAATATATATATATATATATATATATATATATATATATATATATATATATATATATATATATAAAACAATGATTAAATGTTTATTATATTAATTATCAAATCAAAAAATAGACATGTCTCTTCTTATCCTTTTCTCATTATAAATAAGAGGTCGCTGTCATTTGGAACACACATACCAAATATTATGGCAGTGCTTATTACATTTGTGGCAATCTTTGGAAAACTAACACAATTTGCAGTTAGGAAAGCATTTGCAACATCATATGCATCTACAAATCACAATTTGGAGCTATGGTTTGAATTTTTGAAAGGCATTTTGATCCTTACATGCAAATGCACTTCCAAAACCTGATTTTGGAGAAAAGGGTTGCATGCCAACTTCTGCTTGCTCCAAGTTTTCCTCTTTGCTCTCCAAATAAATGTGAGACTTGGATTTTGTTTGCATTTCTTGATCATATTACTTATTTCTTGTATTATTTTTCTCTGTCTTCCATTTGTTTGAATGCAGCCCTAGATTTTTGTTCCAAGTTATCAATTTGTGTCGAAGGAAGAGATATATTTTTCTTTTCTTTTCTTTGTTTTTGTAGATACTTTGTTTTCTTGTTTTTTATTTATCTTTGGTTTGTTTGTGAAGAAAATGATGAAAATTCTCCCAAAGAATGCAATTATCCATTCACATTTCCCAATTGCATATTTACACAAGGTGAAATGATGAGTTTTTCACCACATGTTATTGCATCCCCAAAACCCGATTTTGGTAAAAACTCATATTTTTGAACAAAAAAACTCTCATCTTACACACATCCGTATACTTCCAACTTGCATTTTTATCCATTCAAAAAAAGCCCCGTTTTGCCTCAATCTACCTTCCAAATACCTATTTTGGCCATTATTCGTGAAATACAAGCTATCCTAACCATTTCCAACCTTCCTAAGTGTTCAATAAGTATCTAAAACATACCTAGAACTCTTATTCTTCATGGAATGGCATTATTGTCCAGATCTTGATACCCTTATGGATTCAATCCCCTTGAAAGATGTTCTCTCTCTTCGGAATTTTCATGTTGCAACATGTTGGGTGGATATTTTGCAACCGACAGTTTTGGGTAAAAATTCAGTCACAAAATAGGATGACCAAGCACGACATGTGTGAGAAAAAGTCTCTCCTACCTTAAAGGAAGGCTCCCCCTTCTCATCGTTCCTTGGATCAACTCAAGGCAAGCAAGAAGTCGAGAGCTTTTATAAAATGCTTGTTACCAATATCCTTTCTTCTTATCTTTCAAGAAAGAATTCACTTACTTGTGGAGTGAGTAATAGGTAGGATGAATCTCTAACTACACTTCTATCAAGAGCTGGAAACAATTATACCATAAACCTTCACTAACTCAAAGGCTAGCTAAACATATACTGGTTTGGCTCTAAGTCCAGTCATACTTATATATGGAAAAACTTTACATTTAGGGCACAAAGACTTCTAAAAGTAAAAATAACTTAACTATTTTGCAAATTAAGAGATAAGTATAAGCTACAGATAAAGCTTCTAGCTATATATTTCCAAACCTCTACCAGTCAAAGCTTCGGCTCTGATTGCTTCTTAAATCACTATGCTCTTTTATTGAACACAAAATAATAACATGAATCAAAGACAATAGGCACAAATTATAGTCAAAGCTTCTAATTTGCTCTATCACAATTGCTTCCAGACAAAACATAGAATTCAATTGCTTCTTTTATTCACTTTTCTCCCAAATTCATACTACATAATGAAAGTTATGCTTGCACAAATGTGGCAGAGTTTTCTTGCATACAACAAAAGATGATTTTTACAATGAGGGGGCACACCTTTATATAGGCACAAGAGTTGAGAAAAAGGTGGAGGAAAAAGTGGGAGCAACTCAACCAACTTTGACCTAGTTTAACTAAAAGAGAAAATATAGGGCACATGCAACTGCATGTGCAATTTGCATTACATCTTTTTATGTACATGAAACTCGCATTACATGTAATTACATTTTTTCATGCAATGGATTCTCTCCAACTACAAATATGAAAGAAGAAGAAAGAAGACGAAAGAGAAGGAAACAATCGTAGGGATTGTTCTAAAGGACCTTGTACTTGACGATGCAATCCCGGATGATCACAGGATCGGAAGTCCCTGTACTTTGTACCGTTGCATTCACCTTGATAACCATGGTCTTGCGTCTTTTGATAACCTCTGACTCTCTTTGAGGAATTGTTCGTTGTCATTTGAAAACTTTGACATGTTCAAGATTTCCTTGCTTAAGTTGTCGGGAATTCTCCTTTGTAGATCAGCACAAATTGGAGTTTCTGACACTTTGAAAACCTTCTTGATGATGTTCGGATGTAAACTTGTAATAAGTTTCTATCAAGATGTTATTGCATGAAAAATGATTACATGTTAGTGCAACATGTGACAAGGAATGAAGGATGAGATGTGATGCGAAGGTGGATGGAAGATGCACTTTACATGCAAGTGCAAATGATGGATGAGGTGGAAAGCATGGATAGATGTAGAAAATGGAAAAGTATGTATTTGCTTAGGGAGGCGTGAATGCATATGGAGGGATGGAAATGGAAAATGGAAGAGGCATAATGAGCTTTATAGTCACTTTTGGTGAAAAGGGGATGTCAAAGTACACGGGAGATGAAAATGACATCTTTTTGACTTTTCAAAAAGTGATTTTTAATCAAAATCAAACCTTTTGGATGCAATTACACGTAAGACATTTCATGTAATTGTGTCGTATGAATGGATGCGAAAAGTGAGATGAGTGAAAATGGAAACGGAAAATGAGATTACATGCATGTGTGGATGGTGAATGAGATGGAAAACATGTAATCGCATTTGTCGAATGAGGTGAGGTGTTGTGACATGGAAACGAAATGTGGAATGTGATGATGCTTTCGCATGAGGTGAAGCAACAAGTTCTTGGGAAAAAACTCGCGACTTCTCCAAATTGGAGAAAACTGGCAAGCAAACACAAAACACAAAGAAAAAATTTACCTTTGGAAAGTGACTCATACATGTCAACAAGCAAGCCACTTCGACATGCAAATTCGAATTTGAAATTTGGGGAAATTCCAAAAACAAGAAAATGAACAAGTTCTTCATTTTTAAAGAAAAATGCACTTTCCATGGCATAGATATGGAACAAGTATGCAATAACAAGCCATGATATGCATGGAAATAACATGATAAGCATGAATTGATGAGCAAGTTTGAAAATGTCCACTTCCTTGGAGGTTAAAGAGCCAAAATAACAAGTTTTATAGACTTGAAGACCAATTCCCCCTCAAATCCAGATTTTCAAACAACTATTTGACTTTTTCCGCATTGGCATGTAGTGGACATTCAATGGTCGAATTTGACATGAGAAGGCCAAAAAAAGGGTCTTCAAAGACAAGAGCACGCATTAAAACTAAAAAAGACCCCTCTTGCTCCAAATGTATGGGCTGAAATGCATTTTTTTTGAGTTTTTTGAACAAAAACATGACATTTTTATACAAAAATATGGGCCGTTTTTTGCAAAAGCGTGGCAAAAAAATGCATGTTTTTGAACCATTTTTGACTTATGAATGCAAAAACGACTTCCCCAAATGCATATACATGGATCAAAATGCAAAAAAGTGGCTTCAAAACGCATAAAAGTGGATTAAAACCCCAATTTTTCGGGCATTTTAAGAAAAAAGTTGATTCGTAAAAGGCATGAAACTAAAACGTATTGGCTTTTAAACGCCAAAACATGAGTCACAATGTAATGTAAAACATTTGAAAAGCCAAATCGATTCCTCTTTGGGCCAAAACTTGAGCCAAAAATGATGTTTTTTGAATTTTTTTCCAAAAACTTGCCCTTGGATAGAGCTTAGAAAAATGTCTTTTAGCAAGATGAATCCATTTTTGATGTTAGAAAATCCATTGCCAAGCAAAAACGACCCTATTGGAGAAAATCTTATGCAAAACCATCAAGTAAATCTTTCACAATGAGCAAAATCGGGTTCTTGAAGAGCAAATGCATGTGTTCTTCCAAAATTGGACCTTTTGGACTGATATGCATGTTTTAAAATATGTTTTTGATCAAAATTGGACTTTTTGGAGTGACTTGCATATTTTAAAAACTTTCAACAAAGAAAATCAGACCTTTTGGAGTGCATAACTGTTAAGTTTTATGGATTTTTGATAGATAAAACTGTTACAATAAATGTGGGAACAATAGAACTCTTACTTGTATTACTGTAGAGCAGAGTTGCCTTCCAAATACTGATGATCTCTTATTTTGTATGCAGAATATACTTCTTTGAATATTGCTAATAATGTGAGATGTATATTGTATGTAAAAATGACCCCTGCAGATTAGATAATAAAAAAAAGTGCTGATGATTATTTGAATGCAGACCGCTGAGTCCAAGATGCTGTATATTGATGTTGTTCAATAGTGATCTGATTACCCGAATATATATAGTAGCGAAGAGTCATGACCCCGTAGAGTCATGGCTCTATGTGGTCTTTGACTACGAAGAGTTATGCCTCTACATCTGAACATTATATATATAAATGAGAACATCATAGGTATAAACATTATAAGATATATATTATTAATACGTTATAGTACATTTATAAATATCGGATATTATGAGATTCTATATTAATCCACACAATTATATATATAAATATATATAATCAAAGAGTTTAATCTTTAAGATTACATCTCATATTTTTATCTGATAGAAGCTATAAAACATCAACAATAACACATTTAAAAATATGCATATAGTCAAAATCGAACCTTTTGGGGTTTAAAGCATATTTTAAGTTGTATCTCACTTTTTTGATGTAATGACACAAAAACTTACCTTTTGATATAATGACATAAAAAAGGTTCACTTTTGAGAGCCTTTTGATGTAATGACATAAAAAAGTCCACTTTTCATTTCAAGTTGAACTTTATATTGAGTGACATGTAAAATGTCCACTTTTGATGGATTTTACATGTAATTGCATATAAAAGGTCCACTTTTGATGGATTTTACATGTAATGGCACATAAAATGTCCACTATTGATGACTTTAAGTGATTTAATTAGCACATGTCAATTTAAATTCATTAAAATATTACTTAAGTGAGATATGAATTATATTTACATATCATATTAACAATATAACATGTAAATATCATTTAAAAAGTAATATTTACTAGAGCATTTGATTTAAATGCTAAAAATTAAATTGAACTATATAGTAAATATAGTCACTTAGTGAAAAATTAAAAAGTCGCTCAACTTAAAAATATAACACAAAGTGCACTTTAGTTACTTTAAGTGAAAAATGAAAAGATAAAGTAACTTAAAAACATAACATAAAGTCAATTTAAGTTATATTTTTCAAAAAGTGAATGTCAAATTAGAAATATAATATGATATTTTTAACTCGTGCTGTTGCATCCACTTTTTGGGCACTGAAATGACCATATCTTTTGATTGACAACTCTGATTACACTTTAGGTTAGACTGAATCAAAAGGAAAAGCGAAAGCCATGACTTGAGCAAAATCAAAGGACTAAAAACTAACAAACGCACACTCAAAAGCAAAGAAAAAGATGATGACAACCTCAAAAATCAAGCAAAGACTCAACATAAAGCAAAATGAAAAAGACTTGACGAAAACTTTTAGTAAAATAATTTGATATACAAATTGGAGTTGATTGATCAATCAACATTAAACAATTGAATATCAAATTCAAATTTAGAAATACGTGAAACTAGCTTGGAAAAGTTTCATGCTATTACCAACATTTTTTGGTGACAAAATACAAGACAACACAATAAACTCTTTAAGTCAAAATATGTCAAAATTTCTTCAAAGAATAGAGACATCCTGTCAAGAAGATATGCTTCAAATAAAAGAAGCAATATTCATTTGGTCTCTACTTTCTCGATGGCTGCACTAGAACCTTAGTTCGTGTGGGAATGCGCCAACCAATTTAGAAAAAAAGAAAGAAAATCAGTTAAAGATGCTAATGAGAAAGTTGTTCTAAGTTTACATTAGGACATCATTGAGAAGGTGTTTAAATTATTGGAAACTTTAGAATATTCAAATCCGACAAAGGAGAATTCACAACAACTATGGAATGAGAAAAACTTGATTACATCAGGTTTTCAAAATGATAACTGACAGTTCATCAAAGAGAATCAAAGGCTATCAAAAGATGCAATGCCATAATTATCAAGGTGAATGTAGTGACATGAAATACAGGAACTCTCGATCCTGTGATCATTTGCGATTGCATCATCAACTACAAGGCCTTTGTTGATAATCTACATAATTATTTCATTTAGAATCAATAGTTTTAACATTTTCTTCAAGTATGTTTCCAGATTTGTAGTTTTAGAAGATAGGTTGCATGTAATCATGTGCATTAATTCCGATAACACGAACCTACAGTCATGTAATCCAATAAATCTTCTTTCTTATTTGACTTATCAAGTTGGTTGAGATTCTCCCACCTTTTTCTCCAATTTTTTCCAACTCCTTTGCCTATATAAAGGAGTACCCCTCAATGTAATAATCATCTTTTTTGTATGCAAGAGAGCTCTACCAAACTTTTGCAAACATTACTGTGATTGTGTAGTGCAATTTTGAAAATAAAAGTGAATATAAAGAAGCAATTGAATTCAAGGCTATGACTGGAAACAATTGTTGTGAATCAAATTGAAAGTTGTGATTGCAATTTGAGTTTATTGTCTTCTATTCATGTTAATCTTGTGTATGTATTAGAGAAAAATGAATACTGGAAGCAATTCAATTCGAAGTTATGACTAGAAGCAATTGCGGTGGTATAGACTAGAAGTTGTGACTACAGTGCCTTATATTACTAATCTTATATTCATGCAATTTATTAGAATTTTAGTTTAGAAATTATCTACGTCTGGAAGTCTGTGTGCCCCAACGGTAGAGATTTACCTTTAAAAGAATTGCATAGAGGTCTGTGAGCTTCATTGTTGTTCTTATAGATTAGAAAAACTAGACATAAATCTAAGTTTGTGCGCTTTCAATCAGCCTTTGAGTTAGTGTTTAGTATCGGTATCACTGTTTCCAATTGTTAGATAGAAGTGCAGTTATAAAGATTAATCTTGCCCATTACTCGCTCCACGAGTAAGTGGATTCTTTCTAGAAATAAGATGAAAGCATATCGGTAAAATCCGTTTACAATATCTCTTAATTTCTTGCTTACCTTGAGTTGATCCAAGGAATGGTGAGAAGGGGGGGTCTTCCTTTTAAGTTAGGAAAGACTCTCTTGTACTGTGGTTGGTAACCCTATTTTGCAACTGAATTTGCATAAACTGTCAGTTGCAAAATATCTACCCAACAATTCCTTGTTGGTTATATTAATTAATTTCTTGGTGAAGCTATCGTTGTTTATATTGACTATTACTACATTGTTTAAAAATCCAAAAAGTCCAATATTCAAAATAAATTATGGTAAATCCAAAACTAAGTTAACCCCACCAGATCTCACAACAAAAAGATTTTAATATTGTTGTATCACAATAAGTTCGTTGAAGGAGGTAATGCTCCATACCTAAAGCTTATTGTGAGTACTTTCAAATCATAAATGTGAACTATCTCATAGAGGCCCTATTTGACCTATATAAAAAGACTCATCTTTCAGGGGAATTAATTTTCCCTATCTTTTTTGTCAATCCCAAAGACCGATTTAGGCTTGGTCATGGTGTCGGTACAACTTGGGTATCGGTTCTTCATGGATTCTTCTTGTGTGCTTGGGTTCTTTGTGGATCCTTCTGTGAAGGACCCACAATCAACTGTGGGATTGAGGAAGTACTCTAGAGAAAACCTACCAAGATATGTGCATACATATGCAATAAAATATACATTTCTTTTAAGTTCTCATCAAACCGTTGCATGAATATACGAATAGAATCTTTGTATTAAGCTTGTTATTATTTTAAGCAAATCTTTGCATTAAGCTCAAAGGCTAGATGGCTGCCATAAAGTTTCATCATCATGTTCAAGTTCAACATAAAAAACAAAATATAGAAAAATGAAGCAGACTACTACTCCTATTCTACTTCTGCTGCTATGGCATCAACATCGGAGTCCTCATCCTCACTATCATGTTCTACAGGAAGCGTAGTCTCATCGAATGGAACCCCAACCAATCTTGGTGTAGTGTCATCCTCATCTATTTGGGCCACATCCTTAGGATCAACATCTGAAAACAAAGTTGAAGTCTACCTATACTTTAGCGTTTGACAATCCACAAGTCGAAGAGCATGATGCATTGCCTCTAGCTTCTCTGCCCCTTTAGAGGAAAGTCTATTCCTCTTGATTGAGTGGATAAATGAATATGTCGACCAATTCCTCTCCGCAGTTGAGGAACAAGCAACCTGTGCAAGGAGGGGAGTGGCAAGTACTTTCAACTCTGGTGTATCTCTCCCATGCTAGGTCCACCATCCAATAGGATCTCTTTGTGCCAAAATCATCGTATCCAACCTCGTTTGTGGCTTACTTAAGTTTGGGCCACGAAGGTTGGTGAAGTCAAAGAACTATGCATGAAGAGTAGAGGCCTCTTGAGATATATACATCTTACCAATGACTTTTGTAAAGCCATACAATACCTTAGTATCATCACATGGGAGGCCCTTTCCATTCAACTTTACATATCATTTGAGATTTAGACCAAAGACTTCCGTATGAAGTTGGTATTCATTATGTTCCACCTCCACGTCACAATAGACCTAATATGCTCCTCATAAACCCCAATATAGGATCCTTTGCTACAACAATTTTCTTCATCTTTCTCAACATGTTGTCAAAATATATCTCTCAAGGACTAGGAGAGTCAATATCTGCATATCTAATGACATCTATGATGGGTGCTACGAGAAAGCAAATTTTTGCAAAATGCAAACAAAAATGAAAATTAGAATTAGAAATTTTAAGTTAGTATGAAATCAGCAAGCAAAAAACTAACATTTAATTTAAAATTCAGCAACTTACTTCATTGTGGACCACGAGTTGTCATCAAGGATCTTTTGCATCACCAATTTTTCCTTCAGAGGACTTAGAAGTAGACCATCATACCCACTTTGGATTCACTGCCATCAATTGGAGGGCCTCATGCACTTTAATCATCATCTCCATCAAGATGAAGTATGTGCAATACCTATGGAGACAATTATAAATTAAAATAAAGTTAAACATTAAACACATCACATGTAAGTTTGTAACAATTGTAAATAAAAAAAACTAAACTATAATTAAAATTGGCATACCTTCTCTTGGTTGGTTCGGGGAACTCCTTAGAAAAGTACTTGAACAGAGCAAGTGAAGTGTGGTGGTTACATATAAACATTTGCACTTCTCTAGCTTCTAACACCACCTGTTTCACTCAATCAATCTTCCCTATATCCTAAAATGGATTGTTCAATGCACGAACACATCAAGGGATCCAAAAGATGTGCCTATAAGCACCCTCTACCATCAAAGCGATTGATTTTCACACATATGCAAGATATGTGATCACTTGTACTACATTAGCTGGCCCAACCTCCTTTATGGCATCCCTCAACATGGTGAACTGAAACTATGCATCCTTTACACTTTCCTGAGCAATCTATGGCTTTCAAAAAATAAGAGCCAACAGGGGATATGACAATGATATTGATAAGTGGTCAATGTCTAACATCGGTCCACCCGTCCATCACAATAGAGCAGTCTGTCCTAACCCAAGTACGTTTCATATCCTCAAACAACAAAGCAATCTTAGAGTAGATGGTGGTTCGTAGCTTATGCTCACCAGGGGGTACAAATGAGGGATTCGTAGTTAATATATCTTTCATCATTTATTTAAAATAGATAGAACGAGCTACATGAAATGGGATAACAAACAATCTACCAATGGATGCCTCACGAGCTTCTTTTTCCTATGCATTAAACAAACTTTCTACCGAGCCCTTCTCACTACTACCTATCTTCCTCTTCCCTCTAGTCTTAGTAGGGCTGACACTAGTTGAAATGGCGGATGACATATGCCTAGATGATTGAGCAGATGGTGATGTCATTGTCAAATTTTGCCCCCCGCACTCCCCCCCCCCCCCCCACCAATTTCAACCTCTAAGTGCAATCTTTAGCATTCTAATCTCTCCTCATCAGCCAACTGAGGACAAGCTTTGACTCTATTGCATGCAACACTTAAAATGTGTGACTTCACCCTTGTATAGCTGCCTCTAAAATCATCAAGACAAACATAGCAATCCCACACCCTACTCCCTCTTGCATTCTTTTTACTTTGTTGCCTAGGTGTGACATATTGGAGAAGAGGTTTTTTTCGATTGAAAGGACCCTTTGCATATTTGCTCATGATGGTGGAAGGGCATTTAAATAAATCAATTTTAGACTCAGCGTCTTTCCCAATTCCTCTACTAGCAATATGTCATGTCCTCTCTTCGTGTTAGTTCTTTTGGTGCTTGGTTAATCTATCTTTGCATCCAGATAGATTAACAACATTTCTAGAAAGGATGCCTGCCAGTCACAAGGGAAGATTTTTCTTAAATTCGTCATTTAATGTATTAAAGTACTTTAATAAATTTAGTTTATGTTTTATTAAGACATTCACTTTATAAAGTGACTTAAGTGACTTGAAGACGAAATTGGTGTTTTATCCCACATCTCTTATTCCAACACTCTTTCCTCACTTCGAGGTTATAAAAAGGAGGCCTAGTCTTGGGAAAAATACAACGAATATGACATTTATATGAAATCCTAATGGTTACTTAATGTGATTGGATTTGTTCCTGAGGATGAAACCCCTAAGGAATAAAAAGTGAGATTGGACGAAAACTAGTACTTACAACATATTTTCAGAGTTAAGGATTGGATCGATTCACATCAGGAGAGTGTAGCTCCAGTTTTAATAAGGTGATTGAAAAAGGTCTTAACATTACATGCAGGCCGAATTTTGCATAGCAGAGATTTTGGACAGCAGAGGATGATTCCAGTAATCTCACGGCAGTAGAAGGTTTAGTACAAATGTAAGTGTTCTCTCTTCCATCAACTACATTTCATCGTTCACTACCAGGTGATATTCGGAAGTGTAGCGGCTAGTGGAAATAGAATGTTGTCGGTTCCCTCACGGTAACTCTTCATGTGAACACCAAAGTTGGGAGTAGCAAGTCCGGGTCTCAGTGAGACTGATTTACAGTGTGGAAAATTCTTACAGTGGTAGCGCATTACATGGGTCAAGGGTGGAAGTGGTTTCGAAAAGCCGACGACGTTAATATCAAGTCACAGGATTCACAACCAGAATAAGCCAGGCGGTGGGTATTGGTGTGGGGACGAGAGCAAAGCATAGACAATGAGTGTGGTCAAAGGTGTAAGTACCATTTAACGTTAGGCAGTTGAATGTGGGCAGTAGAAGGAGGTTGGAGATGACTCAGTTTACCACAACTATCACCCCATATGTTAGTCACACCATTTGTTGCTTAGTACTGTTTGTTCTTTTTATCTCTGAACAAAAACATTCGTATCATCTTCATTAGTATAATCTATAATGATTAAATCACCCTGTTATAATTCTTGAGTGCACGTTGTGTCTCAAATACTTTGATTGGAACTTATTGAAGTATAAAGCTGCAAGTTGATAGTAGTGTGTATTTCATTTTTGAGAGTATGGTAGTAACAGTAGTCGGTTGTTTGAGAAATCATTTACATGACAACTGTTTGACAAAATTACTAGCAGACCAAGTCCCATATTTTTGATGAATCGTAGTAGAGTATATTATAGTGGTATTAGAGCCACAAGACCTGCCATCTTGTGGAAAAAACAAAATATTTGTAAATTGATGTTTATCCAAAAAAATGATAGCCAAGAATGAGAAAAAGACATTATAAATTTAGTCATCTACAGCTGGAACAAGTAGATTCTTCAGAACATATTGAGATTGAAGATACCTATTCAGTGGATGAGGAATTAATTTTTGGAATAGGTGAACAAATTGAACAAACTAAACAGGTTGATCATTTTGGATAGGTAGAACAGGTAAACAACATTCAAATGACACATAATGAAATTGAATAGGATAGGGAAGTACGGGAAACATTGCGGGCTATTAGATATGGGCATAACAACATAGCTGATGCGCTGCAACAACTTGCAATTAATATACAACAATTAGCTCCTATTAATAGGAGAGCCCCAAGCTATCACAGTGGGGGAAATAGTGTAGTTGGATCACCCTGAGCTGTTAGGGCTCCCACACGTAACACTGACAAGCCTTTAATGCTAGTGTTTAATGCAGATGAAGAGGCATCACCAAATTTACTACCAGACAATGTTATAGCAACGTATGATGAATGAGATTTGTTTCTCGGTACTATTAAACAAAATATGTCCTTTATCCAATATCTAAATCAGAAAAGGGAGTCAGATAGGCAGCAATAGGATAGGAGGCCTAGAGCACCAAACAGGGACCTAAAGCATGCTATGAACAAATTAACTCTCCCTACTTTTGATGACAATAGTAAGACATCTACGAGAGCTTGGATTCACAAGCTAGACACGTACCTAACTCTTAAACCTATGTTAGAGACAAAAGCCATCAGATTTGCCACGATGCACCTTGAGGAAGCAGTGTATGATTGGTGGCATCATGGATTAGTCACCCAGGATCATGGTCTCATAACTTCATACGAGATTTTCAGCTCCAAGCTGATTTCTCGTTTTGACATGAAGGATATTGAAGTTTATTACAAGTATTTGGCTCAGTTACGACAGTGGGTCCTTGGATAACTTCATTGATGAGTTTCAACGAATATTAGTGATGGTACTGGATATGACAGAACAATGTAAGGTGATGTTGTTCATAAAAGGGTTACAAGACAGATTTAGGGGTTTGGTTAAGGTCCTTAAACCAAACACTTTGGATGATGCGATTAAGATCTCCCATGACTTGGATTCACCTTCTTCACTACTGCAGCCTTCGAAGAAACCCTATAAACGGTCTACATCATTCCAAGGGAACAAAAACCAGCAAAAACCAAATCCTCCTAGATTGGATTTTGAGACACATAATGAACTTAGGAGGAAGAAATTGTGCTTCACTTGTAGAGAACCTTGGACTCCTGATCATAGATGCCTTGGTAAAGGCAAGATTCACTATGTTGAGGTTCTTTTAGAGGATGGAGGAGAGCAGCAAGAATGTAGTGATGTTGAGGACAACGAGGAGGAAGATGGTGAAAAGTAGAATCTTAAAGATAAAAAGAAGAAAAACGCTACTGAACAACCTCCTGTTATAGCCACCCTTTCTAGTGATCCAACATGTCATCCTTTTAGGGTGAAGGGTGTTGTTAGAGGACAGCGCATTGTTTTCCTTTTGGATAGAGGAGCATCCCATAATTTCATTAGCACACAAATGGTATCTAAGAGAGGATTGCAGATAGTCGGCATACCCAAGTTCGAAGTGAAGGTAGCAGGTGGTGAGGTTTTGAGTTGCATGGAGAAGGTATCCAGTCTTCAGATATAGTTTGATGATTATCTTTTAGAGATTGATTTTTTGTTGTTGATTTGGATGGGTTGGACACCATTCTAGGTAGACAGTGGTTAAGGACTCTCTGCAGGTACACATTTGATCACGAGACAATGCAGTTGGAATTCTTACAAGGTGATCGGTTGATAGTCCTAAAGACTATACTAGATAGCGGACTCAGGTTGATAACAACTCATACGATGGAAGCCATTTTTAGGCACGATGATATCGAGTGGGCGACATAGTGTTTCATCTCTTCTAAGGAGACATAGGATAGAGGACAACAGTACCATTGTGACATCCAGATGGTGCTTGACAAGCACATGAGGGTATTTGAGGATTTACCCCTAGGTGTTCCACCAAATAGAGGGTTTGAGCATATAATTGAGCTAGAGGGTGCCAAACTTGTCATTACCACTCCTTATCGTCACCCCAGGCATTATAAGGAAGAGATAGAGAAGACAACTAAGGAACTACTAGATATGGGACATATCAGGCTCAGCTCCAGCCTTTTGCCTCTTCAGTGGTGTTGGTTAAGAAGAAGGATGGCACCCTTCTGATGTGTATTGATTACCACATCCTTAATAAGAGAATCATTAAAAACAGGTATCTTGTTCCCCTCATTGATGAGTTACTGGATGAGCTTTATGGAGTTTTTTATTTCGCGAAGATAGATCTTCGATTAGGATACCATCAGATACGTGTCCGAGAGGAGGATGTGCATAAGACAACTTTCAGATGCCACTACGGACACTATGATTTTTTGGTAATGCCATATGGGCTCACTAACACATCAGCTACTTTTCAGTCATGCATGAACCACATCTTCAAAAAGTAGCTATGAAAGAGTGTATTGGTTTTCTTTGATGACATATTGATCTTTAGCAGGACTTGGGAGGAACATTTGCAGCACCTAGATAAGATCCTTAGCCTCATGGAAGAACACTCTTTATTTGCAAAGGAGTCTAAGTGCGAATTTGGATTAACTGAGATTCTCTATTTGGGTCACGTGATTGGTGCAGAGGGAGTTAAGGTACATTAGGAAAAGATATAGGTAATCCTCGATTGGCCACCACTGAGAGATGTACTTGAGTTGTAGGGCTTCCTTGGCCTTTGTTTTATTATAGGCGATTCGCCAAAGGTTTTTCCCAGGGAGCAGCCCCCCTTACTGATCTAACATGGAAAGGGGCATTTAGATGGATAGAGGATTTAGAGGCAGTCTTTGCTAGACTGAAACAGCTGATGAGCACGCGCCCAGTTCTGACACTTCCTAATTTTTCTAGACCCTTTGTTTTGGAGTGTGATGCTTTAGGAAGCGGAATCGAGGCAATTTTGATTTAGGACCGTCATCCCATAGCTTTTGAGAGTAGGAAACTTCGGGGCAGCGAGCTGTTATATTCTACAAATGATAAGGAAATGCTGGCCATAATGCATGCTTTAGCCAAGTTTAGACAGTACTTGGTAGGAAGCAAGTTCACAGTAAAGACGAATCATAATAGCTTGCGTTACTTTTTGGAACAGAAGGAGTTGAATGAAAGACAACAAAAATGGGGCAGCAAGGTTCAAGCATATGATTTTGACATTGAATATGTCAAGGGGAAAAATAACATAGTTGCTGATGCACTTTCTAGGAGACCCTCAGTGATGGAGTATTGTGCCATTTCCGAGATTTCAGCAAATTGGAAGTCTCGATTGTTAGTTGGGTATTCCAAAAATACTCACGCTTGTCAGATTATGGATGGTCTACTTTAGGATGATCGGTACAAGGTGATGAATGATATTATATATTATAAGAATAGAATTTACCTAGTACCAGAATCCAAACTTAAAACGAACATTAAGCACACTATACATGATGCACCTTCAACGGGTCACTTAGGTTTTTTCAAAACCTACAGGCAGTTTAGAGAGAGATTCTCATGGAAGGGGCTAAAAGACGATGTATTGCAGCATGTTAGAGAGTGCCAGACTTGTCAGTAGAACAAGTCAGAGCAGGGCTTTCTATTAGGTTTACTTCAGCCTCTCCCTATTCCAGCTCAGAGGTGAGAGAGTATCTCCATGGATTTTATTACAAGATTGCTGAGGGTCTAGGGCAGAGACTGCATTTTTGTGGTGATAGACAGGTTGACTAAGTTCGTGCACTTCTTTGCTATTGTGGCGGACTGGTCAGCCTCTCAAGTGGCCAAGTTGCTCTTTTGAGAGGTTTTTCGTCTTTATGAATTACCCAGGACTATCGTGAGTGATATAGACAACAGGTTTCTTAGTAACTTTTGGCAGGAGGTTTTCAGATTGGCAAGTACAGAGTTGACACCCAGTACTAGCTATCACTCGTAGATAGATGGTCAAACAGAAATAGTGAATAAATGGGTGGAAGGGTATTTGAGAAACTACATTGCAAGTCAGCAAAGAGCATGGGTTAAATGGTTGTATTTAGGGGAGTATTGCTGTAACTCCACATATCATATGTCCATTTAGATGACTCCTTTCTGTGCTCTTTATGGTTACGAACCTCTCTCTTTCATTGACTTGGTTTTACAAGAGAACAGGGCTCCCTTTGCCAAAAATTGGGTCTAGGATCAATAGGATATTCTCAGATCTCTTAGAGATAATATTCAAAAGGTGCAGAACCAATAGAAGTTATATGTTGATCGACATTGTACTGAGCAAAGCTTCGAGATAGGTGACATGGTTTATCTTTGTCTCCAACCATATAGACAGAGCTCCTTGAAGAAAAGTGGGTCAAAAAAGCTTAAGCCTAGATTTTACGGACCTTATTGCATCACCAAGAGGGTTGGTGAGGTTGCTTACGAGTTGGATTTACATGGTGACAGTCGAATCCACAATGTGTTTCATGTCTTATGCCCCAAGAAGGCAATTGGTCAGCAGGTTGTACCATTAGAGGGCTTGCCTCCACTTGACGAGGAGGGTAGACTTGTACTGGAACTGACTGAGGTGATTGAGACCAGGGAAAAGAAGCTGTGAAACAGATCTATTAAAGAATATCTAGTTCGCTAGAAGGATTTACCGTATGAAGACACCACTTGGGAAGTTGAGTCTATTTTACAACATCTAGCATTGAGATTGCTGGAGGGCAAGCAATCTTGGGAAGGGAGAACTGTCATGTCCCCTCTTTCGCACTAGTTCTTTGGCGCCTGGTTAATCTATCTCCACATCCGGATAGATTAATGACATTCCCAAAAAGGATACTTACCAATCACAAGGGAAGATTTGTTTTAAGTTCGTCATTTAATGTATTAAAGTACTTTAATAAAGTTACTTTATGTCTTATTAAGACATTTACTTTATAAAGTGACTTAAGTGACTAAAAGATGAAATTGGTGTTTTATCCCACATCTCTTATTCCACCACTCTTTCCTCATTTCAAGGTTATAAAAAGGAGGGTTGGTCTTGGGAAAAATACAACGAATATATGACATTTATATGAAATTCTAATGGTTGCTTAATGTGATTGGATTTGTTCCTAAGGACGAAACCCCTAAGGAATAAAAAGTAAGACTGGACGAAAACTAATACTCATAGCATATTTTCGAAGTTAAGGATTGGATCGATTCACATCAGGAGAGTGTAGCTCCAGTCTTAATAAGGTGATTGAAAAAGGTCTTAACATTACATATAGGCTGATATTTGCACAATAGAGATTTTTGACAGCAGAGGACGGTTCTAGTAATCTCACGGCAGTAGAAGGTTTAGTTCAAACGTAAGTGTTCTCTCCTCCATCAGCTACATTTCATCATTAAGTACTAGGTGATATTTGAAAGTGTAGCAGCCAGTGGAAATAGAATGTTGTCGGCTCCCTCAGGGTAACTCTTCATGTGAACACTGAAGTTGGGAGTAGCAGATTGGGGTCCCAGTGAGACCGATTTATAGTGTGGAAAATTCTTACAGTGGTAGCGCATTACATGGGTCAAGGGTGGAAGTGGTTTCAGAAAGCTAGCAACGTTGATATCAAGTTGCAGGATTCACAAACAGAATAAGCCAGGTAGTGGGTACCGGTGTGAGGACGGGAGCAAAGCACAAATGATGAGTGTGGTCAGAGGTGTAAGTACCATTTGACGTTAGACAACTGAACGTGGGCATTAGAAGGAGGTTGGAGCAGACTCAATTTACCACAACTATCACCCCATATGTTAGTCACGCCATTTGTTGCTTAGTGCTGTTTGTTCTTTTTATATCTGAACTTAAACATTTGTATCATCTGCATCAGTAGAATCTGTAATGTTGGAGCGAACTCAATTTACCACAACTATCACCCCATATGTTAATCACGCCATTTGTTGCTTAGTATTGTTTGTTCTTTTTATAGCTGAACTTAAACATTCGTATCATTTGCATCAGTATAATCTGTAATGATTAAATCACCCTATTATAATTCTTGAGTGCACGCTGTGTCTCAAATACTTTGGCTGGAACTTATTGAAGTATAACGTTGCAAGTTGATAGTCGTGTGTATTTCATTTATGAGAGCATAGTATAATAGTAGTCGGTTGTTTGAGAAATGATTTACATGACAATTGTTCGACAAAATTACCAGTAAACCAAGTCCCATATTTTTGATCAATCGCAGCAGAGTATATTACACGATATCACCCCCAACCACATATTCATCATCACCATCACTACTACTACTTTCACTGCTACTCATTGTGCTTTGTTTTGAGATTTAAATATGAACTGAAGCATTAAAAAAAAAGAAAAAAAATTAGACTCTTTCAAGTTGCAAATCTATTTAAAAAATGGAAAATGGAAGCATAAAGACTTTCATACTTGGTGCACAATAGAGGAAGCTCAAACCCTTGCACAAGTACTTGGAATCAAAAAAATTACCTCCTCTTTTTGCAAAATGAAAATCTCAGGTGCTGCTACAAGCTCGAACTCCAAATGCAAATGAAATAAAAATGTCAAACCTTGCCAAATGTGCTTGTTTTTTACCTTTTAGGTCAAGTGGGGAGGCGGGCCTCATTGGATGCCCAATTACATACCAAAAAAACTATTTTTAACCTTTACTTTTTTGTGTTTTAATTTGCTTAACTTTGGGGACAGATAGTCGAGGGACGTCTGTGGCATCCCTTTCTGTCCCGAGGACAGCCGTACGTCCCCAATTTTTTGGCCATGCGTCCCTGTGTCTCCGGGACATTTCCTATCAAATATGGAATTTTGGGGATGGGGGACGTCCCATACCCATTCCCCCATACCGAGGATGTCCCCATTTCTAAAACCCAGTGTTTTTGGGCAGACACGCATCCTTAGGTTACGTAGACAATTATGTATTTACGAGTATCACTCTTTTTATATTTATTGCTTTGATGGTTGAACATGTATACATAAATTTATTATACACAGAGGTATACATAAATTCCTCACACACACACATATACACAAGCAAACTTGAATCCATACCCAAGGGAAAACAATTGTCATACCTGCATACCCATACCCATAACTCTACTCGAACCGGAACCCAAATTGGCAACTTAGCCAAAGACTACAAGGATTTGAAAAGTTGGGAAGTGCAAAAGGAGGAAAATCTTCTTTGATGCTCTTCCATGATAAGAAAGATGCCAAAAGTTGAATGGTGGTTTGACTGAAAGGAAATATATGTTTCAATCCTAGCTGCAGTTTAAGTTGCAGTTCAACTTAGTTTCCAAGTTAGTACTGCCTTGCAGATAGTTCTTACTATGCAGGTAACTGAGGAGATTGATTGTGATATCTTACAAGATAAATTTGACATCCTCTTTATTGCTTGTACAGCTTCAAATTCAAGTATAATATCTCTTCATAGTGCAACTTACACTCTCTGTTAAATGGAATGCCTTTTTTTCATTTAAACATTTACCTGTTTTTAATTATTTATATTTAACCAATTCATATTAATACTTAATTTGTACTGCAGGCTACTTTGTTTCAGATATTGCAATTGCCTGTGTTACTGGAGTTGTTGTTGGCTGGTGTGTTGGTCCATTGTTAAGCATTGCTGGAAGCTGGTTAGCACAATCTGTACCAATGCAATTCCTACTGCATTTCAGTGTAGTTGCGATGGCCTTGTCTTCTCAATTTTTCCCTTATAGTGTTGATGCTCCAAAGAGAGTTGTCCTTCAACACACCTTCAGAACTACTGGTACACATTGAACGGCCTACATTTATTCATAAAATATATCCAGCTTAGTATTTCAAATTATCCTTGTTTACTATTAGAGATGCATTTGGGAAGAAACTATTCACCTTTAATATCTCATTTGTAAAGGACAGACTGACCAATAAACTTTCATATCTTGTTTCTTTGGTTACTTGTTTTAGAGTGTAATCTAATATAGAGTTAGTATTTGAGTTTCATTAGATGCAGACTCCAGTCTGATTATATTGTTCCTATTTGCAATTGTTGTTGGTATGAATATCAGATTAGGTGTTGTAGTTATATTGTCAAATCATTTGAATAAAATTTAACCATTATTATATAAAGAGTTTGGGATTTACACCTGTTGTTTGTTGTTCAGTATAACAAGAAGATTGGTATTTATTTATGTCATTTATGGGTTGAAGTGCAATGACCTTGTCAATTTATAAACAACAATAGGAATTTTTAGGATCTGATTGAATGCTAGGGCTGATAGTGTTATTTAAATAATAAGTGTATGTGGAGGGTTGAACATTGGACTTGCATCATTAATTTGGTCTAGGACATTACAGTTTTATTCCTTAAAACTTAGAAGGAAAGCAAAGTTTATATCTTGTACTTGTTTTGCTATCTTGTTGCTCATTGCTCAATAATGTTGCCTTAGTTTTGATTTCTTTAGCTGAAGGTTGGCACCCAGTACAATAAATTTGGAGTTGTCAAACACCTTGGATCAATTCTGAGCAGATAAATGTGTACTTTTGTTGACTACTGTTACAAGAATGTCAATATATTGACCAAAAGCAAGGCCAAAAATAAGACGGAGCTCCACACCAATATATGCCATATCACAAAAAATGTCAACAGTAGACATAATAAAATAAATAAGATAGCTACAATCATCTTTTATCAAATCAATCATCATAGAAGCACTTGTCACATTCATTTATCTTAACAATGCTTGCTTACACAATCTCAAATTATAAATACTACCCTCTAATATGATGATCGCATCAAAAAGTAACCGTCTATTCCAAACAAGAAAGTGGTCTAGATAGTAAAATATAAAGAGTAAATAACATTGAACTGGGTTTATGGCAAAGTAACTTGAAACATAAGATGGCAAAATTTCCAACTGGGGTGCATAAATTTTAGGATCGCTGGGCTCACACCCTGTCACTGACACAACTACAAATGCAAAACTTAAATTGTTTATTTTTCCTCTTCCACCAAAAGTGAGTCAATTTTTAATGTTAAGAAAGGATTTGAAGGAATCCTTGATATCCTCCTAGTATTTCCCAACCTGGTCCTGTGCCAGCGACAGTTGTCCATGAGAAGTTCATGGTCATTCTACCTAATAAGCTAAGCTACTAGCATGAAGGTTTACATATCTGATGGGCAATGTTGAAGAGTACAATTAGAAGCAGGATTCCAACCAGGAATTGTCATTTTTCATTTTCATATTTGCTACATTTTATTTTAGGTTCATTTTATAGCTAAACACCTTTCTTCCTTATGGTGTCATTCAGCCAAACAATTCTTGATCAGTTGATCCATATTCCCATGACTTGAGCAGAACATGCAGTGCTTCCTTTTATGAATTGCATATATGTATTACTTTATTGGCGGTTGATGGAGGAGATAGAAAAGTTTATCTTCAATTTATACTAGACATGTCCTCAATTGTTACGGTACATGTACCGGGCTTTTGTAAAATATGAAGAGAACTCAATCCCACAATGAATTGATTGACTTGGTTTTTAGTTTGTGACCTTTATGTCTTTGAGGTCAAATAACTATGCAATTTTTTAGTGTGCGTAAAAGGGATATTCTCATCTCAATAACTCTGAATTATTCAGTAATCTTTATGTTTTGACATGTTGACTTCTAATTTTATACCTGCAGGAGGTAACGCAATCTTAGATGTTAATTACGATTTGGCAGTTCTTGATGCCAATGGTTTTGGTTTCCTTTTCAAAAATGTTCCTGAAGTAGCAGAGGAGTTGAGTCTGGGCTCAAAGTTTAACAAAGTATCAGCAAATTTTTCTAATGAAGGAGTATGGATGGTAAGTGTCAGCACACACAAAGGGTGAGGACATTCATTCAATATTTAGAATATCAATGCATGGAACTTGTGTTAAATTTTAGCAAAACCTAGTTTATTCTTTGAGAAATCCTTGTGAAAGATCCTCTATACAAATGCTGCAAGCATCATTTTCTGTGGTTGCATCTGCATTTAGAAACAATCAATAGAACTTTTTGTTGCCGTTCAAAACTTCTAAACTGACAAGGTTCTCCATATTACTCATCAGCTACATAATAAGAGATGAAAAGAGATCATCATCAGTGGGCTTAGCAGTGTGTTATTAATCCATTAATCCATAAAAGCGTATGCTTCCTATGCCAGTTATATAAGCCAGTTATACATTTGCAGTTATATCAACTCTATATCTCCTGTATAAATACATTTGCAGTTCATCAAATAAAATGTCAAGCATTTACCTTTCAAATACAAGTCTTATGAGTTCAAACCAAATTTATGAAGCAGGGATTATACCATTGGTTGATAATCTTATTGTCACTTATGGTGGGCCACATCATTTTAATACAACAAAGTAATAGACAGATCTTATTTTAAAACATCATATATTGATCATGAAGATTTGAATTTGATATTAGAAATTTATGGTATTTTTTTCACATTAATGTAATGTGATTTATCCAATTAGTTATTTGTTAATGATATGAACTGTCAAATTTCTTATTTAAAAAGATTTAGGTGACTAGTGTGATAGACATACAAGCTTCATGCCAATATTTTAATATAAATTAATACATTGTCAAGCTTATTGGTCCTAGAGAGGTTTGTGATTATAATAGCAAAGTCCCATTGCTTACATCTTAGTTCTTACTATATTCATCCCCAATGAGCCCTAAATGTTTTGAATTAAGCATTGTACCAGCTTATTTTTTAGAGCTTAACGTTTAATTTTGTATACACAAAGCAAACACAAAGATTTCTAGATTGATGTGGAAGATATTATGGCTGGTGCAACCCCAAGGGGCACCGTAGCTCCTCATTACTTGTAGATTGTGTGAGCCATTAGATGCAATGAGTGAGAGCTAAAGTCCTGTTGACAGGTGTTTTATGACTGCATTAACAATAGAAGAAAATATTGAGATCCTCTCTTGAGAAAAATCACGTGTATGCTAAGATTGTACAATGGACTCCAAGGTTCTTTTATGTCAGTTGTTGACTGTGGATAAGCTCAATGGTTGATCTGATATGCTCGTCATCCAAGGGGCTTAGGTTTGAGTCGTTCTTCAACTTTGCTGGCTCGAACTCCATCAGATATTGAAGTCTCCTGATGCTTCTTTGAATAGACACAACTGAAATGAACTGAAACTAAAGGGGAAAGAGATAGAAGGTTCTAAGTCTACTCCTAAAGGCAATTATATCAATGGATAGTGCTCTAGAGGACAGACTCCCAGGAACCAAGCTTTGCTTCACCAAGATCAACTACAACTCAACAAGAACTTGTGCAATCTTCTAAGGGTTATGCAAAGAATTTTAGTATTACAATGAACAGTATCATAATGAACAGTGCAATTTAATGATAGAAGTTAAACATCTACAGAAAAGGGGGCTCTGGGTTACTTTACATGACAACTTACAATCAGGAAACTGCCAAAAGTACAAGCCATGGAAATTCATCAAACACCATTATATTCTCCACTGAAATCAAAGCATGTCTATTCTAAGTGAGGGAACAATGAAAACTTGCAAGCATCAAAATACATTAATTACCATGACACTAACAATGAAAACTTTATTCTCTTGGTAGTTCTTAGCAACAATCTCAAATTTTCTCCTTCACAAATGAGAAGTGAGCCCTTTATATAGGTCTCAAATTATAATGGGTGGCTAGTATTGAAACAAAACCAACAACCCAGATTTTGCCACCTCAGCCTTGATTAGGGTTAAGGCAAGAAGAGCGAATCTACAATCAATGAGAGGGTCTACTTGGACCAAACATAATCGACTCTTTTAGTGGGGTAATCAATGCACATTATGTATGTTCACTCAATAGGAGTGGGGGTTGAAATGAATGCCCACTATGCATTAAATGTCATCTGCCCATAATAGCTTATCATTTTTTCCTTTCCTTCAATGTAGAGAATCTGGATGTGTCAACTTTGAAAGCTGATTAAGTGCCATTCTTGTTGACTGTTGTGTCATTGCTAAAGTCTTTCATACTTGAATTGGATCTTAGGTCTGGAATCGGAAGATTGGGATCTTTGGATTTTTTGGAGGAACTTCAAGGTGTTTCTCCATGTACATTTGCACTTGAACAATGATCCTTGAATGCCTTAACAAGATTGCTTGAAACTTGGATGTCTTCAACACTGGACCTGAGATTCTGAAACTTGAATGTCTTTCTTGAACATCTAGAATTGGAATTCTTCCTCCCACAAAATAATAATTGACTTAAGAATCGTGCAAGGAATATAAAAACCCTTCCATATCTTCTCTCAAAAATCCTCTCGAACATTCTCACGCCTCTTGATTTTGCAATTTGCTTCAAAATTACTTGTTTTCAGAAAAACTCTATTTTTTCTAACTCTTTGCAAATTCACCTCTCTTTGTAAAGGTTCCTGCCTTCTCTCTCCAAAAACTCTCTTCAAACTTCTCTCTCATCAAAATTCTCTCATTAAAATTCTTGTACCTTCTTTCTTCAACTCAAATTTTCATCAAAATTACTTCATTCATGGGTGCACATTAAGCCTTGTGAAGGGATTTTTATAGGTTTAGCCATTTTACATGTTCTCTTTTCTTATTCAACAATTAAAATCATTTTGCTTGATTTTCCATTTTCCACTTTGGGTGAATGTACTTGGGTGCCATGAAATTTTTCAGGACTTAATTATTTTTTTCATCTTCATACCTTGTGATATCGCTATCAGGATTTAACTGTGTGATTTTGAGTCAAACTCATTAACCCATGTTTCATGAGTAGTGATTCAACATGAATCCATCTCTCATGAGAATAAATGGAACACTTAGCACAAATTGGATCTAGGTGATGCTCACAAGGGTGAAGCACCGAGACTTCTTGGGAGGTCACCCATCCCAGTACTACTCCAGCCTAAGCGTGGTTAACTACAGAGTTTCCTCCATGGTTAAACCCAAAGCTTGCAACCCCATTTGCAAAACCTTCACCGAGTGTTGTGCCTTATGAACCATTCATTTAGAAAGCCCCTTAAGCTCATCAATTGATAAGTAGGAGATAATTTCCACAGCAAGTGAAATTGCGATATTGCTATCAGGATTTAACTGTGTGATTTTGAATCAAACTCATTGACCCATGTTTCATGAGTAGTGATTCAACATGAATCCATCTTCATACCTGTTTTGATCCATACATAACCATTTCCCTCACACTTCCAATTTTGGGCGTTCTGAAGGATGCCATGGAATTTTCATAAATTAGTCATTTTCATCAATTTCTCGTTCCTTAGATCTGCATTTATTAGCCAACACTTGGGCATTTTCTTGCATTGCCTTCTCCCTTTTGTCCAGACCTAGTCACTCTTCAACATTGTTCATGTCTACCTTGGATTTGCACCCAAGGTGTCAATGAGCACTAGTGATGTTGGGTGCATTTTGGCATGGGTGGAGGATTTTCTTATGTCAAGGAAATTCCTTGACTTGGTGGAATCTGCCCTCTTCGGTGCATTTTGGGGAGGGTAGAGGATTCTTGACTATACTAAATCACTTTTGTGTTCCACTTTGTAATGTCCCCTTTTTGAGACATTAAGAAATTAAGGACACGTTCATGTAATATTAAGTGGACTTACGAGAACATAATATAAATAATTAAAAAGGGGTCAATTTAATATTTTAAAGTGGACCAAACTAACAAAAGGGAGGAGTAAGACGACGAGACAGAAGACAACTGAAGAGTTATTGTTGAGCATTAAAAGAGGGGGTCTTATTCATTTTCAGATATGCTTGGGTTTGAGATTGATTTTTTGATTTCTCTTTGGAGAACTTTGGGAAGTTGCTAGCTTTCTCTTGTTGAAGCATGATGAGAGAAACCTTAAGGATTTTCTAGGTGGATTGGACATAGCCCCTATTCATCATTTGTGGTGGATTCACATCTGAGACTACATGTGCATTCTATTATTTCTTTCCAATCTGGCTGTGTAACTGAATTTACGATTGGATGTTGATATTTGGTTATTGTATCGCTGTTGTATAATGCAATAACATTTTTTGAGCTCTTTTAATGAGCATTTATCGGTTAATTGCCATTTTTTTGGCTGGGTTTATTTGCAAAAGATATCTATTGTTTTCTGAAAATTACTGGAGACCAAAATTGGGGAAAATACCCGACTAGGATATTAGAATGGTATCAGAGCTGGTTTTTTTTGCTAGCCTGTGAGGTTTTCTTCATAGTCCACAATTACAAAAAGTTTTATTCAAAGGCAAATTTAAGAATATTGCAGCAGTATTTTATCTGATTTGAAGGAGAAATTTTGAAGAGAGATTAGCAGCATATTGATTCCAAATTTGAGAAGTCTCTATTGAAACACAATTTATAATGGTTTAATGTTTTAAAAAATAAAGATTTTATAGACTTTGGCATAAGATGTATTCGAGGAATACTTCTTATCGGACGTGGCTATCCATCAAAATTGTACAATTGATCAATTTTCAAAAGATCGAGAACATCATGGATTTTTTGAAAATTTCAGCTTTTGATCTTCATGATTTGCATAGTTTGTAGTCGAAAACAACAAAAAAAATTGAAAAAGAAACATTGTTTTTTGTGAATTTGGATTTTTATAAAAAAAAATTGTTTTGTCTTTGGTACTTTTTTTTGATGGAGATTAGCTTGTCCCCTTCTTATAAGAACTTTTTAGAAAAGAATGATGTATGCCGGACATCTTATTTAAGACTTTATTGGGACCTTCGGAATTGTAATGCCGAACTTTTCATAAAAGAATGATGTAGGCCAGACATCTTATTTAATACTTTATTGGCACCTTTGGAATTGTAGTGCCGAAAGTATATTTGAAGTTTATTGGTATTGCCAATGTTTGTCGTAGAGTATTAATAACGCAAGCTATATGTCATGGAGACTTATTTCCGCAAATATACAAAAGATTAATTTGCCTCAAATTGCCACAAATATAACAAGTGACGTGAGTGTCATAGTTCCTGCCATATGCATAATGGTTGCAGTGTTGTGGGTTGAAAAAATAAGAAGTAGAAATAAGATGGAAAAAAATAAAATTTAGAGAAGTAAGAAAAAAACTAAGAGATGTGCATTGATGAACATGTGGTGATCCTATTGCTAGTTAATAGCCAAATGCATGGGGACTTCATGCCCCTAGGCTAGCCACAACGTTGTTTGAGTGTTGGGCACTTAAATTTCTAGGTTCTTTTAAGAAGTTTGGAAGACTACACCGATGGAAGTACATTGCGGTGACAAAGGAGCGATGACAAAGTTGCTGTAGTGAAGGCTTTCCGACTCACAAGAAGCGATGAATGGATCATTTATAATAAAAAATGATACAATATGGGATTCCACCTGCATGATTCTTTTGTTGAGCCATGTATATCCAAAAAAAAAAAGTCATTATATGTACTTTAAAGACACATTGAAGAGAGAATGAAGAGATATATTCCTTGTAATAGTTGAAAAAAGAAGGAATATGAAGATTTATATATATGAAGACAGATTGAAAAGAGAGATAATAATAATAGAGATTTATTGATAGAAATGAAGGATACAAAGAGATTTAAAAGAGAGAGAATGATATATTATTATAGGGACAATGAATAGAGATAGTTGGAAGAGAATTTAAAAAAAGAAGATTAAGGATTATGTTATTTTAAGAAATATTTAAATAACAATTATAAAATTGAGTTAAATCAATAAAGTATTTGTTTCTACCTTTTCCAATATAAATTCAAATATTAAATTTTAAAATATAAATTGTTGACTACTTGATCCAACCCAACAAAAGAGTTAGTAAGTTTGAAGAATAATATTAGTTTTACAAATTTTAAATTGCGAAAAAGAATTAAAACAAGATTGAACAAAAATAGCTAGTTAAACATGGTATGAAAAAAGTTAGCATTTTACAATTGACAAAAGTAAGGGACAATGTAAAACTAATAAATATATTTAAAATAGAAATATAAAACATTAAAAACTAAATATAATTTTTTCTGTAGCAAAATTTATAAATATTTTTAGTAAAAATTTATCAAATCATTATATTCTTAAAAATATACTTTTGTTATTAATTAATTTAATTATAATTTAGAATAAAAAATTAATTTTAAAATTAGAATAAAATAATTTTAAATTATTATGAAGAGAAAACTAAGTAAATGTATTTTAAAATGATATGATAATTAGTTTTTTAGTAAGATTTTAAATAAACTTAAACTCAAAAAAATCTAGATTGATATATTTACAATTTTTGGTAAGAAAAATGATTTAGTTATTATTGATTAGACATGCATTTATGTCTTAGGTAGTGAGGTGGAGGTAAAATAATTACTTTTTGTAAACTTCAATTAATTTGTCACAATTGTGAAAAAGATAAAGGTATCATTAATGCATGTCATTATTGTTGTTGGAAAAATGTGTATTTTTGTTAAGGAAAATTGTTTTTTCTCCCTACCAAAAATAGTATGAACCAATAGAATGAACACAAAATGTCATTTATAAAATAAAGAAAAATGAAAAATAGATATACACATTGTATAATCCATATTTTGAGAGAATACGAATCTTGTGCCATCTGCCCATCAAGGTCAATTCTTGTTTGCGTTGGGAATGATGTTCGTGTGAAACTCTTTGATAGAATCAAAAGCGAAAGGTTCTCTCAATGGAAGGCAGGGTCAGTGCAATGCAGTTGACCGCTGCAAGAGTATTGGCGTAGTCAAATTCCACTCAAGGGCAAGCAAAACGCAGCGGCAAGCCCAACACAGGTAGGCCGGACATAGGGGCACAGGAAGCAAGCCGGCCAAGCAACACAGGAAGTCGACAAAAATAAGCAACACAGGAAGCTGGAAGCAAGAAGTCGGAAAGTAGCAGGAAACCGGGTCGTTCCCACAAACAACAACAATGCATCAGGAAAAAGCAAGCCGACCAAGAGCATCAGAACATCGCGTGTAACAAAACCCCATTATTTTATTGGAATCGAGATATCAAGCAGTAAGTCCGAATGCCCCACTCAGCAATCACTTTCTTACACATTGCTTTCACCAAAATTGCTTTGTTGATTCCATATCATACTTGAGCATGCACAAAACTTCAACACTAAATGTGTGTCACTAGCTAAACAAAATGCAAAAACTATAGAAAATCTATAATAAGACACCAATGCTAACAACAGGGTTCCCATGGAGCGATAAACAAGGGAATCACAGAAACACTTGTAGGGTTTCAATATGATGAGAAGATACTTGCACAAGTCTCATCAATTGATCATCCAAAGATAAGGGAGGCATAGTCAGAACTAGATGGGATCACCAGGCACAACACAAGATCTGACAATAATATTGTGGTAGGGAATCAGATGGTCATTGCACTCGTAATAGTAGAACAATAAGCAAGTGTAGGGGAGGCTGCTGAACACAACATCTCTGGTAACAAAGGTACGGTTCTGACACACGAGGATAGTTTAATACAAAACAACATCATCAAGTGGAATCAAGGGAGCTTACTCATTCTTCCAGGACCCCCAGCCGGACACATGAGTCCGTTCAATCTTGGAGGAACAAATGGCAATCTACCCACAACCATTTTGAGCTTTCCACAAGTTAGCGGACCACTTACAGGAGAAAGCTACATTTATGTGAATGCCAAACAATATAAAAGAATAATCAGATGGAGAAAGATACGAAAGATTAAATATGCAAAAAGAGGGAAGCTTGCAGCTATACTTCCGAAACCGATACTAGACGTCCCAGACAATACAAAGATGGGGGAATAGAGTTTGAGGCCAACTGAAATCTCTGAAACAATTAAGCGGTTTAATGATATCAGAGGTAAAGGGAAGACAGATAATTCTCAGGCAATGGACACAGTGGAGGATGGGCTGTCAAATAATTACAGCCC
Organism: Cupressus sempervirens; assembly: GCA_028749045.1. NCBI lineage: Eukaryota > Viridiplantae > Streptophyta > Pinopsida > Cupressales > Cupressaceae > Cupressus > Cupressus sempervirens. Next base: position 532,457,922 of record CM053785.1, read on the forward strand.
CATGAGGACACCCATGATGTGGTACTCGGACATCTTTGTGAACAACTTGGTAGCTATGAAAGAGAGGGTGTGGGCATTTAAAGAGAGGAGCCAAATAGAAAGTATCATAATGAAAAGAGTCACCGAAGATAATTGGAAACTAGCAATGGAGGTCAAGTCACTTAGAGAACAAATTCAAAAATTGCAATTTAATATGGAAAAAGGAGAGTATGAAATAATATTGTTAAAGAAAGAAGTAGGGGAAAAGAGGACAGCAGCCAGTATCGCGGGGACTAAGGAAGGAGACAAAAACTCGCAAATGAAAAATATACAAGATGCCATGGCCAACTTAGAGAGCAAATCGAAGAAGTTAGATCATGGGCTAACATAGTAAAGGGGCTAGCAAACACTTCTATTGACAACATAGAAAAACAAGTTTGGAGGCATATTAGAGAGGAAAAAGAAAGAAGTGAGAAAGCATCAAATATCGTCATCAAAGGGCTACGAGACTATGGAGAACAGGAAAACACAATAGATCTAGTTAAAGACTTCTTTAAAGACCAATTAGACTGGCATGGAACAACCATACAAGCACAGAGAATTGGAAAATGGATAAGAGGAGGCAAGGATAGGCATGTTAGAGTGACAATGAGGAATACAGGGGACAAAAACCTCTTAAGTAATAGAAAATTTCTTAGAGGCACACACATATATCTTGATGATGACCTCACCTTAACTAAGCAGGAAGAAAGAAGGAAGGAATGGGAAAAAGTGAAAACAACAAGAGAAATGGCAAATGGGCGTGGCTACAAAATGGTAGAGCCCAAATCAGTGACAAAATCACACACAATAAATAGGAACTCCGGCCTACCTAGGAACATATAACTATAGTCAGTTGGAACTGTAGAGGTTATCCTTGGAGAAGAGAACCTGGGTTAGTGCCGATAGTTAAAGATAATGACATCATTATGCTTACCGAAACCCATGAACATGATGGATGTAGGGTTCCAGATTTTGAGGGGTATAAGAAGAGATCACTGTAGAATGAAAAGATAGAAAATGGTAAGGGGCATGGGGGCATCACTGTTCTAATTAAAGAAACTTGGAGTAGATTTATAAACTTGGAGAAAGAAGATGTTAACAAGCAGTATATATGGATAAAAATAACAGAGAATCAGATTTCTACAATGGTGGCTGTTCGCTACTTCGCCCCAAAAGGCTCAAAAATGTATAAAAAACATAGATTGAATCGAGAAGACTCATTCGCTGCACTCAAAAAAGACATAGCAGCCTTTAGCTCTCTAGAGGAAATAATGATAATAGCTGTTTTTAATGCTAGAACAACAAATAACCAAATTCTCAATCTTAAGGAGAGTTACAAAGAAAGTAGAGACCTAGTTTGGCTAGAAGAAGAAGAGACACAAAAATGGGAAAGATCATTGTAAGATAGCACGAGAAATGTTAATCACTTTGGGGCTGAATTACTAGGCTTATGCTGCCTGTATAACATAGTCATATGCAATGGTATGGAAAAGTGGCCTAAATTGGGTGGAATCACATGCAAAAGGCACAATGGACAAAGTGTTGTAGATTATGTCATATGCTCGCAAGACTATGTTGCAAAGATAATTAACTTTGAGATAGAGGATTGCCCCTTGGAGCTAAAATCTGACCATAACCCCATCTTGATAAGGGTAGCCACCCACTTTAAAGATCAACATATTGTCTCAAAACCTTTATAGAAAGGGAAGATGATTCCGACTGACAAAGTTTTAATGACACAAGACAACCATAATATATTTCAAGACTCTCTTTTGCGGCTATCTAGGGTTCAAGGAAGGCATCTCAAGTCTGATAAACAACATTCCATGGACAAGGATAGCCTTGTTAAAGCCTTGGAGGAGTGTAAAAGATCTAAGGCCACAAGAGAAGTCAATAACACTTTTCTAGCCAATCCGTGGTTTGATGAGGAGTGCAAAATGACAAAAAGGAATTAGAAAAAGAACATGAACAAAGAAAGTAGAAAGTAATATGATCAGCTGATTAAAAAGAAGAAAGAAGAGTATGTGAACATGAGAAGAATTGAATTGATTAATCTTGGTAAAAACAACTCCGGAAAGTTTTGGAATGAGCTCCAATAGAGAAAAGCACAGATAGTGAACAACATCACAAGAACAAAATGGCTGGAATATGCCATGATCCTCTACGAGTGTGATTTAGGAGAACATAGAACCATGGTAATCGAGACTACAGGTGAGTTATTCAGCTAGACGGATATTATTCAAGGCATAAGGAGGTTAGTTGTTGGTAAAGTACAAGATATAGATGGGCTACAAGCTGAATACTTAAAATGGGGTGTTGAAACCATGACACCACACATCACTAAGATTGTTAACAATGTCAATAGAGAAGGCTTCCCTATAAATTGGACAACAAGTGTGGTGATCCCACTCCACAAAAGCAGAGATATAAACAACCCTTCTAATTACCAAACCATCATGATCAATCCACTCTTCGGAAAGTTATTTGGCAGCATGGTAGAACAAAAAATCAGTAAATGGGCTGAAACAAAAGGCAAAGGAGCAAAAGGGCAAGCATGCTTGAGACTGAAACACTCCACTATAGATCACGACATCACTCTCAGATATTTGATAGAGAAAGTTTGGGACACTCAGGGGGCCGAGGCTTTTTGCTGTTTTGTGGACTTCAAAAAAGCATTTGACACAGTGCCACGTAACAAACTTTGGGACAGAATGAAAGAGTGGGAAGTTCTTAAAGAACTTAGGTCTATTGTTCACAAATTGTATGAGCAGGTCAAAGCTAAAATCAAAACAATGGAAGGGCTATCAGAGGATTTTGGCAGCAACATCGGGGTTAAGCAAGGGTGTTTGCTATCTCCAACATTATTCGGGCTCTATATTGACAAGTTAGAAGAACGGATAAACAAGACCAATGTTGAGGGGGTACAACTGGCCAACTTTGTGATAAGATTGCTCTTATATGCAAATGATCTCATAATACTTGCTAGAATGGCTAAAGGTTTGAAAGAACACTTGAAAGCACTAGAAAGTTTTTGTCATGAAGTGGGAATGCAAGTGAACACTAGCAAAACCAAAGTTATGATCTTCTTGTTGAAGAAGAATAGGGGTATATAGGACGAGTTCCTGTTTGAGGGTACTCTTGAGATTGTGGAGTACAAATATTTGGGCATAGATTTTAATAACATACTCAATTGGGATACATGCAAATCAAAAAGGATCCAAGGGGGCTGGAAGGCGTTATACTCTTTACAAGACAGGTGCAGGAATGCAGAATTATGGGATTAGACGACCATGAAAACTCTTTTTGGTTTGCTGGTCACTCCAGTTATTATATACGGATGTGAGGGGTGGGGTGGTAGTATGTCCGAACAAAAATGGCAACAGGTAGAAAGAATTCAAAAACACTTCATCACATGCAATCTTAAAGTCAAGACCACAGTGCCGTATGATATTTTATTTGTGGAGGTGGGTTCCTTTCCATTAGAAGCCGTCGCATTGGTTCAGATGCTAAGTTATTTAAAGAAAACCCAAGGTCTAGAAACACATCGCTGGCCCAAGCTAGTCGTAGAGGAAAAAATTATCAAGCAAAAAAGCACATGGATGAAGCAAAATGACAAATGGATGCGAAAATGGGATATCAACATCCATACTTACCCGGATAACATTAAAGAAATAAAGAAGTTTGTGATGGAAAAATTCCTCAATATTTTATGGACAAGGCGCATAGGGCAGAAAAAATCTTATTACATTAAAGAATTTAACCCTACCTCTAGTCATGATGAAAAGGTCTGTATAAGAGCACCTATTAATTGGAAAGCCAAACTGTTGATGGCACAAATCAGAACTAGTTCACACTGGCTGCAATGTGAAACTGGTAGATGGCAAGTCCCAAAGGAAGAGTGGGCAAATCAGAACTAGTTCACACTGGCTACGATGTGAAGCTAGTAGATGGCAAGTTCTAAAGGAAGAGTGGGTAGATAGAATGTGTTTATTATGTAATATGGGAGCAGTAGAGATGTAGCAACGCTTTGTCAAGGATTGCCTAGCATGCAATGACATCAGATTTGGTTATGCAGAGATATTGCAGAACAAGGACTTCAACTACTTATTCGAGGAAGATCAAGTGAAGAGAACAATGGCTTTGATTATCAAACTTCAGAGAAGGAGAGACAAGTTAACCAAAACTTTGCAGCTAGATTCGTTCTGCTCTTGACTTGAGAGGTGATTGTGTGGGTCCCATAGGCTGCTTTAGCCTCATGGACGTCATTAAAATCTATCATATCATCATATCATATCATATAAACTTTAAATTCTTTGATTTGATTGGTTAATCTATTTGAAAAATTGCATTCAATGAATGCAATAGTATCCTGCCTAGAGGAACTAATAAAAGCTTTGATTATCAAAGCAAAGCTTTATTATCACACGAGCTAATTTATGAGCCGAGTTTAGGGAGCTGTTGCTCTGCATGAATCAGTTGACTGTATTGTTCAAGGTAGAGGGACAAACAAATATTACCTGAGTGAAGTCCTGATGGAATTGTAGCGCTTGAACATTTGTTCTCTTCTATATGGTGACTGGGTTTTCTTTAAGAAAGATCAAAGAGTTCAAGTTCCTTGGATTTGAAATGGTTACACTATATATATATATATATATCGAGAACCACACAGAATGGATATTGAGAAAAATGGGAAGCAATCGACAGTTTTGTGTGTAATGCCAAAGGAGCGAGATTGTCTAAATAGTTGTTTGGTGTTGTGTAATAGAACAAGGCCCTTCAATTACACAATTATTTTTGACAATAGCTTGTCCAACATTTCCTATTTTAACGTCAAGGGAACATTGGGACCAAGATTGGAGGACACAAAAGTTTAACTCTTAACTCTGGATTACATCATACACGTTAATGGGAAAAGTAATGTTTGCACATTAGTGTTGAATCCAGTATGCCGATCGTATGTTCGAGTGCCAACTTCAATTCGGGACTTGGTTATTTTCCTAAAAGGCTCATAATGCTATGCGTAGCTTTTCTGGGTTGTATCATCTACTCAGTCCAAGTGCTATTTAGCATCGCAAAGTGAGGAATCTTTGGAGAGTAACGGCAGAATCCCATAACGTGTGCACTCAGAGGAGTTGGAGGTAATGTGACCATATCAGTTTGGACATTAATTGAAGTTTCAAGATTATGCCATAGAGGCATTATGGAGTTACACTCAGTGATAGAGGGTATCGGCCAAATATTTGCAATGGATGAGACACTATCATTACAAATGGTTTATGAAATTTGATAAAACTTCCTACCTCTTGAATTTGCGAGTGATTTGTAATTGCTTTTTTATCTGATGTGTGAATAGTTAATAAACTGCCAAAGACAGTAGCGCCGACAGGTACATGTGTTGTTCTACTTAACACGTTAGTTTTCTGCATATACATTTGTCGTTTCAAAAAATTGTTGCATGACACATTTTGATGCCGCCACTTTTGCCGTGAAGCATCGGGTGTTCTCAAAATTTTGTATTAACTGGGCTTTATTGCAATGTTGGGCAGATGACAAATCGATTTGTTTGTAAGGAGAATATCACAACAGATTTTATCGAGAGTTGCAAAGAGAATTGTTTCCATGTGGGAAATAGTTGAACTACACGCATAAGAAATTTTGAACTCATTTTGCATAGTGGCATATGTTTAGAGATTTTAATATTGTTGTGGGCCCTATTTGTAATAGTCATCAACTCCATTCATGGTGTAAGCCACAGGAATGGGGCACTTGTCTATTTAGAATCAGTAACGTCACTTCCATTTTCAGTCGCAATGGGTAGCACGACGAGTTATGGTATGATGCACAGTTTCAATCGATTTTTGGCAAACTATAGAACAATGAACTTTGACCATGGCATTTCATTGGCTGGATCTTGTCACGAGTAATATCCCTGTGTGCATTAAAGCTTGAGAAAAAATGTTTTCATCTTGCCTCAAGATGGACTTGGCAAATGCCATATTTTGAAACAGCAGGCAGAATATTGTATTGAAGTGGAGATTACTGGATTTTTATTATGTTCATGGGAACTTCCTTCAAATTTGGTCATAGTGATCGATTGTTCTGAAGAGTTCTTACATCCAAAATTTGTAAAGCAAACCGTGTAGCACACTACAATGTAACAAAAAGAGAGGACAAAATCTCTGTTGTTCTTGTAAGTTGCAACTGGTGATTATAAAACATAACTGTAATTTCAATTTGGATGGACATCAGGTCAGATGCAGCTGTGTATAGTCTCCAGCATCTACTCTTGGCTTGAAATTTTTATAATGCCGTATTCAGGCTCTGGAAAGTTATCAAGACACCAGCAGCATCACTAATATTCATTTACAAGGTTACAAAGATTGAAGACTATTGTAGCTGGGTGCAAATTTATATCTGTGAATACACACTCAGATTTTCCGTGAGCCATTCTTGAAGACTGTTGGATCTGAAGCAGATTTGAGACTGGGGAATGAATAGAAGGAATTAGCATAACATCAGAGTGAATTGCAAATTGAAATAACAAATCTGCTTCCAGCCTGAACCTTTCTTCACAACAAGGTTGTAGGACAGGAACTCTAAACTTACAATGAACAACAAACACACACTAAGGTGGAACATTTAGTTCATTTGGGACTGAGATCGTCAATTAACAGTGGTCAATTTGAAATCATTAAGTTTCAACCTTTGTGGCACTTATAACAGATTTGTGGAAATTGTGAAGCATATTACAGCCTGTTGGGCAGTTCAAATTCTCAGTTCTAAATGGCATCAAATGACATATCTGAATTGGCTAAAGTACTTTATAAAACAGGTAGCAAACTTCGATCAAAATTTATAAACAGGGAAATGGTTCTCAGCGCATTGGTTGGATTGGAAGGATGCTTAACCATGGTAGAGCAATCACCCCATGACCTGTTGCAGATTTTTCTTGTTCCTATAATAATAGCATTGAATCAACAAAGGTGGCTGAAACATTCAGATGGTGAGTTTAGATTGTTGGTTGCTTCTTGTCCAATGGAGGTCATATGAATTTTAGCACCACAAGAACCTTGTGAAGAAGACATCATGACCTTGGGGAGAGCAGTAGTCGTCATTTCTCTAGAAGGGCTGCTATACTAAAATGAAATCATTTGCAGATATCAGGTTGTGCAACCTACTACTTTATTTGGGATTGTATGATGTAATATATACCATGTTTCACAATCTATTAGGCACAATCAGAGAAGAACATGATGTAGATGTCATTGCAGCCATAGAAAACATTATGGCTATGACAATTAATGAGAGCGTTGCTCATTTCCAGGCACTCCTGCTTATGTTGTTAGCAATTTCAAGGAAAGAATACAACAAGGTGCTTAAACAATGTGAGCCAAAAATTGTGAAGTACAAACAACAGTGGGCTAAAGAAGAACTAAGGGCAAGGGAATTACAGGTTGTAGAATCTTAGAAAATAAGCAAGAACCAAATGAGGAAAGAGTGGATCTGTTTTACTTTCAGACATCTTTGGTCACTTGCTCACACTATGAGGGTGAGGGTAACAACAAGGAAGAGTAAGCTCAAGAAGTGCAGATCAGCATTGAGGAAGTTGAGGATTCGTTAGTCCATCTTCAACATAATGAGGACCATGAGAGGGAACCTGCTATGGATGATGGTAATATTTGTGCTAGCATCTTATTTTATGATTTGAAAGTTATTATTGACAAGCATTACGCTGATCATAAGGCTGAAAGTGAATCTCTCCATGAGGATGCACTACGTGAAAATAATGATCTCATAGTTGAGGACGCAATACATTTAGAGATAGAGGGAAATCATAAAAATGGCACAGCTGAAAATGATGTTAATATAGGGGCTGATTTGAAGGACCAATCATAAATCTCATTTATAGATGATGATTTTAGAATGTATAATTTGGAGGATAAGCTGAAAGTATCAAATAATATGATCATTGCATCCTTAGTGCACTTTGATAACACCCATAAAAACATTGAAGAAATCTTATGGGAAGTTAAAAGTATTGAAAAGGATAAGAGAATAACGAATGGAACCAATAGTGCAAGCCTTCGCAATCTTAAGACGGCATTGGAAGGAATGAAATCAGACAACTTGAAGTTGCTCAAATGCTAGCATATGACAATAAAAAATGCTGAAGATAAAGAGAAGGATAGATGAGTTTTGACACAATACTCATTACATCAGGCTGAAAATCAAAATTCTACAACAGCCACTCGCATAGATGATGGACGTGATCATAGAACCACAGATCTCATACACATTGTAGAAGGGATCAGTACCTTTGGTGGGGATGAAGGTGAAGTTAATATTCCCACTTCACCCTATCTATACAAGGCTCAATATGTTGAGGAAGACCTTATGGACCAGCAATAAATGAACAATGAGAACTCTGATTTTTATGACAGCAGTTATATATATACACAATGCCCTGTGGATAGAGATGAAGCAAGTGAAAATGATTCAGAGACTTCACTTGATGGTGATCATTTCATTGATGGAGGTGTTGATTTGAATGATGATACTCATAGAGATGCTGAAAATTCCGAATTGTCCTTAATGCATACTAATAGTTCCTATCGATTATCGAGAGACATCACCAAGTCTTCGTGAGATGGTTGCTATTTATTTGTTAGCTGGTGATTTTATCTTTATGCGTACTCCAACTATCAGTGGTTTCTACGCTCGGTCTGCTGTTATATTTTCAGATTTGGCTCACTTTTGGAAGAGAGTGAGCTGCAGTTTGATTTCCTCTTGAGGCACATATCTCATGAGATGGTTTCTATTCCTGTTTCATATTATAGTAGCACCGTGTGGGGGTCTTATGAGTTGGACTTCCTACATATTGGAGATGTTTTTGGCTTTGGAGGGGTGATCTATTTGTTTAGTTGGTCTATTCATTATGATGATAGGTTGATAGACACCTATTTCTATTCCTAGGAAAGAGCTAAGAAGTTGGTTTGGGCTCCAAGTGTTAATAGGATGTATGTTTTACTATTAGTGGATCATGAGGTAATGTTACAGAGTTGGAGATTTATGATTAGAGTTTCACAACTTACAGTCACAACAAAGATTCATATATTAACATGAGATCCAAGGATCATAGTGATAGACAAGTTGCATTCTCATTTTTGGGATCACAACATGGCAGGTTCTAACTTCATAGTTACTAGTGTAGGCCACCTAGATGCTAGCAGATAGATATGGGATCCTGGTATTGTTTATAGACTCATGATTGCTTGAGGGAAAGCAATTTTGAGGAGGGATGACTGTAATGTCCCCTTTTTGGGACATTAAGAAATTAAGGACATGTTCATGTAATATTAAGTTGACTTATGAGAACATAATATAAATAATTAAAAAGGGGTCAATTTAATATTATAAAGTGGGCCAAAGTGAGAAAATGGGGGAATAAGACGAATAGACAGAAGGCAGCTGAAGAGTTACTGTTGAGTGTTAAAAGAGGGAAGCTACTAGCTTTCTCTTGTTGAAGCATGAGGATGGGAATCTTCAGGATTTTCTAGGTGGATAGGCTGTAGCCCCGATTCATCATTTGTGGTGGATTCACATCAAAATTCACATTTGAGACTATAGGTGCATTATACTGTTTCTTTCCAATCTGACTGTATAACTGTAGTTAAGATTGGATTTTGATATTTGGTTATTGTATTGTTGATTTATAATGCAATAATGTATTTTGAGTTCTTTTAATGAGCATTGACTAGTTAATTGTTGGTTTATTTGCAAAATATAGCTATTGTTTTTCTAAAAATTACTTGAGAGTAAAATTGGGGAAAATATCAGACCAGGATATTACACACTTCAACTTTGATCAATACTTAACCAACCTTGATTGTCCAAACCATCTCCAACTTTGGGTCCAATTATGTCCTTGTAGTTGATTTCTTAAGTCTTGAGAAATTCCTTAGCACCTCTTGTATTAAGCTTTTGGGTGCAAATTGGCATTTAAGGAGGAATCCATTTTGGACACTATTCCAAGGTGCAGAGGATTTCATATGTTGGGGGGCAGTCTTTGAATGTGGAGGATCTCTTCCTTTGGGTGCAAATTACTAAGTGTGGAGAATTTTGTCTCTTGGGTGCAAATCCATGCCTACGGTGGATTGTCTTCTTGGCACAAACCCATGCCTGTGGTGGATTTTGTCTTCTGAGCACAAATCCATGTCTGCGGTGAATTTTGTCTTTTGGGTCCAAATCCATGCATTGGCAGATTTCATCCTCTAGGCACAAATCCATGACAGTGGTGGATTTTGTCATGACTTAGTCATTTTTTAAAGAGTTTCCTTGCATATAAGATATAACATTTAAGTCTGGATGTTTGAGAGGGATTTTAGATCTCAAGGAGTTATAACAGAAATTCTAGATTTTAAGAAATCCTAAAAAAATCCAAACTCAACCAAACTTTAGTAGTTAGCATACTTCCATCAGTGTTTTTTCCACAGCTTTTTTGGAGGCTTCTTTTTGGCTGCCCTTTTTCAAAAGATGCTTTTTCAGACTAAGTAAATTTTTTACCAACAGACCTGTTCAACTTTCTGGGTATAGACCTGGATATCCTTTAGGCTTTATCCTCTTCCTCAGCCAGTGCTTATCTGACTTGTCAAAATTAGACTCACTATAAATAGCAAGTTTGTTTAAATGCAAAATTAGGGTAAACCACGACACAATAAAACTCACAATACATTGGTAAAAATAGTAAGTACTTCCAAACTCAAAACAAGGCTATATCGGGGTGTGGTGAAACTTAATAAAAATAGAAATATCCAAAAATAGCAAGTACATCAAAATGTTCAAAATTTCATTGACATCTTTGAGAGTTCAATTCCTTCACATTTGATCTAATTAATTGACAACACAGTTTCCATTCTAGGAGCCAGAGGTGCACAACCAAAAACTACCAACAAAAGCCAATAAGACCAGGTTATAGAAAAAACAGGGGGTTCACATGTGCAATGGGGTGATCTCTGAAAAGGTCACAACAAGTCCATGCAATTTCTGACTTCATATGTAATCTATCAAGCAAGTGTTGTGCCATTAGTTAGAAAGCTCCATCACTTATGATGGGCCCCATCTTCTATTTTCCTATATGTGTTGAGTGTGAGGTTAAGAAAACATTTCATTAGAGACAATTGGTGGGCCTAGTTCTTGAACAACTTAAATTTTCTCCTAGGTTGCACAACAAACTCTCATGTATTCTCACCACATCTGATAAATAAAATTGTAAAACGGAAACAAATATTATAGTTTGTGGGATACGGTGAAATTAGTAGAAGAATTTGTGGGGAGGGACAATAGAGAGAGTGAGAATGTAAAGTAAATTTAAAAATAAAGAATAGAATAAATGACATGCCATAACAAATAGCATGTCTGGATGACAATGTGACTTGAAAAAAGAATTTAAAAGCTTATAAGATACGTTAAAGGAACAATTTCATGATTGTAGTCATTCTTTAAAAAAAATATTTAAAAATCAATGAAATAATGTCCAATGGTGTTCATTTAAATTATAAATAGCAAATAAGAACCTGCTATATCCTATGCCACATTTTTAAAAATGTTTTCAGTGCATTTGAGGCCTTTCTTGTATGTATGTTTACAAATTCTATGCTCTTAAGGAGAACACAGACTTCCTGCTATCATTTGGAGGTCTTTTAAGTTAGAGTCTCTAATATCATGGTTTTGGCCTACTAAATGTCTAAGGGTGACAAATATTTTCCGTTGTTTTACCCTAACTCTTGAATGCTACTTATTTCATTCAGTAATAATTGTTGCCAAAACACTGCGTATACGAGTTTATTTGCTAAATTCTACATTAATTTTTGAAATATGCCTGGGTTTAAGGGACTCTGGACCCACAAAAGTTATTGGCTGAGAGGCCAATTCTCAGCTTGATTAGCTAACATAACTGGGGGAAAAGATCAATTTTCAATTGTCGAATTTAATCATCTAACTGCTCTGTCCATAGGAATGCTCCCTTTTTCGGCTCCAAACATATTCCAGAAGCAAGAAGCTTATCAAAAATTTAAAAACTACCATTTTCAACATTTATCCTGAACCACTTTTTCTGCTTTTACTTGATTGAAAATGAAAAGGCACAACTGCACATTAAAATATTTGTCATCAACAAAAGTCTTTTCTTGTTTTGTTCCCGACTCTACAATGTTTAGAAATCATTTTGTAGTATTCAATAGGCATTTTAGCCTAACCGCTGAAGGATTTAGGATTATTCAGCACATTTCTCTCTCCCATAAATTTGATATGTGACTGTAAACATAATACATTAAATAAGGCAAGTTGCCTCCACATACTAATGCTAAAAACAGAGAATATGGTAGTGGTCATATATTTTTAATATACATCTTGACTGAATTTGGAATACTTATATTTAATGTCCTCATTATAGACTTCATATATTATTTTCATTGTTCTGGAATTTGTAGTGTTTGTGTTCCTCTTTTAACTACACATATTCTTCAAAATTATGCAAATAATAGAATATATCTTTAGTGCAATTCACTGATGAGTATTTCTCTGTGGCAACAATATAATTATTTCTGTAATACTTAAGGTCTAAGTTATCAGATTCTCTCCAGCAACCCTCAAATTTGCTGCAAATTCTGTCAGAGGAACTTGGGCAGAATTTGCAGTGAATTTTGAAGAATTTTCTGTCTAGACCTGGGCTGAATTTGGTCTTGAAACATTTTTTTTAGACTTTTTAAAAGTGTTTTTTGGTCCTTCCAATGTATTGTAACCACTAAAAAGACCAAAAAATATGTTTATGTCATTTATGCATTTGTGTATGAAAATGAAAACATGCTTATAAAGGAAATCCAAATTGACAATAGGTGATATCTAAATTGATGATTATAGAGGAATGTTCTTAAAAAGATATGATATCTTTGAATCTAGGATTTGAAATTTGTATCTCATCTTCTGATATAGCTTGGTTAGAAATGCTCTAACCAATGCAAAATAAAAATTCAGATAAGTGCACTTATCTTTTGACAATTCCTTTCATTCTCAAACTGTCCCCTAGATATGGAAATATGTTCCATGCATGTGACCGAGCAAGTGTATCAAGTTTGTATGGCTAAATGATGCAATTAATGTCCTATTGAACTGAAACATAAGTTTGATAGTGTATTTTGCTATGTTCCTTTACTATTAGCAGATTCAAGTATGGATTTATTTTTTGTTGCATATACAAACACACACATACATATTTTTTAAAAATGTATGTTTTTGTACCGATGAACCCGAAACGAATCTGAACCCAAGGCCAAAAAAATTTAGATGAATTTCGAACCTGCATCTGTACCGGTATTCGAACCGGCAACTTAGCTTAAGGTCTGAGAAGATGAAAAAGAATATTTCTGATTTTAAACATGCCACTACCCACACTAAGTGCATCATTCAACTGTCTCTTTTGTTTTCTCAAATTAAATATAGTTGGTTCTATATAGTTGCACACTATTCTCTTTCTTGTTTTCAAAGTAAGTTACCAGATTCTCTCCAACAACTCTCAAAGTCTGGTTCAATTCTGTACAAAGTCTGGTCCTTGTCAAATTCTCTTGCAGAGCTACAAATTTGCTGCAAATTTTGAAGAATTTTCTGTTTATACCTGGGCTGAATTCGGCCTCAGAACATTTTTTTAAGACTTTTTAAAAATGTTTATTTTGTCCTCCCAACCCTATTGTGACCACTAAAAAAAGACCAAAAAAGATGTTTATATGTCATTTTTGCATGTGTATGAAAATGAAAACTTGCCTATAAAGAAAGTCCAAATTGACAATAGGTGACACCTAAATTGATGATTATAGAGGAATGCCTTAAAAAAGATATGATATCTTTGAATCCGGAACTTCAAATTTGTATCTCAACTTCTGATATAGCCTGGTTAGAAATGCTCTAACCAATACAAAATAAAAATGTAGATAACAATTCCTTTCATTCTCAAACTGTCCCCTGATATGGAAGTATGTTCCATGCATGTGACCAAGCAAGTGTATCAAGTTGTTTGTATGGCTAAATGATGCAATTAATCTCCTATTGAGCTGAAGTGTAGCTTTGATGGTGTATTTTGCTATGTTCCTTTGCTATTAGCAGATTCAAGTATGGATTTATATTTTGTTGCATATATAAACACACATACATATTTTTAGAAAACACATGTTTTTGGATGGATGAACCCAAAACGAATCCAAACCCAAGCCCAGAAAAATTTACACGAATTTCGTACCCAAATCTCAAACCCGCATCCGTACCGAAGTCCAAACTGGCAACTTAGTTTTTAAAGAATAGGGTAGAATATGAAAGAAACCAATGATTTGGTCATGCATACAGCTGATAACTTTGTTGAAACCCCCATGTTCATATGAGCATAAAAATGTATGCCAATTTGTCCACGATCCCTTACAGTGTACAACTAGAATATCAAATACAAGGAATCAAATTGAACATGTTAAAAAATCCAGAACATTTACAACTTATCTGTAGATTACATTGACTCTGAATTTTGATAGTCTTTATCTGATGTGCTTGTTTGTTTATTCTCAGGCTTTGTACCCAATTTCTGAATTATTCACGAGCAGATTGAGTTATCCTGCAGCAGGAAAAGATATTTTTGTACACTATCCTTCTTTACCACACCTATCCATGACTGAGGATTTAAAACTATCTAGCTCTCAGTTTCGGAGGGTTCATTTGGAGCTTGACCTAGGGTAAGCATAATATAGTATTTTCTCTATTTGCCAGACACAGACATTGAATTCTACTTTTTGTGAATAAATGTCAATCTGTTTTCCACAAGTTTAATTCATATAATTGTTCAGCACTGTGCTCAGTCTTGGGTAAGCAAACATATTCATTCCAACTGTTTAAAAATCTTGTGTAAGCATGTAAATGCATATGGATTTTCTTGATTGTGGATCTTTTTAAAAGTACACTCGTGAGGATGCTCCATGGACAATTAAGTGTGGCTTTCCCAATAAAAATTATATGTACAGTATAGTAAGTGTCAATGAAAATTGTTGAAATTTTGATCCTTGATTTTGTGGTAAAAAGGCAACTGATTGGTTTGATGTCCATATGAATCACAGTTCTCTCCAAGAGGTTTGGGTTGCAGTTCTTAATATCACAGGCCCTTTGTCTAGTTGGTCTTTTTCTGAGAACCAACTCCCAGGTGAGATGTAATAACAGATAACTTGTTTAAAGTGGTCCTCATATATTTAGATGAGATTCTGTGTTTGGATTAAAAGGCCCAAGGGCATAATTTTGGCTTCTGTTTACAGTTCCTGAACAAGTAAATAGTGGGCCTCCCTCATACATATTGCGATTTAGTGGTAGTAGCTCTGAAAATTGGAAGTTTTGGCTTGAGGTAAATTTCTGGCTCATTAATTAGATCTTGATCATATTAGTTGAACATTTTGCATCTAGCCTTATTTCAAATAGTAGACTGTATCAAATTAACATTAATACCTGGCCAACATGAAAAATTCTAGAAGTAGAATATTTTGCATCTAACCTTATTTCAATAACACATACCGTATCACTGTAACATTAATACCTGGCCTAAATGAAAAATTCCAGGTTCCCTACCAATCTTAACTAAAAGATTGACTTGATGCATGCTTGCTAATTGTATTTCCTTTGGAATGCAGGCAAATAGTTCAGAAGCTCTAAACATTGATCTTGCAGTCTTAGATCAGTATCTTGACAAACAGACGATAAAGTTGAAAGGATGCTTCCCTTCTTGGGTTGATGTTACTGTGTACTCAAGCTTTTTGTCAAGCTATGCGTTTTAAATTATTTTTCAATTGGAAAATTTATAAATTATTTTTCCAATTCGGTATTTGTTCATTCCTATTTGGCTTTGAGAGAACAAGTTATACAAGTTTAAACTTGTTCCCTCTTGTCATTTAACAGAAAATTCACAAATGTAATATTATAAGAGGGAAATTTAAATAATTTTTGATATTTGTTATTCACAGTTGATGATAATTATAAATTCACAATTTGTTCCCCTTATTGAACAATGCTTATGCAACTTGCTAGTCAAATTTCTTGCAATTTACCAGAAATGAAAGGTGATTTTTCTTATTAAGACATGGTGTTCCATATTATACAGATACATACATTTGACAATTTATTTCAAAGAATTGACTATTTCACTAACTTGAAGCTTAGTGTATTCCTCATCAGAAGGGATTGTTTTCATTGCCAAGTCTGACAAGTTCAGTGAGGAACGACCTTCCAAACTTGGTTAAAGCTAACCAAGTAGCACACAAAGCTACTTTTTTCTCCCTCAGTAGGATTGTTAAAGAGGATGCTGATTTTGAAAAGCAAAATATCCTAAATGAAAATAAATAACTGCTCAGATTTTCAATAATGTAATTACTTTTTTTTTTCTGTACTGTATTTTATCAGATGTGTGTGTATGTATGTAATTATTTTCAATAATAATCAAATAAACTCCGAACTTCACACGAAGCAAAATAAGATCACCAAGAGCTGAGTTATCAAAAAGAAATTAAGAAAAAGTAAATAAAAGAGAATAGATTGAGAGAATGCAGGTCAATAAGTTCAAAGCTGATTAGGTGGTAAAAGTTGGAGGGTGAATAATAGGTGCTTTGGGAAGGTGCAATGGTTCCGAGGTTTCTTTGGAAGGTCCAATTGTGCTGCAGGTGTGGATGATAATGGCCCTTGAGACTCTGTGACCAAAGGCATAATCCTTGAAGGAACATTAGTGACTTCGAACAGGTAGTAATAACCTTGCATCACGCAATTATTTTCAATAATAATCAAATAAACTTTCAAATTTGCACAAAGCAAAATAAATGCACTAAGAGCTAGGTTATCAAATAGAAACTAGGAAAAAGTAAATAAAAGAGAATAGATTGAGAGAATGCAGGTCAATAAGTTAAAAGCTGATTAGGTGGCAAAAATTGAAGGGTGAACAATAGATGCTTTGGAAAGGTACAATGTTTCTAGGATTTCTTTGGAAAGGTGTAACTGTGTTTGAGGTGGATGATAATAGCCCTTGAGACCCTCATGACCAAAGGTGTAATCCTTAAAGGAACTTTAGTGACCTTTAACAAGTAATAATAACCTTGTGCCTCACGACATTGAAACTTTTAGAGGTAGCCCCCATGATTTTTCTTTGAGAAAGTGTCAATAGAATTGAGACATGAGTTGCCAATGGTTGAGTTAGGTTGTTGGAAGCTTCAATATCTCCATTTAACATGTCTCTAATCCCCAAACTTTGCATTATTTACATCTCTATTACTCCAAACCTTTTCAAAGTGTTCCAAATCACATAGAAACCATTCTAAAGACCTAATTGACCTTGGACTAACCTTGTCTACATCAAATCCCAACTTGACCACCCTTGGTGGTTGTAATCCCCAAAATTGCTCCATGCAACTTTCAAGGTTTACAATCCAATATAGACTCCATTTAGCTCAATCTCACCATATTTGTTGCCGTTTAGTCTTATTACATCCATTACACCTAACTCGCACCAAAATGCCTAGGTGCTCTTGCACCATACTCTTAGGGTATGAAGAACTTGAGTCCCTTGAGTAGTTAGGTCTTGAATTGTCTTGCCATGATTAATGATATCTACTTCAGTCATCTAGGGCGTGTCTACTTCGGGCAAAGTTACCCACTTCACTCAATATTATTTGTACACCCCCTTCATTGTATTCTTAATAACTTTCGAGTCAATGATGTACTCCAATGACAGTGGTTGACTAGGAGGTAAATTTGTAATCCAGACATGTTTATCTATAATTGCACCTAATTCTTGTTCGATATTTGTTGGATTGCCTTTGTATGGGTGCAAATCACTAACATTAAAGATTGGGGAAATGTCTAAATCGGGAGGCAATTCCACCTCATAGGCATTGTTGCCAAATCTGTGGACAACTTTTAATGGCACTATCTTTTCATTAGTAGCTTTGTTGTTTGCCCTTTAGGTAACCTTTCTTTCTTTAAATATGTCACCACAAGATCTCCCACTTCGAAGTGTTGTTCTCTCTTGGTTTTGTCTACTTGGGCTTTATATTTCTCTACACTTTGTTGCAAGGTTTTCCTAACTTGCTCATGAATTTATTTTATGGTCTTTGCAAATGTTTCACCCAAAGCACTTCTTTTATCCATTGCTCCTATATGTTTGAGTTTCATGATGCTTCTAGGATGACATCCATAAATTGTCTCAAAGGGGCTCTTACCTGTACTTATGTTGATTGGGTCATTATAGGTATACTCATTTTGTCCAATGACCAAGTCCCAAGCTTGTCCATGCTATTTGATTAAACTCCTTAACAAGTTTCCCAATGACATGTTTACGACTTTAGACTGACCATCAGACTATAGGTGATAAACAAACGAAAATGACAAATTGGTTCCTAATTTCTTCCATGGAGCTCCCCAAAAGTGGACCACAAACTTGGAATCTCTGTAATAGCCCTTGCCAATAGGCCACTAAGAACCACTAATACTGAACTGTGACATTTCGTCAAACACTTGACATGCAAACTATACACTGTTGAAAGTAAAATGTTGAATAAAGGAAATTGTTGTGCAACAAATCTACTCAAATAATTGATGTAAAATAGTGCCAATATATTAATTCAAAGATAACCAAATGCTTTTACATATGATATGCGATTTTTCAACTCAAAGCATTACAACATGACACATTGCAAACGAACCCTTACTAGTTGAATGCAATCGAGAATTTCTTGCAATTAGAAATTGAAATGAAAGAACTTGGATTGAGCAAGCGTTGGAGATTGAATGTCGAAGACGAAATGATGAAAATGCAACTCCAATCTGCTATCAAACTTGTTGATTGTACGACTTGTAGGTACAGTCGTACATGTATGAACTGGTACAACAGCTGGCAAAAATAAATGCTAGGTTGAAAGGTGCCAAAAATGGTGTAGAAATAATCGCCAGGCTCCAAGGAAAATTGTCTTAGAAAATAAAAATCAAACTCCCAGCCAATAGTGAGATATGAGCAAAAATGTATGTCCAAGCTGAAAATCGAACACTGCTGGAAATGTCGAAATAAGCCCAACTTGAAGTAGTTGAATATCACTTCCAAAGTGCAACCCTTCAAAGGATATTTCACCTCCTCAGTTATGCAAATCCTTAGGAGACTCTATTCCTAATGATCATGACTATATGTAGACCAAGATGGCACCACAAATGCTCAAAGAGAAAAGTAGTGTAAACTCAAGTCATAGGATGTCCAAATGAGAGGCCAAGCACTCTATTTATTCACTTTTCTAAGAAGCCTCTAAGAACTTCTAGAAGTTTCCATAAAATATTCTTATGGAATTCCTTTATAATGCACTTTTATATAAAAGTAACTTTATAAAATAAAAAGTGCAACTCAATTCAAAATTATAATATTTTGGCCTTGCATAACACATAAAAAAAATAAAACTATGATAAACCCCATGTCTCCAAGAGCAAATAAGACCATCCAATCCTCGAATAATCATCAAAATGACTCTCTCACCAAAATTATCTGCCTACGAGAGTCCATGATAGGCAAATTCCTTGAAAAATAACATGACACTAGAAAGGGGACATGACAGTTCGCCCCTCCTAAAATTGCTTACCCTCAAGCAATCTCAAAGGTGGATGTTGCAAAATATTGTCATGCCCAATAAGTAAGGGGCAATAACACACACAAAATATATATATATATTTTTTGAGCAAAAAGAACTATAGTTAAATAAGATAACATGGGAGAGATAGTTTGGTGAACTTAACGTTTCAGAGACACTTAACTAGAGAAGTTAAACGACTAATCCCTTTTAAAATAAAGTCCAATCCCCCTTCAATTGTTTTAATGATTCTTTAATTTATCACCTTCTAAGGAAGACACTAGGTTATCACAACACTAAATCAATACGTTTAACTAACATGCTGACTGAATGACATCTATCTCTAAATGACATATTCTTGTTTTAACTACATTTTAACTATGAACAATATACCACCAACCTTATGATGAATAATTAACTAGCCCCTTCTATATAACTTAATAACTGATCGCCATTACAAATTTAGTCATTATCATTAAGACGAGTTGAAACTCTAAAAGATCAATTAAACTTAGCTACTCAATGCATACTATCTACATTTTAATTTATAATACTCTCCAACCTACTTATATCATTCCAATTTATTAATCTATCGATTACAATTAAATTGAAAACCTGAATCTATTCCAATTAAATCTATAAGTGCAACTAAACTTTATTCAACTATTACAAATTTAAGTCCACTATCTAAATGTCAATATTAAGATTTATCTAACCAACTCACAATAATAACAAAAGACTAAATAACAATACGGAATAAGGTTCAACTATAACTAGAGGTGACAAAAAATAAAATAAAAAAAATAACAACTAATTTAAAATTAGCTTTATGATATTAACAAAACACAAACCACTACTACTAGCTTAATACTATCCTAAGTTAACACTAACATCTATACTAATGTCTATACTAACATAAAAACATTATACTAGTTTCTAATAATATAAATTAACTACTGATCTCACATTAAACAAATCTATTACTAATTTAGCTAACAACTAAAACTAAACTATCTTAAATGTGACTCTATGATCTAAGCACCTCATAAAAGATCATCCCTAAAATTTGAATCTCTAAACTTTCATTAATGCCAACTATGCACTGTTCTCAACACAATATACTATTCTTCCCCCTTACCCAAACGCCTATCCACCTTAACCCGCGTGCTAACAACCTCCTTAACTTTTTCCCATGTGAAATTGGATCCCAAAACATGGTTCAAACTTAGCATTTTGTTATAAAGACTCCACCTACTTCCAAGCTCGCACCCCATTCAAGATGGGACCCGACCCAAGGTTGGCGACTTAGGGGCAGTGGTGACTAGACGCTTCTTGACCCATGTCAGGCTTAGACAGCGCTAAATGCGCTTGGCAAGCTGGGAGGCGTGGGTGGAAATGATGGGGAGGTGGGTCCCCCATCCTCCCTATTTAATAACCATGCAACATCTTGGTTGCCTAGTTTTCTAATAGGCAGCAACTTGATCAATGTTAGTTGTTTTTTTTTTTTTTGTTAAATATTTTATTGTTAAAGGTCCCATCCATATGCTGGCTCGACCTTCACTAGGAGAGTTCATCATTAATTCTTTTTGACTCTAGATTGGAATGATAGTGAGTTGTACCTTAGGTGCTTCTTTTAGATTGTTCATTTATGTTATGTCATACTTGTAAATTAGGTATTCTATTATTTTATTCAGAAGATACTACAGTATATTCTCTGATTATTATATTGGTCTGTATTAGTAGGTATTATTTCTACTACTTCCATATAAAATCCAGAGAATAGTTTGTGTGTCTACAACAAGCTTTAAGTTTTATACCTTATAACTTATCTATCCTCTATTTGTTTCTCTCTACTACCATAGTCTAAGGCATCACAATATCTATTGCAATGTTACATTAGAGAATCTTAAATTATGTTTGATAATCTAATTTTGATGATCTTTTTGCTCCATTTGGCCAATAGCCTCAACACTAACAACACATAAGAAGCCATGACATAATTCTTATATGAAAGAGATCTGACTATTCTCATCCAAGGATTTAAAAAATTGGAGATGCCTTATATATATAGTTCACAAATTTTCAAATATCTTAACATTCAGAATAATATTCATAACATGACCATGAACCAATTGCAAATTCATTATCTCAGCAATTTATTCTCTACAATAAAAAAAACTAACTCTTCACCTCTATACACTTATATTCAAGACATTTCAAACAACATTACCATTACATTGAATTTCTCTTTCATGATACTCCTATAATAGACAAAGGTGGTAAACTTAACATATCAATTAAAACCAATGGAAATACTTTTAACTACACTAGATTTCTTATAATCCTTTCCATTGACAATTAAACTATGCCATTAACATCTTCTCACAATACATATGCAAATTCTGAAAACACATAAGAGCATTACAAGGAGACTTTCATAATCAATTTCTTTCTCTATTATTCATCCTGGTTCAAGGCTCCATCGGGAAAGAACCAGTAAGAAAACTCGATGTCTTTGCCACTACATCGAATTCAATTACAATTTACATAATATTACAATTCAAGGAGATTTCTTCAAGGGTTCCACAATAGAACTTTTATCAACTGACTTCATTGCATCAAGAGTAAACATGGAAGATACAAGAAACAACATGGAGATAATCATCACAAGGAGATAAGCAAAATGAACATACATTCCCACCCGGTTGCACAATAGGTCCAACAATGAACCAATATAGGGGAAAGGTGGATTTTCTCAATAGGAGAAGTCAATCACCATACCTTCACTTAGCCCTTTCGAGGCTTAAAACTTCAAGAATTTCCATTCTTTCTCAAGGCCCTTTCGAGGCTACATCCACAAGGATTTTCACTCTTTACCATGTTCAAGAATTCTCAATAACAACAAGGTATGGGATGACAAGTAGGGGCCCATACACCCCACCCTTTCTCCCTCCTCTCTCCATGAGAGGTGACTCTACACTATTGAGGTCCAACTAATGCCCTTTCCCCAAGCATGGCCACTTCTTCCCTATCCAAGGGTGAGTGTTGCCAAATACATCCCCATGAAAATCTCTCAAAAAGCAATCAACACTCCAAGAAGGCATAAGAATAACATCAAAGAAAACAAGGTAAAATCCCTCCCAATACCACCCTCAACACACAAGCAAGGAAATGCATATCTACACAATGTCTCCAACATGATTCAACAAGATTCAAAATATGAACACACACAAAGAACCATTCATGGAGTGAAGGACTCCTACCTTCAAAAAAGGGTTATGGCAATGGTGGTTTGAGAAGAGCTTCCCTTTCTTCCTTCAATCTTCAAGACTTCCTCCAAAACTAGAGGATTGGGTGACAAAAAAACTAAAAGTTTTTCCCAAAAGGCCTCTAAGTATGGTCCTTAACCCCAATAGGATTCAAGTAACTCAAGATGGAGGTTGGTTTTACTAACCCAAGTAAAGGACAACCCATTTTCGAAATCAGCCTATAATAGAGTTTTTAAGAGACCCTAAGAGTCAACCTAGGAGGCTAGAGGGTTGGAAAGTACCCCCACCCATACCCTTATCCATAGGGGTGCTTAAATTTAATGTTTCTAATCCTTTAAAGGCTTATTAGGAACAATTAAAAGTTAGGAGAATAGCAAGATCAAATTACAACCTTTAAAGAATTACAATATAAGGTTAGCACAAAATTAACAAGTAGTTTAGCTCCGTTTTTTCGTTGAGTTGTCTCAGCTAATTTTCCTGCACACTCATTGCACCCATCAGTAGGTCCAAAACCACATGCATAATGCAAATTACATATTATAGGAATTACATAAATTAAAGCATCCACTTCTAAGAATTAGTTGTTCATCTAATTCTACTCATATTTCTAACCTTCCAACTTGCATAACCAAATGTGTTAGTGTTGCATACATTTTCTTTCATCATTATACATATTTATAAGCATTAAATGGCAAAATCAAATAACTGAAGTAAGCATCATACATCGCAAACTAGCATAACAGTGTTGAGTGTATCCAATAATGTTCTGACATGTCAGCATGAGTATCAAAATAACAGTGTGTCATCAGTGCTAGGATGGGTTGGGGTGAGGCCTCACAAATATCTTATCCTTCCCATGTTGCATCCTTCTTGGGTAAATCTCTCCACTTCACCAAGTACTCTCTGATAGTCCTCCTACGGAGCTGTCTCTCTCTGTTGTCAATGATGTACTTGGGAACAAGAACCAATTTCCCTTCATCATCCAATGGAGGAAGAACTGTTGAAGGCAAAACATGCTGACCCAATGCCTTCTTGAGTCGTGACACATGCAAAACATTGTGCACCCTGTTGTCTGTTGGAAGCTCAAGCTCATAAGCCATCTCACCTATTTGCCTGATAATCTTGAAAGGACCATAGTATTAAGGCTTAGGCTTCTCTGACCCCCTCTTCCTGAGAGTAGATTTTTGGTAAGGTTGCAGCATGAGGTAAACCATGTCACCAACCTCAAAACTCCTCTCTGTCCTCTTTTGATTTGCATACTACTTATGTTGATTCTGTGCTCTGGCAATATTGTCTCTGAGAGCATCAACAATGTCCTTGCTCTCTTGAAGCAAATCCCCAGCATAAGGAACTCTAACATCACTCATAAGCAAATCAACAAAGCGCGGTGCATTATAGCCATATAGTGCTTTGAAAGGAGTCATCTGAATAGACATGTGATAGGTAGTATTATAGCAATACTCACATAAATAAATCCGTCTAACCCATGCTTTCTGCTGACAAGCCACATAGTTCCTCAAATATCCCTCCACCCACTTATTCACTATCTCTGTCTGCCCATCAGTCTGCGGGTGGTAACTGGTGCTAGGTGTGAGCTCAGTGCCACATAAACGGAACGCCTCTTGCCAAAAATGATTCAAGAACCTTCTGTCTCTATCACTCACTATGCTCCATGGTATCCCATGTAGTCTGAAAATCTCCCTAAAAAAGACTTCAACCACCTGCACTACCGTGTAATTAGTAGTGATGGGAAAGAAGTGGGCATACTTTGTCAACCTGTCTACCACCACATAGATGCAATCTCGCCCTTGAGCCTTAGGCAAGCCCGTAATGAAATCCATGGATATACACTCCCATTTCCTATTAGGAATGGGAAGTGGCTGTAGGAGTCCTGCTGGAAAGGTGTGCTCTTGTTTTTTCTGCTGGCAAACAGGGCACTCTCTAACATACTACAACACATCTGCCTTAAGTCCCTTCCGTGTGAACTGCTCCTGTACCTACCTATACATTTTGAAGTATCTAGGGTGTCCAACTGTAGGTGAATCATGAAGTGCTCTCATAACAATACATTTCACCTTCAATCTCGAGACTAAGAATATCCTATTCTTGTAAATAATCAAATCATCCACAAGTGTCTACCTGGTATCAACAACTGTCCCATCAACAATCCCGGATGCCCATGAATCTCTAGCATACTCAACAATGATCAAGTGCCTCCAATCCTCTGATATCTGAATCATAACATTGAGATGTGGTCTGCGTGACAATGCATCTGCTACCACATTCTGAGTCCCTTTCGCAGAGGAGATGTCAAAATCATAAGCCTGTAGTTTACTAACCCACTTTTGTTGCCTGTCATTGAGATCTCTCTGTCCAAGGAAATGTCTCAAACTATTGTGGTTAGTTTTAATGCAAAAATTACCACCCACTAGATATTGCCTGAATTTAGCCAATGCATGCATAATAGCCAACATCTCCTTGTCATATATACTAAATGATCTCTCTGGCCCATGGAGCTTCTTGCTCTCAAATGCAATGGGGTGCTTGTCTTGCATCAGAACAACACCAATACCCTCTCTAGAAGCATCACACTGAAGCTCAAATGGCTTTGAGAAGTTGGGTAATGCTAATATAGGGCATGTAGTCATGATCTCCTTGAATATCTCAAAGCAAGCTCGTGCTTCAGGTGTCCAAACAAAGGCTTCCTTTTTCAACAAATCTGTCATAGGAGCTACATGACATGAATACCAACTGACAAATCTATAGTAGAAACCACACAACCCAAGAAACCCTCTCAACTATGTCAGGTTCTCTGGAGGAGGCCAATCCATAATAGCATGAATCTTATCAAGATCTATCCTTACTCCCTCTGCACTAATGATGTGACCCAAATACAATAGCTCTGTCATGTCCAACTCACATTTTGACTCCTTGGCATACAAGGACTCCGATTGCAGGATCCCCAAAATTGCCTCCAAATGCTCCATGTGCTCTTGCCAAGATCGACTGTAAATCAAAATATCATCAAAGAAGACTAACACATACTTCCTCAACTGGTGATAGAAGACCTTTTTCATGGTGGATTGGAAAGTAGTCGACAAATTGGTCAGCCCAAATGGCATGACCACAAACTCAAAGTGCCCACAATGACATTTGAAGGCAGTCTTCTCAATATCCTGCTCTCTAACTCTAATATGATGGTAGCCTAATCTCAATTCAATTTTCATGAAGTAACATGCACTGTGAAGTTCATCAATCAACTCATCAATCTGTGGAATGGGGTACCTATTCTTAATTGTCCTTTTGTTCAGCACCTTGTAATAAATGTACATCCTTAATGTACCATCCTTTTTCTTCACCATCACAACCGAAGAAGCAAAAGGAGACTTGCTAGGCCTGATGTGACCCATCGCAAGAAGCTCCTTGATAGTTTTCTCAATCTCATCCTTGAGCCTCTTAGGATGCCTATATGGTGCAATCATCACGGTTTTAGCACCCTCCTCCAAATCAATGATGTGCTCAATACCTCTGTCTAGTGGTCTGCCAAGTGGGATGTCGCTAAAGATTCTATCATACTTCACTCTCAACTATTGTATGTCTGGATGATACTTTGTCTTATGTTGTCCCTCCTATGTAGGCATGAGAGTACATAAAACTGCCCACTCAATGTCATCATGTCTAGCTAACCTCTCCAGTTGTCTACAGGAAATAGTCCTGATGTCTCCATTACTGATGGCTCTCAAAATGTGTTGCTTCCCATCCACTTCAAACTTAATCTCCATGTCCTTCAATCTGAAGGTGACCTCTTCCAATGAGCGCAACCACTCCATCCCAAGAACAATATCCAGATCACCCATGTTGACAACATGGTAGTCTGCCTTGAACTCATAGTTGTTCAGGCGTAAGCGCAAATTTGTAACTATCTTGTTACACTTAAGAGTATAACCATCACCAACCTATACTCATAGTCCCTCAAACTCCTCAGTCATAATACCACGACGTTCAACAAAACGTGCATCAATGAAATTATGCATAGCGCCAGTATTAACCAAAGTAATAACTCTCTACCCTGCTAGAACACCACACAGTCTAAAAGATCCAACCTGTTGAATGCTAGACAAGTATGCCTCTTGGAAATGCAACTTGGGCTCCTCCTTAGTCTCTGGAGCTTCTACTTCTGCCTCGGGCTTTGCATCACTATGATCAACCTCATATCCAGAATTATCAGAATCTGAATCCTCGTAGTAAGCCCACATAACCTTGTTGGCCTTCCCTTAGGCCTCATAGGACAATCATGATCGTTGTTGTAGGGACCTTTGCAGTAAAAACATAGCTTCTTCCTACGCAAGTCATTCAGTGTCTCCATATCTAAAGGTGCAGTAGATTTACTGTTGGTGTTACCTTTTTTGCCCTTGTTTTTATCAAACTTCTTATTGTCCTTGAATGAAGAAGTGCTCTTGCAGGGTTCTATGAGCTCCATGCTTTGTGCCTTCCTCATAGCCTCCTGCAATGAAGGAGGATCAAATGCCTTTATCCACCCCTTTAAAGGTTCAGACAACCCCTTTGTGAATAGTATAACCAACCTCCTCTCGGACACATCCTACACCATCACTGATAATATTTGAAACTCACTAATGTAGACCTCCAAACTATTTGTCTGTATCAGCTATGCAAGATCATGGAAGAAGAACTCTGAGTCTTTCTTATCAAAGCACTCTACCAATCTATCCACAAAATCCTGATAGGATGTCACCTAATTATACTGCAATGTAACCATACCATGTGACCACTAATCATGTGCTCCACCCTCTAAATGCAAAGTGGCATACTTGATAGCATCTGTCTTTGACATAGGCCTCAATGGAATGTATCTAACTTATGGATCCAAGCTTGTGCTGTCATATGTCCACTACCGTTGAAAGATGGTAATGTGAGCTTGCTAGCAGCTCATTGCAACTCATTGTCCTAACCTCCTTTAGGCCTCCAGTTCTGCCTGCAACTCCTCATGTGCTCTCTTCTCTAACTCAGGTAGTGATCAAAATTTAGCAACTCACAAACACGTTGAGGAAGTGCCTACCATTCTGCATCTGCAACTCAAAGATCATCCTGAAAGTCCTCTGGCATATATTCCTCTATTGCCTCCTAGGTGTACACTCAAAAGTGTCCCACTCTAAACCATGAAGGATACAATGTAAAAATTAGGTCAAATCTAGTAGAAAGATAATTTTAGACATGAAAAAGTTGAATTTGAGTAGATATAAAGCATAGAAATGATGAAGACATGAAGAAATGAAGATGCTCAAGTGATGATTCAGAGATTAGACCAAAGAGGTAGAATTTTAAAATGTGATTTTGACTACCAAGATGAACTCAAATTTTGATTTTGATCTCGAAAATGAATCCACGGCATCAAAATTATGTAAGAGGTCAAAATGTTATATAATATGATGACAAGATAGAAAAATGATGAAGCAAAAGATTAAGAAGGTAAAAAGACATGAACAAGAAGAAAGTAAAGAAATATATGAAAGGAGTTAGCCGATATGCCCACAAAAAGATGAAGAGAGAGCTCTGCCCATATGCAAGAATATAAGATTAGGCTAGAAAATGAACCTAAAATGCAAGCTAATATGCAAAGTAGTTTACCAGCAAGAAGTGCATAACATTTAGACTCTTAATTTCATCATTGAGCATTTGTTAGGGACATCATGAGATCATACAACCATCACTAGTATAACTATGAGGATATGAATATGATTGATATCAGATAGGTATGTGGAAATCCAATCTAAGAATCAGAGACATGTAAGTCAAGATAACTACGTAATTAGATTCCTTAAGTTTGATTTACCAAGATTACACCTGTATCAAGGCATAAGCGCAAGGATAAACCTCGAGTGCAGTCTTGCGAAATAGTCAAGGATGATACATTTGTAAGTCAAAATGTTGAACAGGACAAGCATAAATGCTTACAACACTATAGGCAAACAAAGTATACCCACAAGAAGAAATCAAGAAAATATGTCCCATGACCCCAGTCTTCTAGTCAATGACATCCTCGAAAGACTATTAGGGAGGGAACACATTGTAAAGAAATAGTCATAGACAACACACAAAGTAGAGAAAGATCAACATACCTCAGTCGTTTAAGTGTTAAAGTCTATGTGTGTAAGTCACTTGGCCATTTCTTCAAGACTTGATTCTGATACTGAGAAATATCATGACATAAGAGACTATAGCTAAACTATCTCAAAAGTGTTGAAAAACACTTGATGTCAAGGTAGGGGAAGTGTTGAGAAACACTGTTTTGTGAGTTTTCAAAGAAACCCTAATGCACAAGAATACCTCAATAGGCTAAGTAGTTATGCCCCCGAGACGAGGACAAGAAACAATTCCAAGCCAGGAAATGTGTAGCAAAAGGGGTGGTTGAGACTGATAGACATAGGTGCAAGGGTTTCAAGTAGCGCCTATTTCCAGGTTTTCACCACTTGATAGATTTTTTTAGGACTTTTTTCAAATTTTTAAAAAAAATAATTTTTTGATTTTTTTGGTGATGCATCAAAATGCCTATTGCTAGGTTTTCACTAAGATGATCATTTTTTAAGGATCTTTTTTTTAATTTTTAGGATTTTTTCAACATCATATATGATTTGTTAAAAAAAAATTTAGAATAAATTAGAGATCACTAGTTCTCAAGAAAGATCACATCATTTTCTCCCAATGTCTAGCAAGGTATAGGATATGATGGAGCAATGAGCCGATGGATAAGCAAAGATGCATAAGAAAGGAATGTGAAGCAAGTGAAAGTGATCTTCAAGAGCTGACTCCTCAAGAGTACCCAAGCTAGGGAAAGAGGTGAAATAGTCATATGAAGCATGTTTTGAATAAGCAATGGAAGTAATGAGAAAGATAGCGTGTAGGATAAGCGGTGAAGCCAACAAGTGCGATAGCATATAAGATAAGCAATGGAAGCCAATGAGTAAGATAGCATGAAAGTGTGCAATCCAAGAGAGTAGACATGTCAAGAGGCCTATGAGAACCATGTTTTATTTATTGTGATCAAGACTCATGGGGTCAACTAGATAGGATAGTGATGGGATAAAGCAATAAGAATAAAACTCAAGATGAAGGGTATGAGTGAATGAGAAAGCACAACATAGAATATCGTGGATACGATAGCCAATATGCAAAGATAGCTCAACATTGTCAAGATCAAAGAGAGAAGAGAGGATAGATGGATGATGGAAGAATTACGCATGATGCCTATTTACCAGGTTTTCATCATGGTACTTATCCAAGGTACCACAAGATGTAGTTTTCACCATAGGAAAAATTTATTTCTCTTTACTTTTGCTACCAAGGTGCCACAAGAAGTAGTATTCACCAAGGCACATTTTCACTTTTTTTTTTTTTGCTTTTTCTCTTTTTCTCTTTTTTTTTTTTATAGAAAGAGTTCAAGCTATTTGAATGTAGATAGTGCTCCTATAGAAAAGATAAGTCATGATAAGCCAAGACCATAGAAAGGTATGCTCAAAGATGTTCATAGGGTGATGAAAGAGAAATGGTAGTAGGAAGAGTATATGGAGGATAATAGTTCATGTATAGAAAGTAAGTGTAAGCTTTAGAGGATTTCATGAGGGTAGCTGAAATATTGGACAAGATCAACATTGACACACACCTTGAAGGGTATTGGAACAATGGAGGAATCATGGATGAAATAGCTTGAGATTTAGATGTATGCAGTGGTAGAAGAGATTTAAAAAAAAGTGGAGTGGAAGGCTTTGGAATATTTTTAGGAATATTTTTGGGAGAAGATGGAATGGAAGCCTTTGGAAGCTTGAATGTCAACTTTGAAGTATTTTCAATATTTAAGTCTTCTAAAAGAGACTTGGGAATCCATATAGCTTAAGATTTTCCTTTGGATACTTCAAAACACATTTCTTCAATAATGGGTTTAGGAACCCATATTTTCTTTGATTTAGCTTTTTTAATAGTGGACCTTTGTAGTCTCTTTTGTGCATTCTCCTTCTTAGCATTCACATGTCGATTAGATGGGACATAGTGATCTTTCTTTTTCAATGGATTCTTATGTTTATTCTCACTTCCAAAGGACTTGGGATTTGTGGATGAATAAGGATGATATGACTGGTTTAGATGTATAGATGGGTGAAAAGTCATCAAGGATGAGTGTCTTTGTTGATCTTGAGGTATTATACGAGAGCTAGGGAATGAGCTAGGAGTGAATGTAGGAGATGGAGGAACATAAGGCCCCAATATGGATGGAAGGTTTGAAGGCTTTAGCTTAGATGGATAAGGACCAAGGATGGATTTAGAAGATGCAAAGGGATAGTGGGAAGGGATATCAACATCTTTAGAGTGAGCAACATGGTCAAAGCCATCAATAGAATCATGAGTACCTTTGATAGGAACAACATTTTTAATAGAAGCACTTGAAGCTTGAGCACAATTTTGAAGTGGATGTGGAGAAGTAGAACACAAGGGGATGCTTTGATCTTGACAAGTAGTTTTGGATAGCATATGAAGATAACTTTTCTCATAATTATCAGTAAGCTCAAGGGAGATAATGGAAGTGCTATCTTCATCATACTTAGGAGGTGGACAATATATAGGATATGGAGGGGAAGAATCTTGAAAGAGATGAAAGGGTGCTTGATCTTGATCTTTCTTGACATTTATAGCTTTTTCTTTTTGAGAGTCCTCTTGACATGGAGCCACTTCTAAGGACAAGGGATAATGAAGAGTGAATGGAGTAGTGCTTGGATTAGGCATAGTAGTGCATGAAGGTTGAGGATGTTTAGGATTAGTAGCATGGAAAAGGTTTTCCATCAAGTGAAGGTTAGCTTGAGTTTCTTTTAGAGGTAACCTTTGAGGATACATGTAGTCCATGTGGAAAGCATTAGGTTCTTTATTTGATGGAGGCATGATGGAAAGCTTTGAAGTGTTGGGATATGCACGAGTGTTGGAAGAAGTGGAGGTATCAAGGAAACCATCGCTAGAAATAGGTTCATTAATATGATCTTTCTCAAGAAAAGTATCCTCATCACATGAATCATTAGAGGTATCAATAATTCCATTATCAATAAGATCTTGGATTTGATGTTTTAGCTCAATGCAATCTCAAGTACTATGCTCATTATGTAAATGATAAGCACAATAGATATCCAAGAATGGGTTTCCATATGAGCTAGACTTAGGTAACATGATGATCTTATTTCCAAGAAGTTTTTGCAAAGTGTCATCATAAGAATTTTCCAAGGGAGAAAAAGTTCTATTGGAAGTATGTCTAGAGACCTTTTCTTGTTTCTCAAGTGAATGGTATGCATCCATGTTTTCATCATTATCTTGGTCAAAGATAGGTCCATCATGAAATTTTGGCATAGGCTCAAAGGAGGTATCACTTGCTTGTTCTCTAAATTGATCTTTAGATCTAGAAGATGGAGACATTTGATGTCTTGAAGTAGAGCATGTAGACCTAGAAGAAGAGGATGACCTCAAAGGAGGTGACTCACATGCATTTAAAGACCTGAAGCAAGATTCATGTAATGATGCAATATTCTCCTCTAACCTTTTCTTGAGTTTAGACTTCATTTTTGTCATGCGCTTAGAGAGATGAAGGTAAGAAAGATCATTTGTCTCTTCTAGTTCTTTATCTGGCGCATATAGATCTTGAAACTCTTTACTGACATGGAGGATATCATGATCATCTAGATTTGGTTGAGGTTTGGTAGCACATGATTTGAATTCCGTAGTGGTACATAGATAATCAAGCATGAAGGAGACTAGAAGAAGCTAATAAGGTGACACAAGATAACTTGATGTCCAAACTAGAGAGGTAGATTATTCACTTGCCAATATAGTAAAGATAGAGTAAAGTGACTTGTCAAGAAAGTGTCCAAGTTACTTATGACACTAGTGACTCAAGTAAAGAGCTAGGCAAGAAGCCAAATAGCCAAGTAGATAGAGCAAGTGGGGTAACAAGTGAACACTTCTATGAGCGCCAAAAATGTGTGCATAAAAGTGTCACACTTCTATAAACCATTATTCTTGAGAGAACCCATGGAAGAGAGAGTCTCCAGAGCCGACTTATATCTCTCTATCTATGACGTGCAAAGGCTATGAGATGGTGGCTCTCAAATGAACTAAACTATGCAACCCTTGCAAGGTGCACCATAGAATGAGAGATTCAAAGAGTAGAGACAAGAGTGCCAATATCCAAGTAGATAGAGCAAGTGGGGTAACAAGTGAACAACTTTCTTAACCCAAGAGTGTAGTCAAGAAATTAAGGTAACCATTTCAGAAAAATGATAACTAGCAAGAAGACATAGACCATGAAGACAAAAAGACCAAGAGAACTAAGAACAAAGAGCCACTTTAAGCATGTTTAAGCACTAGAGACATAACAAATCACAGCCAAATGATGAAACCCCCCTTAGTAAGTAACACAAGAAAATGTTTGCACTTGACATTTTTGATTTGGTTGACAAAGTTTGACAATAATTGATAGCATAGAAAATTTGATGTTCAAAAGCAATTTCTTTCCAAGAAAGATAGTGACACATGGAGTATTCTTCAAACAATCAAGCAAGGGACAAAGCAACCTTGCATGATACAAGCATATGTGAGGTCTCAAAAGAAATCCCTAGAACTATCATCATGTGTATGTTCCAAATATTTCCATAGGTCTAGCACATTCGAGAACACATCAAGAAATATCTACCTAAAAGTCATGGTTCATTACTCAACAACTTGGCTCACACTTGATGCTCCTTCACCTCACACCAAGTGGTTTCTCACAAGAGATATTGGCTTTGTCATAGAAGTGCCATAAGCACAACCAAGGGAACACATATGGTGAGTGTAAAATCTTGAGGTGGTTCGGGTAGTCCACTAGGATCGATCCTTGCACCAAGAAGTTGAGCGACTAAAAAGGGTAGTTACTAACTTAGGGTGTTTAGATAGGGCTTCCGTTCATAGTGCTCCTCTTGCTCTTGATACAGGACACCTCACCTTGCAATGAGTAACCGATCTCGTGACCACAAGAGTACCTTAAGCATTCTTGCCTAGTGATCTCCCTATGGTCAAAATTTCATAAGCGATCACACTAAGAAAAGACAAACACTACATCTACCAAGGTTTTGTGTCTTTGATAGCCTTGAGTTTATAGTGGGTTGGAAGAGCTAGGTAATCTGCTTGTCCCCACTTGGGTCATTCCTCTCAGGTTGTTCGAGAGCTGGCCCTCTAAAGGATTTTAAATTACACAAAGAGTGGATCAACTTTTGGAAGTCAAGATTTTTGATTCACCACAAGGGTGAAGAGCATACTCTCCTATTCCAATCATTTTCTCTCAAATACGCCAAGAAGATTCAGTTGCCTCTTACTCTTGAAACCAAATGGTAAGTCAAGATTTCTAATTCACCACAAGGGCGAAGAGCATACTCTCCTATCACCAAAAGATCCCAATCATAAGTTTTAATGTGCCTAAAAAAAAAACTAGTATATGCCACACATGTGAAAGTAAAAAACAAGAAAAACTGAGTTTTTATGCATTGGTCAGCCCTGCAAACAATCGTTAGTAGCCCTTGTGCATTTGAAGCTTTCACATGTGTTCTTTTTATGCAATGTTTTAATTTTTTCACAAGGATGGCAAACTGCAATCACAACTTGTTAGCATCACAAGTTAGTGTGAAATAACATAAAAAAATGCAATAAAAAGTGGTTAGTTGCCTCAAATATCCAAGTTATCTTCCAACCAAGTGAATGCAAAGAAAGTAAAAGTTAATCACAAATGCTCTCATTTTTACTCTTTGATTTTGACCTAGTCAATAAGATTGGACTTGTTTGCTATGATTTTGGATTCAAAAATAGAAATTCAAAGAAGATACCCCTACTAAAAACTAGAGAGCTTTCCAAAAATGCAAAACATTCAAAAAAATGTGTTCATTTGTGCCCTAGGGACCCATTTTGTCAAAGCTAGATTTATCAAATCGAGTTTTTGATCCCTAATACGACCTCAAAAGTCAAAACACAAAGAAAGTACCCCCATTAGAATTCAAAAAAATTTCTGAAAATGTAAATTTTTATGAAAAATATGCTGATTTGTGATCAGAAATGAATTTTTATGAAAAATAAAGAAAAAATTATAACTCTGGAAAATCACGTCAAAATGCTCTAAAAATTAGACTAAGACATGTTGGACACATATCCAAATTGAAAAAATAATTTCAGAACCAAACTCCAAGTGGTTTAAAAGATATGATCAAATCTTTAAACCAACTAGATTTTTTTTTGGCCTTCAAACCAATCTACTTATGGGTTGGCCTTAAAACCAAAGTGATAATTCTACAGAAGCACTTGATTAGATCCAATATGCTGCTATAAAAAATCAGAGATAAAAAATTAAAGCAAATGGATCTAGAAACTTGATTCAAGCCCTACGGTGGGCGCCAAAAAATGTACACTCAAAAGTGTCCCACTCTAAACCCTTCTATCCAAATGATTCCATGAGTTTGGAATGCTTGGATGCTGGGTTTTAGCTCCCTATCCATGAAGTGAAAAAGAGTGTATTTCAAGTTCAAGGGCTCTCAGCTAAGCCTTAGGAATACTCTTCTTGGTAGTAAACCATGCAATGGGAGGTTCCAAAGATAAGATGCAAGAATGAAAATGTCTCAAGGAGTTCCTCAAGAATGCAATGCAAGTATGGAAACTAAGCTAAGATGAGAATGCAAAATGCAACTATGCTAAAACATTTATGAGAGTGTTACAATCCAAATATTAAGCTATGTAAGATAGATTATTGCAAAATAGAAGCTAAACTAACATGCAACATGAATATAAGCTAAAATGCTATGGTATGAGAGAATGTAGACAAGAAATATGAGTTCTCCACAAAGCTCCAAAGAAACCTATTAGAAAACTTGCAGCATAACAATACTCAAAAGATGGATCCTTTGAGGGGGAAAGCTCTCTCTCTTTTAAAGTCGTACGGATGGTAGAGATCAAGATGAAGATGGTGGATGATCAATGGTGGAATTTGAAAAGAGGAGTGATCCATGTGCACACACAAGTCAACCAATAGAATATAAGTTGACTTGTCATATAAGACAAAAGTCACAAAGCCTTTTCTTTTAATTGCAAAATAGAAAAAAGACTTTATGTGTGCACTTTGAGTGGGTTAGAAGAATGAGGTCTTTTATTTGATTAAAAGGGGACATGTTCTTTTAATCAAATAATGAACTTAGGATAGCATAGTCAAACTATAGGTTATAATCAAATAAATTGATTATTAGCAATTTGGTCTAGGTAAATGATTAAATTAATTTAGCCAAAATGTTGAAAAGGGGGCTAATAGTCTAGAAGACCATTTTTAGGTGATTACACTAGGTCACCTCTCTAAGGAATGTAGGATTTGTAGGCCTATTTGCAGTCCATGACTTGTGCCTAGGAGCACCCTGTGAACCTATTCTAGTGTTCCTGTTACATATTTTGCCTCTTGCCAAAAATTCAAATTTGTATGCCTAGCCTGTCCAACAACCACTTCTAGTTTAATATTATTTAATCCCCTGGGAATATCAAAAAAAAATCAATGATCAAAGCCTTAGGTTATTTCTTTATTTTCTAAGTGACTGCACTTTAACATTTTTGCAGACCCACAACTCTCCTGCCGTTGGATCTCCTCAAGATCTACAGTCCTTGCCATGTCGCTATGAGAAAATGCTCAACCATTACCTATAGCGAGATGGTGAGTGTTTGCCACATGGATCGACGGGCCCAGTTTGGCAGTGGTGGTGTTTTTGTTTCTTTGGCGTCGATTTGATAAAGCCCCCGACACTCGCTATCTCGCTATCAAAAAACTCAAGCATCTCACTATTAGCGACATAGTGAGTCACCATGAAATGAGTGTTTGGTGGGACCTCATGCGAGATGGAAGGGTAACAATGCATAGGTGGGATTTTGACCATCAAATCAATGCAAAATCAATAGTCCTCGCTATCTCGCTATGGAAAGTTGCAAGTTGTTTACTCATAGCGACATAGCAAGTATGGGACCCACCAATCTCTAGAATGCTTGATGCAGTTTCTTCACCCTTGGATTGACCTCAGATCAATGGATTTTGCTATCTCACTATGGGAAGTTGCTTGAAAGATACGTATAACGAGATAGCGATTCGCTACCGCGTGTACTTGTGGGGCCAAGTTTGTTCCATAAGCCATAGGGTGGACCCTGAACTAGTGATGCGTCAGGAATGAGTGTACAAATTAATGACACATTGGCAGTTGGTTGATTTCTCATTGGCTAGGGCAATGATAGTGCAAAAAGTGGGCCAGTCCCTTTAGTGCGTCTTTCACTATTGTTAGATCAACATGGATCTATGGGCCTCGCTAACTCGCTATGGGAAGTTACACGAAAGTTATGTATAGCGAGTTAGCGACCTGGCGACACATGGATTGTAGGTCCTATTTTCCTTGGAGGGCAGCAAAAGCAAGAACTTACTGGACAAGTTTTAAAAAGGCTAGGTTTCTATTGGTCAGCACACTAACAGATTGGGTGTATCTTCACAGCCCTCAGATGGTGGAAGATCGACGTTTCTCACTATGTCGTTATGAGAAAATGCTCGACCTTTAGCCATAGTGACATAATGAGGATTTGCCATGTATCCTCAGAGTTCTGTGGGTCTAGTTGAGGTAGTAATGGTTAGATGTAGCTGGCGATTAGTATAACGTTGCGGTCAAGATTTTTAGAGAAACGTTGGTGCAGTTAGTGAATGAAGGATTGGTCAATCGCATGGAAACTCTGCTAAGTGGCAAAATGAAATGAACTTATTGGCCCATGTGGCTCATCTCAGTGCTAAGATAGATTGACTAAGTTGACTTGCCGATTCAGGAACCAGGAACAGAGGAAATCAAGGTTTTTTGCGAATTCGATCTTCATGATCAATCGTAACCACCAGGAAATGAATGCTAAACGCGGGAGAACACTCCACCCCTCTTATCCAACCTATCTACCTGGTCAGAGCACAATTATGGTGCCATTTCTGTCTTCTCAAAGCATTATTTGACTCAAAGGATCATATACTATTGCATCTAGATCTGTACCTAGATCAAGTTTTCTTCATGATGGTTCTCTATAGGACTTCAATGTAGTGGTTGTAGAATAACTACAGTTAGAGGACATCTTAGTTATGCCTGCACTATAGAGGAATTTTTTAAAGATTTTGTTCAGGTCGATCAGTCTCTATTGTTCTCTGCTATTGCTCTACAATTCTCAGTGTAAATTTCCCTGTGCCTCTGAACTGTATGATTCCCTACTTTATCTCCTTCAACCATTGGTATGAAAGTGCAAGAACTCTTTGCCTTCACCATTTTTTTGTGGAAGTCTGTAATCTACATGACTGTATCTCTTCTGACCTGTGAATGATATATAAGTGGATCTTCTCTTTCCTTATGCCATTCATTCTGGTTTTCTGATCTGCATGTGGTTATTTGATTAAAGCAAGTGTGAATGTGTATATCCTTAGTTTCATTCTGGTTCAATAGTGCATATATGGGCAGAGATTAGTCTGAACACTCTATTTTGGTGCATCACCTCTTTAGATTAGATTAGGTAGATTTTATTTCATGCTCTCCTTCTCCCTTTTCCTCTCCAACAGTAGTTAGGTGCATCCTCATAGTAAGAGGAAGCCGGCCTTCTCTGGAGACTCAACCTTACAATTCAAGTCCCATAGCTTGGAGGTTGTTTCCATGTTTCACTAGGTTTTTCTCATGCATAGGCTCTGGACAAGGGTGTAAACCTAAGTGACAATAGTTTTTGGCATGCCTGGTGGGATTGAAAATCTTAGAAATTTCAAAGCCTACTAGTGTTAAAAGGAAAAATTTCAAGATCAATATCGAGGAGATAGTACTGGCTTCAGTGTTTAAGCCTTCAATAGGTTCATTCTTCAAAGTACTTGGTGACTCTAAGCTTCAATTCATATCTAGTTCTAGACCAAAGTTGCAGTGATTCATGCCCAGAGCTGAAACAAGGGCATCTTCTAGAGGTAAGTTTTAGTATCAAGAGCTTTCATTTTCAAACCTTAGAAGAAGGAGGTCTAGAATATCTTTATCACTAGTCAGGAGTGCAATAGTAAAAAATATACCTACAAGATCTATCTCTACTCCTCTTGCTGTTAGGTCTTAGCCTAGACTACCATCAATACATATCAATAGATCACTTGTCTATATGGCATTGCCTAGAGCTCATACTTTTGCAACCTTTAATGGTGGAAGTCCTCTCTTATTAGCCCAAAGACATGACATACCAGTAGCTGCACTTAAAAGTATACCAAAATTTACTGGTGAAACTTCTATCTCTCCCTCAGAACACATTCAAGAGGTTGTAAATGTTTGTAATATCCATGGTATTACAGAGGATGATGTTGCAGTTAGGCTCCTAGCCTCATCCTTGAAAGGAAAAGCACTACAATGGTATAGAGGTTTAGCTCATGGTTCTATAATAGATTGGGATGGATTAGGAGCAGGATTGTGCAAACATTTTGAGGATAAGAGTGACTATTTGTCACTTCTAGAATAGTTGACCACTATA
Organism: Cupressus sempervirens; assembly: GCA_028749045.1. Classification (NCBI taxonomy): domain Eukaryota; kingdom Viridiplantae; phylum Streptophyta; class Pinopsida; order Cupressales; family Cupressaceae; genus Cupressus; species Cupressus sempervirens. The sequence continues at coordinate 532,497,478 of CM053785.1, forward strand.
AAAAGAGCCCCCCATGAATGTATGACTGATTTTAATTATAGATTTCAAAAGACATGGGATAGAATACCTACTTTAGTGAAGCCTACCCCTAGTAATTCCTTTTTGCATTACCTTAGAGCTTTTAATAGTGATATTGCCACTACAATCCAAACTATGGGAAGAGATACCTTGCCTAATGCTTATGATATAGTGATAAGGGAAGAAAATATATTGATACAAGGAGGTAAGCTAGCTCCAAGGCCTCCTATGCCCTTTTTCCTTGATGTTCCAAATCATCAACCAACAATGGCTCCCCTTCCCACAACTTCTACATCACAGTCCCTTGTCCCAGTCCCTCAAGCTTCCACATCTTCAAATGAGATAGATGAAATCAAAGAGATGATGCAATCTCTAATGCAAAACATGGAAAAAAAAGAGAAAAACCTTGATAAAAAAATTGCAAGATCAAGTGAAGAAGTTAGAAGATCAAGGAAAGAGGCTGGAGGATAATTTCTCTATGATGCAAAAAATGAGCAACAAGGTGGTGACTTTAGAAAGACAACAAGCTCAAGGTAGTAAACCTCATCAATTGCAATATCAAGCTCCCAATAGTGTTAGGCCTCCAAATCCTAATCATTGGAATAATTATTTTGATCAGAATAGACAGGGTGGCCATGCTTCAACCTCAAATGTAAATCAAAGTAGGGCCATAGTCCCTCAAAACAATATGTCTTAGGATCAAGATTTTTGTCCATCCTACAACTACTCCTATGCCTATTGCATGTGTTAGAAGGCTGAATCTTTTATGGCCTTGACAGTCCAAGAACCTTTAGCAAAAAAATCATATAAGGAGGACCAATTTAAGGATGCCTCATATGTGCAAGGACAGGGTGATTTCTCTTTTATGAATCATCAGATAGAGGAGCATCGTAATGTAAACCAAGATTCCATTGCTCATAACACCAGGAGCAAGAGAAGAGCTGTGGAAGATGCTATCCCTCCTCCTCCCAATCAGGCCTCAACTTCAAATGCAATATCTCATGAGAAAGTAGCAAATAATCAGTCAAGTACCTTTCAGCAGCAAAGGCAAAATCATGGCAGAAAAGATACTGGTGATCCTCAGGTTGTTCCATCTTAACCTCATACAATTGCAGCTCCCAAAGGTTCTACCAAAACACCTACTATGCCATTCAGTGTGGTAGAGCAAATGAAGAAGACAAATGTGAATATCTCCATGTGGGATGTTGCTGCTACTATACCCATGCAAAAGAGGTTGCTGCAACAAGAATTGGAAAGAATTGAACCAAAGGATTAGACACTCAACATTGAAAGCGCCACAAGCCTAGTACAACCATCAAGGGAAGTAGAAACAAGAAAAAAGGTTAGACCTTCTCCATTCTATGTTTCTCTAATTATAGGTGGAAAGCTAGTCCATAATTGCATGATTGATTCAGGGGCTAGCAGTTCAGTGATGCCTAGGAGTGTTGCTGATACTTTAGGAATGAAATATGAGCCCCTTGTTATGGATGTATTACAGTTGGATGGTAGTACTGTCAAGACTATAGGAATCCTTAGAAATGTGGAGATGGCCTTACATGCATGCCCTAGTTGTACTGTAACCCAAGATATCTCTGTTGTTGAGGTCAAGCCATATTTTTCCATCTGTTTGTCAAGGGACTTCATTGCCCAAATAGGTGGTTACATATCTTCTGACTAGTCATATATGCTTTTTAGAACAAGATATGGAGCCAAAGCTTCAATTAGAGCAGAGCCTCAAGCCATCCATCATACTGAATCTTACACCCCTAATTCCATCAATATGAATTGCCCTATCCTAGAGATGGATGAGAATGACACAGTGAATGAGCCCACCACTTCCCTAGCAGAGATACCTAATTTTTTGTTGGATGAATGGGCTAACACATGTCAATTTGACCCTATGTCAGAAATCCTTGAAATAGGTCTCAGTACATATTGTATATTGGAAAAAGATGCTCTAGTTCCCAATCTTGTGGAGACTAAAGAAGATATGAGTGGGATATGGAGTTTGTACTTTGATGGCTCAAGAAATAAGAATGGATAAGGGGCTAGTGTGATGTTGATTTCTCCTGCACAAGTAAGGTATTATTTCTCCTTTAGGCTCCAATTCAGTTGCACTAATAATGTAGCCGAGTATGAATCCTTGATTCAAGGTCTCCTACTTGCTAAAAAAAGAGGAATTCAAGCCTTAAGGGTGTATGGAGATGGTGAGTTGGTGGTTAATCAAGTGAGAAATCAGAATATTACCAAAAATGGTTTTCTCAAGTCTTATAAAAATAGATTATGGGATTTGCTTGATGGTTTTAATGCATTTAATATTCAAAGCATCCCTAGAAAAGAAAATAGACATGCTGATAGACTTGTAGCAATAGGTGCATCTTATGATGTGCCAAAGAATCTTGAGGAGGAGAAGAAGCAACAAATCAGAGTGGTAGTAAGGTCTGCTATCCCTGATAACATCATCCATTGGAAAGTGTTTGAGTCTAATGAGAAAATTATCAGCTTCTTACAGAATGAGGAAATTTTTTTAGAGAGAAATCAATCAAGATTACAAGATCAATATGGTGACCAAATCATTCATCTCAGCTCTAACAAGATGCCTAAGGGTCTCATTGCTCTAGAGAGTTGTTTTAATCCTAATGAACAAACAAGAGGCAGGGCCATGAACTTAGCTGCTGATGAAGGTGACTATACTCCAGTCATAGTTGCTGATGGAAAGTCCTTAAACATGGGTAAGGTATGTTCTAAAATTGAACAAGAAAATTTTATTCATCTATGTCAAGAATTTAATGATATATTTGCTTGGACATATGGTGACTTAAAGGGCTTTGACCCAAGGTTGTTTCAACATACCATAGATTTAGTTGATGATGTAAAACCAGTAAGATAAAAATAGAGACCAGTGAATCCCAAGATTGAACCCTTAATGAGAAAGGAGCTATCCAAGTTGATTGAGGCCAATATAATTTTCCCTATCAAGCACTCATCATGGGTAGCAAACCTTGTCCCTGTTAGGAAGAAGAACAGAGAAATTAGATTGTGTGTGGACTATAGGGACCTTAACCAAACTTCCCTTAAAGATCACCATCCTCTCCCTTCTATGGAGCATATTTTGTCCAAAGCCAGTGGTTCAAAGAGATTTTCATTTCTTGATGGATCTTCTGGCTACAATCAAGTGCTGGTTAAAGAGTCTGATAGGTACAAGACTGCATTTACCACTAAATGGGGTACCTATGCTTATTGTAAGATCCCATTTGGGCTAACCAATGCAGGTGCTACATTTTAGAAGGCAATGGAGATGGCCTTCAAAAGATTGATTGACAGGTTTGTCTTGGTTTACCTTGATGATATTACTGTGTATTCTAGGAATGCAGAGGATCATTTTGATCATCTAAGACAGGTATTCTTAAGATGCAGAGAGTTTGGGGTTTCCCTTAACCCAAGCAAGTGTGTCTTTGCTACTAATCAAGGAAAATTATTAGGACACATTATATCTGAGGATGGCTTAATCATTGATCCAAAGAGAACAAAAGCAATACTTGCCCTCCCTCTTCCTAAACACAAGAAAGGGCTGCAAAGTTTCTTAGGTAGGATAAATTTTGTGAGAAGATTTATCCCTAATCTTGCTACCATGGTGAAACCTCTTACAACTATGCTCAAGAAAGGTATGGTCTTTGCATGAACCAAAGAAGGGAAGGAAAGTTTTGAAGAAATCAAGGCAGCCATAGCCTCGGCCCCTACTGTCATGAATCCAAATTTTGAGAAGGATTTCATTCTTTATACTCTAGGTGGTGAGTCAAGTATCTCTGCTGTCTTGACTCAAAAAAATGACAAAGATGAAGAGCAACCCATAGGTTTCTTTAGTGAAGGACTCAAGGAGTATGAAGATAAATACAGTTATGTGGAGAAGCAAGCCCTTGCAGTCATCAGATCTTTAAAGAAATTTAGACACATCCTGTCTCATAATAATATTCATTTGTTAGTACCCCATGCTAGTGTGAAGGATTTCCTTTTGAACAAAGATGTTAGTGAGAAAAGAGCTGGTTGGATTACTAAGGTAATGGAATATGATGTTGACATTCAGATTATCAAGCTGGTAAGAGGGAGGGGGTTGTGTAAATAGATGTTATCATCTCAGGAACTTGATGAGGAGGCTGCTATGATATTGACAAAGCAGAAAAAAGTAAGAAATGGTGACCCAAGGAATTGGATAGATGACATGAAGAGTTTCTTATTAGGCAATGGATACCCTCAAGGATTGGATAGAACTAAAAGGAGACATTATAGATTACAATCAATTCCTTATGTCATAGTTGATGGTGTTCTCTTCAAAAAATATTTTAATGGGGCCCTATTAAGATGCCTTGATACATACCAGGTTGAAAAAATGATCAAAGAACTTCATGATGGTCCTGATGGTGGCCACTTCTCAGGAAGGACAACTGCAATGAAGATCATGAGGGCCGATTATTACTGGCCATCTCTGTTTCATGATTGTCATAAGTATGTAAGGCAGTGTGAAAAATGTGCCTTCTTCTCTGGAAAACAAAGACTTGCAGCTCTTCCCCTTCATCCTATCCAGGTAGACCAGCCTTTTGCTCAGTGGGGATTGGATTTCATAGGCCATATCAATCCTTCCTCCAGTTCTAGTCACAAATAGGTTTTAGCTGCTACAGATTACTTCACCAGATGGACAGAAGCAGTTGCATTGAAGGATGCCACTGAATCTTCAGTTGTGGAATTCCTTGATGGAATTGTCACCAGGTTTGGTGCCCCTTCAACTATTATTTTAGATAATGCAAAGTCTTTTGTTGGAGCTCAGATTTGTGCATGGGTAGTGGATCATAATATCTATTTGAGCACATCCTCAAATTACTATCCTCAAGGTAATGGTTTGGCTGAGTCCTCCAACAAGAACCTGATCAGGATCATGAAAAGGACAATAGAAGATAACCAAAGGTGTTGGCATAAAAAATTGAAGACTGCACTGTGGGTTGACAGTATAACACCTAAAAGATCAATAGGGAATTCACCATTTGTGATGGTATATGGTAGAGAAGCAAGGCTTCCAATTTCATTGGAGTTCCCATCCCTAGAGCTAGCTCATCAGTTGGAACTAATTGAAGATGATGTCATGACAGTGAGAATGGCAAAATTGATGGAGCTAGAAGAGAAAAGAAATCAAGCCATGCACACCCTAGAGACACACCAACAGCAAGTCAAAAAGAGTTTTGACAGGAAGGCTAGGGCTAGAATCTTTAGGGAGGGAGATTTGGTTCTGAAATGGGATGCAGATAGGGCAAAACCAAGAAGACACTCAAAATTTGACACACTATGGAGTGGTCCCTACCTGATTGAAAGTTGTAAACAGGCCAACGCTTTCCAGTTAAGTAGGCTTGGTGGTGAAGTTTTTCTGATCCCAGTCAATGGGATCTATCTCAAGCCATGTTTCTGAGGGTTTGAGGTTCCATGTACCTAGTTAGTTTAGATTTGTTTCTTGTTTTATTTCCAATTTTCCAAGAAGTGCATGAGCATAGTTGTCTCCATGAGACAACAAGTTTTGAAATTTTGAAGGTTGTAGATGAAGGTTTTGGTCTCTGGTTCCAGTTGCAGAGACAAGTGTGTTAGGGTTTCCCTCTCAGAGGTAGGGTTAGGGTTTCACTATATACACAGGATCTACATCTTTTGACTCTATAACCCAATGGATGTTTTAGGCCACTGGTCTTACACATAGTTGGCTTGCATCCCTCTGAGTCACTAGAAATGTTACATATTTTGTCTCTCGCCAAAAATTCAAATTTGTATGCCCAACCTGTCCAATGGCCACTTCCAGTTTAATATTATTTAATCCCTTGGGAATATAAAAAATAATCAATGATCAAAGCCTTAGGTTATTTCTTTATTTCTTAAGTGACTGCGCTTTAACATTTCTGCGGACCCACAACTCTCTTGCCATTGGATCTCCTCAGGATCTATGGTCCTTGCCATGTTGCTATGAGAAAATGCTTGACCATTACCCATAGTGAGATGGCGAGTGTTTTCCATGTGGATCGGTGGGCCCAATTTGGCAGTGGTGGTGTTTTTGTTTCTCTAGCACCGATTTGATAAAGCCCTCGACACTCGCTATCTCGCTATCATAAAACTCAAGCATCTCGCCATTAGCAACATAGCGAGTCATCATGAAAAGAGTGTTTGATGGAACCTCATGCGATGTGGAAGGGTAACAATGCATAGGTGGGATTCTGACCATTGGATTAATGCAAAATCAACAGTCCTCGCTATCTCGCTATGAAAAGTTACAAGTTGTTTACTCATAGCAACATAGCAAGTATGGGACCCACCAACCTCCAAAATGCTTGATGCAGTTTCTTCACCCTTGGATTGACCTCAGATCAATGGCTTTCGCTATCTCACTATGGGAAGTTGCTTGAAAAATATGTATAGCAAGATACAATTTTCTGCCATGTGTCCTTATGGGGCCAGGTTTGTTCCATAAGCCATAGGGTGGACCCCGAACCAGTGATGCATAAGGAATGAGTGTACAAATTAATGACACATTGGTAGTTGGTTGATTTCTCATTGTCTAGGGTGATGATCGTGCAAAAAGTGGGCTAGTCCTATTTTCCTTGGCAGGCGACAAAAGCAAGAACTTATTGGACAAGTTGAAAAAAGGCCAAGTTTGTAGTGGTCAACACATTGACAGATTGGGTGTATCTTCAGGGTCGTCGAATGGTGGAAGATCGACGTTTCTCGCTATGTCATGAAAAAATGCTCGACCTTTAGCCATAGTGACATAGCAAGGATTTGCCACATATCCTCAAAGTTCTGTGGGTCCAGTTGAGGCAGTAACAGTTAGATGTAGCTAGCGGTTAGTATAACATCTCGGTCAAGATTTTTAGAGAAAAGTTGGCGCAGTTAGTGAAGGAAGGATTGGTCAACCGCATGGAAACTCTGCTGAGTGGAAAAATGAAATGGATTGATTGGCCCACGTAGCTCATCCCAGTGCCAAGATAGATTGACTAAGTTGACTTGCTGATTCACGAACCAGGAATAGAGGAAATCAAGGTTTTTTGCGAATCCAATCTTCATGATCAATCCCAGCCACCAGGAAATGAATGCTAAACGCGGGAGAACACTTCATCCCTCTGATCCAACCTATCTACCTAGTTAGAGCACAATTATGGTGCTGTTTATGTCTTCTCAAGGAATTATTTGACTCAAAGGATCAGATACCATTGCATTTGGATCTGTACCTAGATCAGGTGTTCTCCATGATTGTTCTTTGTAGGACTTCAATGTAGTGGTTGTAGAATAACTACAGTTAGAGAAAATCTTAGTTATGCTTGGACTATAAAGGAAAATTTTGTAGATTTTGTTCAGGTTGATTATTCTCTGTTGTTTTATGCTATTGCTCTGTGTACACTAGAAATGTGTCATGCTCTAAACCATTCTATCCAAACAATTCCATTAGTTGGGAATGTTTGAATGCCGGCTTAGAGCTCCCTATCCACGGAGTGCAAGAAGCTAGTATTCAAGCATGAAGGCTCTTAGCTAAGCCTTAGAAATGTTCTTCTTGCACTTTGTGGATAGGGAGCTCTAAGCTGACATTCAAACATTCCCAACTCATGGAATCATTTGGATAGAATGGTTTAGAGCGTGACACATTTTTAGTGTACATTTTTGGCGCCCACCGTGGGGCTTGAATCAAGTTTTTAGCTCCATTTGCTTTTATTTTTCATCTCTAGTTTTTTACAACAGCATATTGGATCTAATCAAATGCTTTTGTAGAATTATCACTTTGGTTTTAAGGCCAACCCATAAGTAGATTGGTTTGAAGGCTAAAAACTTAGTTGGTTTAAAGATTTGATCATATCTTTTAAACCGCTTGGATTTTGGTCCTGAATTTTTTTTTAAAAGTTGGGTGTGTGCTCAAAATTTCTCAGTCCAATTTTCAGAGCATTTTGACATGATTTTCAAGAGTTATGAGTTTTTTTTCATAAAAAGCCATTTCTGATCGCAAATCAGTGCCTTTTGTGGAAAAACTTACATTTTAAGAAAGGTTTTTTAATTCTAATAGGGGTTATTTCTTTGTGTTTTGAATTTTGAGGTCATATTAAGAATCAAAAACTTGATTTGATAAATTTGGCCTGTTTTGACAAAATCGATTTCTAGGGAGCAAATGAAAAGATTTTTTTGAATTTCTTATCTTTTTGGAAATCTCTCTAATTTTTAGTATGGGTCTCTTCTTTTCATTTCTATTTTTGGATCTGAAATCATAGCAAAAAAGTCCAATCTTGTTGACTAGGTCAAAATCAAAGAGTAAAAATGAGAGCATTTGTGATTAATTTGCACTTTCTTTGCATGCACTTGGTTGGAAGATAAATTAGATTTTTGAGGAAACTAACCACTTTTTATTGTATATTTTTAATGTTATTTTACACTAACTTTTGGTACTAACAAGTTGTGATTGCAGGTTGCCATCCTTATGAAAAAAATTGAAACATTGCATAAAAAGAACGCATGTCAAAGCTTCAAATGCGCAAGGACTACTAACATTGTTTGCAGGGCTGCCCAAAGCATAAAAATTTAAAATTTCTTACTTTTTTGTTTTCATGTGTGGCATTGACTAATTATTCATTTTTCATAGGCACATAAAACTTGTGATTGGAGTCTTTTGGTAATAGGGGAGTATGCTCTTCACCCTTGTGGTGAATCAGAAATCTTGACTTGCCATTTGGTTTCAAAAGCAAGGGGTAACTGAATCTTCTTGGCGTGTTTGGGAGAAAATGATTGGAATAGGAGAGTACGCTCTTCACCCTTGTGGTGAACCAGAAATCTTGACATTCAAAAGTTAATCCACTTTGTGTAGTTAGAATCCTTTAGAGGGCCTGCTCTTGGACAACCTGAGAGGAACGACCCAAGTGGGGACAAGCCAATTACCTAGCTCTTCCAACCCACTATAAACTCAAGGCTACCAAGGATACAAAAATTTGGTAGACATAGTGTTTTTTTTCGCCTAGTGTGATCGCTTATGGGATTTCGACCATAGGGAGATCACTAGGCAGGAATGCTTAAGGTACTCTTGTGGTTGCGAGATCGGTTACTCATCGCAAGGTGAGGTGTCTCATAATTGGGAGCAAGAGGAACACTATGAACGGAAGCCCTATCTAAACACCCTAAGTTAGTAACTACCCTTTTTTAGCCGCTCAACTTCTTGGTGCAAGGATTGATCCTAGTGGACTACCCGGATCACCCCAAGATTTTACACTCACCATATGTGTTCCCTTGGTTGTGCTTATGGCACTTCCATGACAAAGCCAATATCTCTTGTGAGAAACCACTTGGTGTGAGGCAAAGGAGCATCAAGTGTGGGCCAAGTTGTTGAGTAAAGAACCATGTCCTTTAGGTAGATATTGCTTGATGTGTTCTTGAATGTGCTAGACCTATGGAAATATTTGGAACATACACATGACGATAATTCTAGAAAATTCTTTTGAGACGTCACATATGCTTGTATCATGCAAGGTTGCTTTGTCCCTTGCTTGATTTTTTGAAGAATACTCCATGTGTCACTATCTTGCTTGGAAAGAAATTTATTTTGAACATCAAATTTTCTATGCTATCAATTATTGTCAAACTTTGTCAACCAAGTCAAAATGTAAAGTGCAAATATTTTCTTGTGTTACTTACTAAGGGGGGTTTCATCATTTGGCTATGATTTGTTATGTCTCTAGTGATTAAACATGCTTAAAGTGGCTCTTTGGTCTTAGTGCTCTTGGTCTTTTTGTCTTCATGGTCTATGCATGCTTGCTAGTTATCCTTTTGCTAAAATGGTTACCTTGATTTCTTGACTACACTCTTGGGTTGGGAAAGTTGTTCACTTGTCACCCTGCTTGCTCTATTTATTTGGCTATTTGGGCATCTTGCTAGCTATTGACTTGAGTCATTCATGTCGTAAGTTTCTTGGACATATTGTTTGACAAGTCACTTTAATCTCTCTCTAATATCTTGGCAAGTGAACACTCTACCTCCTATAGTTTCAACATCAAGTTATCTTCTACACTATTTTATGCTTGGCTTTGCATCTAAAACTATGGGATCTAAACCTTGTGCTATCAAACTTCAACCAAATCTAGATGATCATGATATCCTCCATGTCACTAAAGAGTTTCAAGATCTATATGCACAATAAAAAGAACTAGAAGAGACAAATGATCTTTCTTACCTTCATTTCTCTAAGCGCATGACAAAAAATGAAGTCTAAACTTGAGAAAAGGTTAGAGGAGAAGATTGCATCATTACATGAATCTTCCTTAAGGTCTTCACATGCACGTAAGTCATCTTATTTGAGGTCATCCTCTTCTTCTAGGTCTACATGCTCTACTTCAAGACATCAAATGTCTTCATCTTCTAGATCTAAAGACCTCTTTAGAGGACAAGCAAGTGATACCTCCTTTGAGCCTAGGCAAAAATATCATGATAAACCTATATTTGACCAAGAAAATGATGAAGAAGTGAATGCATTATATTCACTTGAGAAACAAAAAGAAGATCCTAGACATGTTTCTAATAGAACTTTTTCTCCCTTGGAAAATTCTTATGATGACACTTTGCAAAAACTTCTTGGCACCAAGCTCATCATGTTGCCTAAGTATAGCTCCTATGGAAATCCATTCTTGGATACCTATTGTGCCTATCATCGATCTAATGACCATGCTACTTCAGATTGCATTGATCTAAAACATAAAATCCAAGATCTTATGGATAATGGAATTATTGGAACCTCTAGTGACCCATGTGTTGAGGATACTTCTCTTGAGCAAGATTACGTTGATGAACCTATGTCTAGTAGTGGCTCCATTACATCTTCCACTTCTTCCAACACTCGTGCATCTCCCAACACTTCAAAGCTTTCCAACATGGCTCCATCAAATAAAGAACCTAATGCTTTCCACATTGACTATGTGTATTATCAAGGGCTACCTCTAAAAGAAACTCAAGCTAACCTTCACTTGGCTATAAATCTTTTCCATGCTACTAATCCTAAACATCCTCAACCTTCATGCACTACTATGCCTAATCCAAGCACTACTCCACTCACTCTTCATTCTCACTTGTCCTTAGAAGTGGCTCCATGTCAAGAGGACTCTCAAAAAGAAAAAGCTATAAATGTCAAGAAAGATCAAGATCAAGCACCCTTTCATCTCCTTCAAAATGTCACCCCTTCATATCCTATGTCTTTTCCATCCCCCAAGTATGATGAAGATACCACTTCCATTATCTCCCTTGAGCTTATTGAAAATTATGAGAAAAGTTATCTTCATATGCTATCCAAAGCTACTTGTCAAGATCAAAGCATCCCCTCATGTTCTACTTCTACACATCCACTTCAAAATTGTTCTCAAGCTTCAAGTGCTTCTATTAAAAATGTTGTTCCTATCAAAGTTACTCATGAGTCTATTGATGTCTTTGATCATGTTTCTCACTCTAAAGATGTTGATATCCCTTCCCACTATCCATTTTCATCTTCTAAATCTATCCTTGGTTCTTGCCCATCTAAGCTAAAGCATTCAAACCTTCCATCCATATTGGGGCCTTATGTTACTCCATCTCCTACATTCACTCATAGCTCATTCCCTAGCTCTCCTATAATACCTCAAATTCAACAAAGACACTCATCCTTGATGACTTTTCACCCATCTATACTTCTAATTCAGTCATATCATCCTTATTCATCCACAAATCCCAAGTCCTTTGGAAGTGAGAATAAACATAAGAATCCATTGAAAAAGAAAGATTACTATGTTCGATCTAATCGACATGTGAATGCTAAGAAGGAGAATGTACAAAAGAGACTGCAAAGGTCCACTACTCAAAGAGCTAAACCAAAGAAAATATGGGTTCCTAAATCCATCATTATACAAATGCACTCTCAAGCACCCAAAGAACGAGGAAAATCTAAAGCTATGTGGATTCCCAAGTCCCTTTTAAAAGACTTGAATATTGAAAATATTTCAAAGTTGACATTCAAGCTTCCAAAGGCTTCCATTCCATCTTCTTCCAAAAATCTTTCTAAAAATATTCCAAAGCCTTCCACTCCACTTTTTTCCAAATCTTTTCTACCACCTCATACATCTAAATCTCAAGCTATTTCATCCATGATTCCTCCATTGTTCCAATACCCTTCAAGGTGTGTGTCAATGTTGATCTTGTCCAATATTTTAGCTACCCACATGAAATCCTCTAAAGCTTACACTTACTTTCTATACATGAACTCTTATCCTCAATATATTCTTCCTACTACCGTTTCTCTTTCATCACCCTATCAACATCTTTGAGCATACCTTTCTATGGTCTTGGCTTACCATGACTTATCTTTTCTATAGGAGCACTATCTACATTCAAAAAGGTTGAGCTCTTTCTAAAAATTCAAAAAAAAAAAAAAAAAAGCAAAAAAAGAACAAAAAAAAAAATGTGCCTTGGTGAATACTACTTCTTGTGGCACCTTGGTAGCAAAATTAAAGAGAAATAAATGCATCCTATGGTGAAAACTACATCTTGTGGTACCTTGGATAAGTACCATGATGAAAACCTGGCAAACAGGCATCATGCGTAATTCTTCCATCATCCATCTATCCCCTCTACCTCTTTGATCTTGACAATGTTGAACTATCTTTGCATATTGGCTATCTTATCCACCAGATTTTCTATTGTGCTCTCCCATTCACTCATAGGCTCCATCTTCAGCTTTATTTTTATTGCTCTATCCCATTGCTATACTATCTAGTTGATCCCTTGGTCTTGATCATGATGAATAAAAATGGTTCTTAGGTCTCTTGACATGTCTACTCTTTTGGACTACATGCTTCATGCTATCTCACTCATTGGCTTCCACTACTTATCCTACATGCTATCTTACTCATTGGCTTCCATTGCTTATCTTATATGCTATTGCACTTGTTGGCTTCACTGCTTATCCTACCATCTATCTTTCTCATTACTTCCATTGCTTATCCAAAATATGCTTCATATGACTATTTCACCTCTTTCCCTAGCTTGGGTACTCTTGAGGAGTTAGTCCTTAAGGATCACTTTCACTTGCTTCATACTCTTTTTTCATCCATCTTTTCTTATCCACTGGCTCGTTGCTCCATCATATCCTATACCTTGCTAGAGATTGGAAGAAAATGATGTGATCTTGTTTGAGAACTAGTGATATCTAAAACCTTCTAAAAAATTTCAAAAAAAATCATATATGATGCTGAAAAATCCTAAAAATAAAAAAATGTCCTGAAAAAAGATCATCTTAGTGAAAACCTAGCAATAGGCGCTTTGATGTATCACCAAAAAAAAATTGAAAAATACAAAAAAATTGAAAAAAGTCCTGAAAAAATCTATCAAGTGGTGAAAATCTGGAAACAAGTGCTACTTGAAACCCTTGCACCTATGTCTATCAATCTCAATCACCTATTTTGCTACACATTTCCTAGCTTGGAATGGTTTCTTGTCCTCATCTTGGAGGCACAACTGCTTCACCTATTGAGGCATTCTTGTGCATTAGGGTTTCTTTGACAACTCACAAAATAGTGTTTCTCAACACTTCCCCCACCTTGACATCTAGTGTTTTTCAACACTTTTCAGATAGTTTACCTATGGTCTCCGATGTCACGATATTTCTCACTATCAGAATCAAGTCTTGAAGAAATGGCCAAGTGATTTACACACATGCACTTTAACACTTAAACAACTAAGCTATGCTGATCTTTATCTACTTTGTGTGCTGTCTATGATGATTTCTTTTCCATGTGTTCCCTCCCTAATAGTCTTTCAAGGATGTCATTGACTAGAAGACTGGGGGCATGGGACATATTTTCTTGATTTCTGCTTGTGGGTATACTTTTGTTTTTCTATAGTGTTGTAAGCATTTATGCTGGTCCTATTCAACACGTTGACTTACAAATGTATAATCCTTGACTATTTTGCAAGACCGCACTCAGGGTTTATCCTGGCACTTATGCCTTGATACAGGTGTAATCTTGCTAAATTAAACTTAGGGAATCTAATCGCGTAGTTATCTTGACTTACATGTCTTTGATGCTTAGATTGGATTTCCACATACCTATCTGATCTCAATCATATTCATATCCTCATAGTTATACTAGTGATGGTTGTATGATCTCATGATGTCCCTAATAAATGCTCAATGATGAAATTAAGAGTCTAAATGTTATGGGCTTCTTGCTGGTAAACCACTTTGCATATTAGCTTGCATTTTAGGTTCATTTTCTAGCTTAGTCTTGCATTCTTGCATATGGGGAGAGCTCTCTCTTCATCTTTTTGTGGACATATCAGCTAACTCCTTTCATATATTTCTTTACTTTCTTCTTGTTCATGTCTTTTCACCTTCTTAATCTTTTGCTTCATCTCTTTTCTATCTTATCATCACATTATATAAAGTTTTGACCTCTTAAATAATTTCAACGTCCTGGATTCATTTTCGAGATCGAAATCCAAATTCGAGTTCATCTTGATGGTCGAAATTGTCTTTTAAAATTCTACTTTCTTCTGAGCAGTTAGCTGACCTTTTGAGGTCTAATCTCTGAATCATCACTCAGGCATCTTCATTTCTTCATGTCTTCATCATTTCTATATTTCATATCTACTTCAATTCACTGTTTCATGTCTAAAATCACCTTTCTACTCATTTTTATGATATATCCTTCAAGGTCAACTCTAGTAAAACTAGGGCATTTTATCAGTTTCTTATAGTCATTCTTGGGTTCTAATCATTTATCTCTCATATCAGACATTGCTATATCTCAATTTTCTCATGTCTAGTTACTTTCTGCTTCCTCTTACCTCATTTCGATTTCGATCCTGAGGGGGCAGAAATACTCTATCACTGCTTAGGAGCATTTGTTTGATCTTCTCACTTGCTCTCACTCTATCCACTTTTCTAAGAGTTAGCATTCTTCTTGAATTCTGACATCATCTTTTCCTAGTGTTTAGTACTACCACTATCAGGCTGTACATTCAGGACTTGCTATCTATTTCTGCATTTCACTCTTCGGAATCAAACATCTATATCTACCACTGCCTACTTAGCTTCTATTTTCTTTGACATAATGTGTTCCTAGATCGATCACGCATTAGTCAAAGAGGGGAAAATGTAATCACCTAAAAATGGTCATCTAGACTATTAGCCCCCTTTTCAACATTTTGGCTAAATTAATTTAATCATTTACCTAGACCAAATTGCTAATAATTAATTTATTTGACTATAACCTATAGTTTGACTATACTATCCTTAGTTCATTATTTGATTAAAAGAACATGTCCCCTTTTATTTAAATAAAAGACCCCATTCTTCTAACCCACTTAAAGTGCACACATAAAGTCCTTTTTCTATTTTGCAATTAAAAGAAAAGGCTTTGTGACTTTTGTCTTATATGACAAGTGAACTTATATTCTATTGGTTGACTTGTGTGTGCACATGGATCACTCCTCTTTTTGAATTCCACTGTTGATCATCCACCATATTCATCTTGATCTCTACCGTCCATACATATTTAAAAGGGAAAGAGATTTCCCCCTCAATCAATCCTCATTTTGAATATTGTTATGCTGCAGGTTTTCTAATAGGTTTCTTTGGAGCTTTGTGGAGAACTTCTATTTCTTGTCTACATTCTCTCATACCATAGCATTTTAGCTTAGATTCATGTTGCATGTTAGTTTAGCTTCTATTTTTCAATAATCTATCTCACATAGCTTAATATTTGGATTGTAACACTCTCATACATGTTTTAGCATAGCTCCACTTTGCATCTCATTCTAGCTTAATCTTCATTTGCATTGCATTCTTGAGGAACTCCTTGGGACATTTTCATTCTTGCATCTTGTCTTTAGAACCTCCCATTGCATGGTTTACTAGCAAGAAGAGTATCTCTAAGGCTCATCTGAGAGCCCTTGAACTTGAAATGCACTCTCTTGCACTCTGTGGATATGGAGCTCTAAGCCGGCATCCGAACATTCCAACTCATAGAATCGTTTGGATAGAATGGTTTAGAGTGTGACACATTTCTAGTGTACACTCTTCAATTCTTAGTGTAAATTCTCCTGTGCCTCTGAACTGTATGATTCTCTACTTTATCTCCTTCAGCCATTGGTATGAAAGTGCAAGAACTCTTTGCCTTCGCCATTTTTTTGTGGAAGTCTATAATTTGCATGATTGTATCTCTTCTAGCCTGTGAATGATATATAAGTGAATATTCTCTTTCCTTGTGTCATTCATTCTAGTTTTCTAATCTGCATGTGATTATTTGATTAAAGAAAGTCTTAATATGTATATCCTTAGTTTCATTCTGGTTCAATAGTGCATATATGGGTAGAGATTGGTTTGAACACTCTATTTTGGTGCATCACCTCTTTAGATTAGATTAGGTAGATTTGCTTTCATGCTCTCCTTCTCCCTTTTCCTCTCTAATAGTAGTTAGGTGCATCCTGATAGTAAGAGGAAGTCGAACTTCTCTGGAGACTCAACCTCATAGTTCAAGTCCCACAACTTGGAGGTTGTTTTCATGTTTCACTAGGTTGTCCTCACACATAGGCTCTGGATAAGGGTGCAAACCTAAGTGACGACAATTCCCATATCCTATTCCTGATTATGTCTGTCCTGTGGGTTCATGCGCTCAACCATTGTGGTGAGTGCTTGCAAAGCCTGAGCCATCCAATCTTGTCCTATAACCATTGCTCTAAAAAATTCCCTTGTTTTCTGATCCTCATTCCTATTGTCTCTTGGTGGGCTACACTTGTCTGTCACCCATGGTGTTTGGTTGCCTGTCAAAATCTTGTTCCCTGTCAAACAAAGTTTGCCTGCAAGTGTAAAATCTATGAGAGCCAAGCCTAGATAGCTACATGTGATTGCCAAACCCTTAGGATGGCAAGATTTAGGTCTGATACCACTATAATGGCCCTTGCCAATAGGCCACTAATAACCACTAATACTGAACTATGACATTTCATCAAACACTTGACATGTAAACTAAATACATTGTTGAAAGTAAAATGCTGAATAAAGGAAATTTTTGTGCAACAAATCTACTCAAATAATTGATGTAAAATAGTGTCAATATATTAATTCAAAGATAACCAAATTCTTTTACATATGATATGCGATTTTTCAACTCAAAGCATTACAACATGGCACATTGCAAATAAACCCTTACTGGCTAAATGTAACTAAGAATTTCTTGCAACTACAAATTGAAATGAAAGAACCTGGATTGAGCAAGTGTTGGAGACTGAATGCCAGAGACAAAATGATGAAAATGCAAGTCCAATCTACCCTCAAACTTGCTGACCATACAGCTTGTAGGTACAACTGTACATGTACAGATTGGTATGCCACCTAGAAAAAATAAATGTTGGGTTGAAAGGTGCCAAAAATGGGGTAGAAATAATTGTCAGGTTCCAAGGAAAATTCTCCCAGAAAATAAAAATCAGACTCCTAGCCAATAGTGAGATATGAGCAAAAAGTATGTCCAAACTGAAAATCGAGCCTTGTTGGAAATGTCCAAATAAGACCAACTTGAAGTAGCTGAATACCACTTCCAAAGTGCAACCCTTCAAGAGATATTTCACCTCCTCATTTATGCAAATCCTTAGGAGACTCCATTCCTAATGATCAAATGACTATCTGCACACCAAGATGGTGCCACAAATGCTCAAAGAGAAAAGTAGTGTAAACTCAAGTCATAGGATGTCCAAATGAGAGGCCAAGCACTCCATTTATTCTCTTTTCTAAGAAGCCTCTAAGAACTTCTAGAAGTATCCACAAAATATTCTTATGGAATCCGTTTATAATGCACTTTTATATAAAAGTAACTTTATAAAATAAAAAGTGCAACTCATTTTAAAATTATAATATTTTGGCCCCACATAACACATAACACATAAAAAATTAAAAATATGATAAAATCCATCTCTCCAAGAGAAAATAAGACCATCCAATCCCCAAATAATCATCAGAATGACTCTCTCACCAAAATTATCTACCCTACAAGGGTTCATGATAGGAAAATTCCTTGAAAAATAACATGTCACTAGAAAGGGGACATGACAATCTTTGTCACTCATGATGCTTATAGGATGTCCATGAATCCTCACTATCTTTTTAAAGAAAAGGCTTGCAATGTAGGATGCATAATTGGTACCTTTGCAAGGAATAAATTGTGTCATCTTGCCAAACATGTCCAACACCAAATACACACTATCAAATACTTTTACTATTTTAGGAAAACTAAACTCAAAATCCATACTAAGACATTCCCAAGGCCTAGTAGGAATCACCAATGGTTAATATAGTCCTACATTAGATGATGTCCTTTTAGCTTTCTGACAAATAGAACACTACTCAACAAAATCTCTTACATCACTCTATACTTTAGGCCAAAAATAGAACCTAGCTACCTACTCCAAGGTCCTATCTAGGCCAAAATACCCATCAAGACTACCCTGATGTTTCTCTTTGATAATGTTTTCTCTCATTGAGGAATGAGGAATGCGTAAAAAATGCCCATTAAATAGTGGACCATCTTGCAATAAAAAAATAGTAATCAACATGAAATGAGGTAACAAATTGTGAACATATCTTATACTCCTCTTAGAAATCTTTATCCCCTTCATACAAAGTCTTCAAAGCTTCAAACTCTACACTCTGTAATTGAATCTCCTAAATAGTCAGAACTCTCCTACTCAAGGCATCTTCTACCTCATTTGTGGCACCTTTTTTATGCTTGAGAGTGAAGGTATAAGCTTGCAATTGTTAAACCCACTTTAAATGCCTTTGGTGAAGTTTTCTTGTCTATTCAAGAAGATAAGAGCATGATTATCAATGTATATGATGAATTCCTTAGGCAATAGGTAATTCATCTACTTCTTTAGTGCCTGAACCATGGCATATAACTCTAGGTCATAAGTAGAGTAGTTTTATTTAGCCTTATTTGATTTCTCAAAGAAAATGGACATAGGGTGATCTTCTTGAACTCAACACTGCTCCTATAGCCAACATACTAGAATCACATTCAACTAAAAACACTTGATTGAAATCTAGTAGTCTAAGTGAGGGTAGCTCTGCTACTTTCTTTTTTCAACAACTCAAAGCTATCATTTTCCTTATTAGTCCAAGCAAACTAACATTTAACTCCACCCTTATTATTATTCAAAATAGTTGCACATATATGGCTAAAGCTCCTTGTGGATTTCTTATTTAAATAGGCTAGCCTATGGAAACTGATGAAAATCTCCTACTGTCCTAGGTGTAGGCCAATTAATAATAGCATCTACATTGGAGGGATCTATTTTAAAGCAACCTAGAAATAAAAAAAAACCAAGATAAACCAATTTAGTCTTAAGAAACTCACTCTTTTCTAGGTTGATTATCAACTTCTCCTAATGCAACTTCCTAAGTACCATGTCCTAATTCTTGACGTGTTTCTCCTTGGTCCTGCTAAATATTGATATGTCACTAAGTAAACAATTACAAATTTGTTAATAAATTCCACAAGTACCACATTCATTAATCTCATCAAAGTGCTTAGTGCATTTGTGAGCCAAAAAAAACATCACCAACCCTTCATTGATTTTGAAAGTTATTTTCCACTCATCCCCTAGTCTAACTCTTACTTGATGAAAGTAGAATGCTTCACCTAGGTAAATTATTAGGTCTCCTAGTCTAGGAATAGTAAACCTTGACCTAATAGTGATCTTATTGATGGCCCTTGAATTAGTGAACATTCTCCATTTACCATCCTTTCTAAGCACTAATATTGTTGGGATTGCACAAGGGCTCAAACTCTTCATTATTAGACTTGTATCCAATAGTTCTTGTACTTGTTTCCCTATCTCCTCATTTTTTGTAGGTGTCATCTTCTTGACAACCTTGTTAGGTAATGTAGACCCTGGTGTTAGGTCTATCTGATGGTTCACATCCCTCATAGAGGGCAATACATCTGATATTTCTTTTACTAGTATGTCCTCATATTGGTTTGACAAATTTTGCACTTCTGCAGACATTCATGATGCAAGAACATCCTGGGGTAGTTGGAAACCCTATATGCTTGAGTTGGTTTTTGGATCTTACTAATGGGAGTTGATGAACTTAGTTGAAGAATGGTGTTGTTTGGTCATCTGGTGGTAGTTCTCAGTTGGAAGATGTAGCTTTGTTGATGGACTTGATGACTAATTGAAGGTGCTTCTTTACAGAATGTGCTCGATAGATGAACTCATGCTCAGTCAATATATGGCTTGGTTGATGTTCAAATTTGTTGATGTTTGTGCTTGGTGGTACTCAGTGGATATGGGTGTGCTCTATTTTTTTGTTGATGAACTCACTTGGTGTGTTCACAGATGAGTGTTATCTTGGTTGTTTCAGTTGGCCAACCTATGAATTTAATTTGATACATTGCTCATGACATGGATTGACTATTGGGATGTGTAAGGACCTATTTTTGGTCTTGGTCCTTTCTCCTATGTGCATTTAATAATTTTTATAAGCTAACTTGAATTTTTCTTGAGATCTAAAGTGTTCTATTTGAAAAGATTGACTTGTAGTCGTGATGTATAAAAGGATGGTGTGGGTAGCTTTCTAGGGAAGTCAATTAGCTAGGGGAGAACAACATTGGGGAAAGCTAATAGATTAGTGTGGCCTTAGGAAACAAGAAGGTTTCTTAGTGGATTGCAAGCACAGGTTTAGATCTTTCTTGGGGTTTGTCTCATATTTTTGTGGTGTTATAGATCTAGGGTTTATTGGGATCTTGTAAGATCTTGCTGGAATTGTTGTTTTTTTGTTGATGTATTGATTGTAACTGAGAAGGCCTTACAAACTGCCATGTTACATGTACTCAGTTGTTGAAGGAATAAAGAACTTGAATTTTTGCTATATCTTGTGTTGTGTTGTGCTTCTATTAAGATTTTTAGTAGCTTGGTTGGATAGTCTATTTTCAGACCCTCCAACCTAATGGTTGTTGCGTTAGGTGATATCAAAGAAAAGGTTGATCTAGTTGGGAGAAGTTGGTGGTTTTGTAATTCATATTGTGAATCCCTAGCTTGGTTGTTCATGCAAGGTGCTAAGTTGTAATCTAACTTGCCAACAACTCAGTGGTTTGTCACAAGGTGGTTAGTTGGGATTTTTTGTAGAGGGTTTTCAAAGATCTTGGAAGATGCCTTTGAGAAGATTGGACCCTAGGGAAAGCTCAAACCTCTGTGATGTGACGGAGATGAAGATAGCAGACAAAATTAGATCAGATGTCAGATCTAAGATGGAGACAATGAAGAATGAGATGGTCACAGAGATCATGAGAGCTATTGATAGTTTGTCGAGGAATCTTGGGATGGAGGATGGCTGTAAAGAAGTTGTTCAAGACTTTGAGGCTACTAGATCTAATGAAGAGGATAGAGTTGATCAGTTGGACATATCTATGGAAGATAGGGTTGATCAATTGGAGATATCTATAGCTTAGTTGAGTATTAACATTGAGTGGAGGTTTCTAATTTCCCAGGTACATTAAAACCCAAGTACCTAATTGATTGGATTGATGATCTAGAAGACTACTTTAAGCTATAAGATATTGGAGACTCTCTTAGAGTGAGGATAATAGAAACTAAGTTGAAGGGACATGTTGCTTTCTAGTGTAAAGAATTACATTGAGATAGAACGAAAGAAGGTGAGATGAAGATCACTTGGTGGAGGTTGATGGTTGTAAAATTAAAGGTTAAGTTCATTCCTATCAACTATGAATTTGAATTATTCAAAAAGTTACAAAACTTGAAGTAGAAGGAGATAGTTGTGAAAGACTACACTAAGGAGTTTTATAACCCAACTATTCAGTATGGACATAGAGAACTTTCTAAGGAAAAGGTGGCCAGGTATATTAATGGTTTGAGATTTTGTATCCAAGATGAGATTGTTATGTTGCTGACTGATTTGGTGGAGGATGCTTATCAATATGCTTTGAAGGTAGAAGATAAGTGGAAGAAGAGACATCAAGGTATTTATGGACGGAAGGAGAAGCAATAACACTCAGTGAAAGATAAGTTAGTGGATGAGGATGGATCAAAACCTGTTGAACCGAGGAGAACAATAGATAGAGGTGGGTTTAAAGGTACTTGCTATAGATGTGGTGAAGAAGGAAATAGGTCATTTGAATGTACCCATGTAGATAGGAAGGTTGGTGATAGTAGTAATGTTGTGGTGAATGAAACTTGGGAGAATGATCATTGAGGTGGAGGAGAACTTGTTGGTTCAATAAGTACTACTCAGTAAGAAGGTAGTGGAACTTTATCAAAGGAGAAATTTTTTCAGAACCTAATGTAAATCTAGACGTAAATGTTGGAATGTGATTGTGGATGGTGTTAGTACTAATAACCTTGTTACTAAAGATATGGTTTAGAAACTTGTTTTGATGAGGGCAAGACATTCTTATAAGATTTTTTGGTTACAAGATGAATGTGCTTTAGAGATAAAGTAGTAGTGTCTTGTTAATTTTTAGATTGGGCACTATAAGGATCAAGTGTTGTATGATATTGTAGACATGAGTAGTTGTCACATATTTCTTGGTAGACATTGACAATATGATTTTAAGGTTGTAGATGATTGTTTCAAGAATTTATTCCCTATTGAGAAGGGTGGAAGGAAGTTTTCCCTAATTCCTTTGCAGGATATGAATCTTGGTAGGAGGAATTTGAGTTTGGTTAGCCTAGTTGAGTTGAAGGATTCTCAAAGGGTTAGAGATCAGCATGGAAGACAACCTTTTAGTGTACTAAAGGATATATATAAGAAAGAATGAAAAGTAGTTGCTAGTTACAAGGAAGGATTTGTAGAAGTGGAACCAAGATAAGAGTGTATTGGCTGACTCAAAAGACATGTTTGGGGTTTTGGGTTTGTGTGTTGAATCCCAAAATATGTTCTTCTTGCTACTGAGAACCTCTTTTCATAGCTGGTGTGTCTAATGCAGGAAAATCTTGTGGTAGTTAGCAATCTTGTATTCTTGATTTTGTTTTTAGCTCTCAATTATTAGAGTTGGTGAACTTGGTTGAAGAATGGCGTTGATCAGTCATATAGTGGTAGTTCTTGATTGGAAGATGTAGATTCTCCAACAAACTTGGTGACTGATTAAAGGTGTTTCTTTACCAAATGCACTTGAGAGATGAGCTCATGCTCAGTTGATATCTGGCTCAGTTGATGTTTGTGCTTGGTGGTACTTGAGGGATATAGGTGTGCTTGGTTGTTGTTTTCATGAGGTCAGTTAGTGTGTTCATCGACAAGTGCATTCTAGGTTGTTTTCATTGACCAGTCTGTGCATTTAATTTGATGTGTTTTTCATGAAGTAGATTGATCATTGGGATGTGTGAGGACCTATTTATGGTCTTGGTATTTTCTCCTATGTGCATTTAGTAATTTTTGTAAGTTGACTTGAGGCATAATGTCCTTTGTCTTGAGTTCTAGAGTGTTCTATTTAAAAAAGCTAACTTGTGGTTGTGATGTATAAAAGGAGGGTATGGGTAGATTTTTAGGGTAGTCAGTTAGCTAGGGGAGAACATCATTGGTAGAGCTAGTAGTTGAGTGTGGGATTAGGAAACAAGAATTTTGTTTGGTTTATTGCAAGTACAAGTTTAACTCTTTCTTAGGGTTTCTACTAAGTTGTTGTGGTGTTAAAAATCTGGGCTAGCTAGGATTTATTGGGATCTTATGATATCTTGTTGGAACTATTGTTGTGTTATTGATGTGTTGGCCATAATTGGGAAAACCTTACAGACTGACATGTTGCATGTAATCCATTGTTAAATGAATAAAGAACTTGAATTTCTATTATTTCTTATGTTGTGCTTTCGTTGAGATTGTTAGTACCTTGGTTGGATAGTCTATTTTAACACCCTCCAACCTAGTGGGTGTTATGTCACTTCAATAAATTTGTTATCTTTTCTTCCTTTTTAGGTTTCACCATAATAAAATACACTTGATCCCCTTATATTTTTAACACTTTGAGAAACTCTTAACCACTAAGTAACATGACACTAGACCCCAGTTGTTTGTCTTCTCCTTGATCAAGAAAAAGATCCATTTGAAATTCTTGACCCCCCCTTGGTTATCATATAAGAGTTTTTATGTCCATTAAGTATGAATTTCACATCATACTACCATAAATGCCCTAGCAACAAGTGGCATGCATCCATGGGGAGTATGTCACACAAGACTTTATCCTTGTAGGCTCCTATCTCAAACTTTGTATAGGTTTTCTCATCTATGAAGAATGCTGACCCTTATTAAGTCATGATACCTTATAAGAACTAACATGAGGAAGCCCTTTTAATTGCAACTTTTTTACCATTTCTAAGGCTACAATATTCTTAGTACACCATGAATCAACTATATCTTTACAAATTTTACCATGAGACTTACATGTGGTTCTAAAGAGTGATGCAGGAGCATCCTGTGTATAAGAAAAAACTTGTATCTCCCAATAATATTTCCTTTTTTTCTCTTGAATAAGGGTTGTCTCGGTGTAGAGTTGTTGTCTTCAACTTATTAAGTTGGTCATACAAGCTTAAAATATTCTAATTTTAGAGGTGGAGGTTCATCTTAGATATATCAATTTGTCAATTGGGGTTTACTATCATATCATGAGTATTTGTTAGGTTATTGTGAGTTATTTGTGTGAAATTTTGGTACAAAAACTTAAAGCTCAGGTTTGAAGGCCTTAGAGGCTCTGTATGGGATCCAAAACTTGTCCAATTTGAGCTTGTGCAAGTAAAGTGTTGTAGAATAGGAGTTGAGGATTCCATAATAGGGTCAAAATATCCAATTGACTCAATGGTTCACAATTTATAGTCTTCCAAAGTTGGGCTACCCACAAATCCAGAAATAACATCTATAATTATTTTGAGCTGACTTTATGTGTAATTTTAAGGTTGGTTAGCCTCAAGGGTATGTCTAGAACCTTCCCAGGTAGTGGAAAATTGCCTATATAATGAGAGTTCATAGGTTGTCTAGGATAATTCTAGATGATAGTTTGCATCTCTATCTTGCATATTATTTTAAGGAAGGCACCCATGTCGGTTCACATATTGTATTTTTGAACTCTGTAATTCTGCATTTGTGGAGATAATAAGAAGCCCATATCGTGTTCTTGCATATTGTTTTTGTTTTTGTATTTTTTTATGCATTTGTGGTATTAAGGGGAGCACCCTCCATCAAGTGGTTTGGGTTGAGTGTGTAGAGAGATCATTGATTGTGAGGCAATTTGCACTAGGGTTTCAATAAAAGTGCAAAAATGCCTTTGTTGGGATTAATGAGACAAAAATAACAATTGCATGCAAATATATTCAATATCAAATAATAATAATGCACATTGAAGAGAACACAAGACATAATTTTTTTTGTGTGTTTCACCCAATCCTTGAGCTATGTCCACAAAACAAGGAGTTCTATATTTTTATTATCCAGTGATTACAAGTTGATTACTATCTGTAATCCATTATAGCTCAATCCTGTTGTAAGAAGCTACTATCTCATCACACACTATGAAATCCCTAACCCTAAGCCATGTTATACAATCTTTTTGTCACTTACAAAATTAGGGCTAGAACGATTACAACATGTCATGACAAACTAACAATCTCCCACTTGGGCATTGATTCTCTAGCAATAATGCTACTCCATGAGGTTCCCATTTAATTGAACCACCCTAGACTTAGTTGTTCATTTATTCAATTTAGTCTAGAAGACCAACTAAAGCTGAAAAGGAGTTCAATTTCTCCCTTCTGACTATGTTTGTAAACATATTTGTTGGATTGTCATCTATATGTATCTTGTCCATATTTAATTATCCATCATCCAAAACTAACTAAATGAAATGGTATCGTAACTATATGTGTTTTGTCTTTGAATACAGAGGATAATCCTTGGAAAAATGAATGGCATTCTGACTATCTATATATAGATAATCATTTCTTTGTGGATGCCCCAATGCTTCCACAAAAGATTGAAGCCATATTATCTCCTTCACTACCTCTATAGTGGATAAAGCATTCACCTTTTGTAACTAAGAAACTCAACTCACTATCATCCCACCAATAGTAAATACATAACATGTAGTAATCCTCCTAGTATTAAGATCCCCTATCAAATCTAACTCAACATAGTCCTATAAATTAGTAGTAGATCCCCTAAAATATAAACATTTATTAGATGTTTCTCTTAGATATCTGAGAATCCATTTGACTTCATTCCAGTACTCAATCCTAGGATGACTCGTACACATGCTAACACTCCCATTCCATGTGTAATATCTAGCTAGTGCATACCATGGAATACATTAAGCTCCCAACAATTGAAGAATAAGGTACCTTGGACATCTCATTCTCCTCTTCTTGCGTCTTTGGTCACATCTCCTTAGCCAATTTGAAATAATTGAGCAAAGGTGTGCTTACAGCTTTAGCATTATCCATAGAGAAATGTTGCAACACCTTCTCAATATAATCAGCTTGAGATAGAGTCAATTTCTTGTTTTTCCTATCCTTACAAATTTTCATACCAAGGATTTTTTTTTGTCCCCAAGTCCTTTATAGAAAATGAATGTGTTGAATGTTGTTTTGACTTCTTAATGTGATCCATGTTAGACCCAACTACAAGCATATCATCAACATATAAACATAAAATAATGTAGTTATCATCATCCAAACTCTTAAAATAAACACAATGGTCTGGATGACACCAACTATAACCATGCTCATTCATAAAATTGTCAAATTTAAGATAGCATTGCCGAGGTGCCTTCTTCATGCCATATAAACTCTACACTAATTGAATGTAATGGTACCGTAACTATATGTGTTTTGTCTCTGAATATAGAGGATAATCCTTGGAAAAATGAATGGCACTCTGACTATTTGTATATAGATGATTATTCTTTTGTGGATGCCCCAATGCTTCCATGAAAAATTGAAGCCATATTATATCCTTCACTACCTGTATAGTGGATAAAGCATTCACCTTTTGTAACTAAGAAACTCAACTCACTATCATCCCACCAACAGTAAATACATAACATGTAGTACTCCTCCTGGTATCAAGATCCCCTGCCAAATCTAACTCAACATAGCCCTATAAATCAGTAGTAGGTCCCCCAAAATATAAACATTTATTGGATGTTCCTCTTAGATATCTCAGAATCCATTTGACTTAATTCCAATACTCAATCTATTTGACTTCAATCCATGCTTCTTGCAATTTTATGGTTTTCAAAATCCCAAAGCCAATAACCAAATTCATCAATTACATATCCAAAAAATATACATTTCTTAGATTTAGCTTCCATCTTAGTTCTATTTCCAATATCTATATTTGCAAATGCTTCACAACCAAAAGTTTTGAGAAAAGAATAACTCACCTTCTTACTAGTTTATGCTTCCTCTAGAATACCACAACCTAAAGGAGTGGAGGGACATCTATTAATCAAATACACAACAATATTGACATCCTCCACCCACATCTTTAAGGGCATCCCAACATGCAGTATCATACTCCTTGCACGCTCCATTATTGTCATGTTCATGCACTCAACCACTCCATTTTCTTGTAGAGTCATTGGAAAAATTTTCTACCTACAAATATCATTAGTGGAACAATAATTTTTATATTTACTATTATAATACTCACCACCATTATTAGATCTAAAACATTTTAATCTTTTACCAGCCTCATTTTCAACCAAGAATTTCTATTTCTTAAAAGTTATAAATACATCAGATTTCTATCTAAAGAAATAAACACATTATTTTCTAGTTGCATCATCAATAAATGTAACGTAATAATTAGAGCCACCAAGGGAAGATGCATGAGATGTTCCTTGTACATTTGTATGAAAAAGCTTTAATTTCTCATTTTTCTTTTCCTTCCCAGTCTTCACAAAACTAATGATCATTTGTTTTCCATACACACTAGTTTCAAATAAATCCATATTGACATATTTCAAACTTGGTAAAACTTTCTTTGAATGAAACAATCCCATACCTTTTTCACTCATGTGCCCAAATCTGTTGTTCCATAATGTTGTTTATGAATCTCTACCATTTATTTTATCTTCTTCCTACTTAACTATAACAAGTGTTTTTGAACATTTTATTTTCTCTAAAAAAATTAAAGTAGAAGGAACAGTATGATTTTTACAAAGATATAAGGTGCCTACTTTCATATCTTTTTAAAACCTTCCAATTTTTATAATTAAAAGTAACTTTGCGACACTCATCACTTGGTTACCTTGCTGAAATTAAATCCTACTCAACCTTGGAACATGTCTTACCTCTTGTGGTAGCCAATAATTTTGATTCTATAACTTAATCTTAATTTTTCCCTTGGACATAATCAAGAAAATAACCTCTATGGGGAGTAGCAGGAAATGAAGCCCCTGAATCTAAAACTCATAAATCATCAACATTTTCTATAGAAAGAAGCAAAGTATCCTCTTCTCATTTATTTCTTACCACATTTGCCTCCTTATTACCTTCGTGTTTGTCTCCTCCATTGTTCTTTTGAGTCCAGCAATCATTCTTCTTATGCCCCAATTTCCCATAGTACAAGCCATCTCTTGGTACTTTTGATTGAGACCTCTTCCCCTTTGATTTTCTTCTTGATTCCCCACAATTTCTAGAATTATTTCCTCTCTCATTTATTTATCCTCTGCTTTGTGCATTCAAAATAATTCTTGATGTAGATCCACCTAAGCTTATCCTACAAGTTTCCTCACTCAAAATAACACCAATCACATCATCAAACTTTAGGGTATTAGATCAAAAAATAGAATTACTCATAACAATTACCAAGTCATTCCATCTTTCAAGAAAAGAACACAAAATCTAGAGAGCCCTAATTTCTTTATCAAAATTAACATTTACAAAAGATAATTGATTCATAACTATATTAAACTCATTTAAATGATCTGCAACATATCCACCTTATGTCATTTTTATATTAAATAAATGATTCATGAGATATACCTTATTTTAAGTAGAGGGATTTTTATATAGCTTTTCTATGGTTTGCATCAACTCTTCATTTGTTTTTATTTTTGTAATGTTAAATGCCACCAATTGCGTCAGGCATAAATGAATTCTTCCAAGTGCCTTTATATCCAAAATATCCCAGTCCTCATCTGTCATAGTAGTCAAATTCTTGGATTTTCTTTACAATGGCCACCATAAATCTTTTTGATAAAGATATTCCTCCATTTTAATTTTCCAAAACTAAAATTTCTACCCATTAAAATTCTCAACCTTAAGCTTACCCTCGTATGTCATCGCTCTCACTCAATTGTGAGAATTTCTTGCAAAGGACAACTGAAACAACTAGGCTCTGATATCACTTGTTAGAATTAATTAGATAGAAATAATAATTACATGCAAATATATCTAATATTAGAAAATAATAATAATGCACATAGAAGAGAACACAAGATACAAAGATTTAACATGGTTCATCCAATCTTTAGGCTACATCCACCAAACAACGAGTCCAATATTTTGTTATCCAATGATTACAACCTAATTATAATTTGCAATCCCTTATAACTCAATTTTGTTGCAAGAAGCTACTATCTCATCACAAACTATGAGATCCCTAACCCTAAACCATTTTATAGAAGCTTTTTGCCACATACAAAATTAGGGCTAGAATAATTACATATCAGCTCCCAAAAAAAAATCAATAAAATAGCCTCCAAAAAATTAATCAAGAGCTATTGCCCCAAACCTTTGACTATATTGGGGGTTATGACCCCCAACCATCACTCAAGGCCAGGCCTGGCCCCAAACCCCGTCGAGGAATTATGGTGAGCATATAGTATGGATCAATCACCACAAACTAACAACTGTATATGTGAAAATGTGACCTTAGATCTTTCACCTATACTTCAACATGGTCATTAGATGCAGAATCATCCTGGAATAAACATTGAGTTGTTTATCCAAGAGGCCCGACAATGCGACCTGTTGCCTTCTAACTAGAAGGATTATGCCTATATGCTCTCAAAATGAGGAGCATGCAACCAAACCTTTTTGGAATGAAGGATTTTATGTGAAGTATGATTATGCAATTAATCTATATGAAGTGCAAGCATTAATCTAGAAAACAAAAGATATTAAGCTAAATGTATGCATTCTTAATCTAAATGTTAGTTTAAGATGATAGCAATATGAAAGCTAGAAAACAAAAGAATACTTAGTTCAACAAAAATTCAATACAATTCAAATTTTAACCTATGTAATGAGGGATTGGGAGTCCCTTAAATAGAATCCAAGAATTGATCAATGGTCAAGATCAATTTGGATGGACAGTTAAGATAACAAAGAAGATTCAGTTGAAATGGAAACTTCCTTGTGCAGGTGAAGTTAACTGTTTCAAATCTGAGTGTGATGAGTAGTTAACTGAGCTTTTCATGAGTGTGAGAACAAGTTAACTAAATTAATTCCAATTCAAGAGATGGTTCACTCAGAGTTTCCATTTTGGAACTAAAGAGAAGATTTTTGAAGAGATTATTTAATTTAATAAAGTGAGATATGACCTCATAAATGCCTTTTTCATTTAATTGAACAACCTCATTCAATTAATTAAAGTGAGCATAATTATTAAATTAAATATTTTTAATTCCTTAGTACATTATCCTTATAATATATTTAATTTAATTAAAGTATAAACAGTTCAAATTAAATCAAATATTAATTAATAGGTTTAATGTGACTAATCCGAGTCAATACTTAGGAATTAAATAAATAACCTGATTAATGTAGATTAGGGCTTTCTACATTTGACAATTAAGTCAAGTAGTGAAAATCAAAATAAGAATTTCCTATTAAAATAGGACTTAAGAGTTGATCAAAATAGACCAAAATTGGTTAACATGGAAATGAGCCAATTTTGGGGTATTACATTTTGCCCCTCTTTGAATGAATGTGTGAGTAACATGTTCAATTGAAAGAAAATAAGAAAGCATGATGCACAGGTCAAGAAACAAGATTGATTCTGCAATTTGATGATGTAAAAACTAATTAAAAAGCTTTTAAAGATTATCTCCAGAATGGATCTTAACCTTAGGGAATCTAGATAGAACACCTAGATACCTAGATTGACAAGATTGGTTATGAATTTAATGACACAAAGGCCAATTGATAAGCTTTAAAGATCATCTCTAGAACAGAGCTTAACCTTAAGGAATCTAGATAGAACACCTAGATACCTAAGTTGAAAAAGATTTTAAAGATTATCTCCAGAATGGAGCTTAATCTTAAGGGATCTAGATAGAACACCTAGAAATCTAAGTATAAAAGATAACAAGATCCAATCATGAGTCATAGAATCATCCCCAGAATGAGGCTTGATCCTTAGGAGTCAGGGTTTGGCTTTTCCTAATACCTATCCATCAAACTCTAACCAAAAACATTATAAGGTTGATCAATAAATCAAAAGATGATATAGATGAAAAATGATGCTAGATAGAGGGGAACAAGATGCCCCTAGTGATGAGATGCCCTAAGTGATGAGGACATAAGATGGGAACAAGATGCCTCAAGCAATGAAGATTCAGGTTGATTTTGAAATTTAGATTCAATGATGTAATCATCCTACCCCCTCGAAGCGAAATCAAAAGATGACACACTAGAAATATGATGTGGAACAGTATATTGAGAGATAGAGAAGAAATGTGAGTCAGTAGAATAGAGGAGAGATTAGAATGATCAAAAGAAAATTCAAAGTCAATTCAGCCTGAGTTTGAGGTCTAGAGGACCAAGTTTGACCAAAAGTTGACTATATTTGACCATAGTTGACTATTTCCAAATTTGAGATAAAATTTGAAGAAATTTTGAGATGAAAAGATTCCAAGATTCACAAAGTATCATAAAAATTTGGATTGCACAAGCGTTTGATCGCATCAGTCCCAAAATTTTAAAATGCATTTTTGAGCTACTTAAGTGTGTCAAATTTTGAATTTGATCCCAAAAATGGATTTAGAATGGTCAAATTAGCTAGGGGGTCATTTTTGCGCAAATTAAAGCATTTTGAAAAATTAGGTCAAAACCTATATAAGGGTCCAAAGGGTCATTTTCAAATCATTTGTGTATTTTGTCTTTAGTGAAGAGGAGAGATTTGAGAGGAAGATGGTAGTTCCCTTGCGTACACATCATTTTGAGCACTCTCGTTGACATAGTCAACTGGCAGACTATGAACCTCCAATGAGTAATCGACAATCCCTCCTTACATTTAATTTTTTCATGCATTTTGAAATATTTTTGTACATTTTTAGCATGTTTCAAGTTAGGTCTATCAGTTCTCACGTAGGGGTTTCTTTCCTCATGTGAACTTGATCTTTCTTTGCATGAAGATCCACCAGCCCAGTGTTTCTTTGCACACACTAGTGGGGAATCTTGCCCAGGAGATACCCACCTCTCGTGTGAGATGTGCAGGATTTTGGGCACATCTTTCCCATAGTCTTATCATTCCTCACGTGAGGACTTGCCTTCTCGCATGAAGATGCAAAATCTCGCGTGAGAAAATGCATTCTCACATGAAAATATAGTATGTTTGGCAAAATTAAAAGTTGCATTTTTTATGTTTCATCAAAAATTTGCACTTCTTTTGTCATCATTTGGACTTTTCGAGTGGATACTGCCTGTTTGCATGTTATGTTTGCTTGTGTGTGTAGGTTTTCTTTGATGACATCACATTTAGGTCCCATTATCTACGCTATGAAGCTTTGTTGCAGAGCTTGTATGATGCTAACATGGCGCATATTGATATATTGGGTTTAACATATCTATGCCGAACCCAACAGTGCTAGTGAATCACAACCTATTGACTGCCTTGGTAGAGCGTTTCCATTTGGAGATGAACACCTTTCATCTTCCATAGGGGGAGATGACTATTACACCGGAGGACATCTATCAGATACTTCAAATACCCTTCCATGGACTACAAGTAGTGTATGATACAGTGTCGAGGGCAGGGACAGAGGCACTACGGGCCATTTTTTAGCAAGAGTTGGTGATAGGGTGAGCCATCACATGGGATGAGCTTGTTCACACATATGGCAGTACTCGTAGGTTGGCATCAGTTTTAGCCATTTTCATCAGTTGCATCCTAGTACTAAATAGAGAACAACACATACTAGAGTGCAATTGGGGTGTGATGATGTAGTAGATGTTAGATGCCCCAAAGAGATTTGGGTGGGGACAGTGCATGCTTGCTCATATGTGTAATGAGATGCATAAGATATTCTACCATGAGTAGAGGAACATGGCCACCGGAGTTTACATTTTGCAGATTTGGGCAGGGAGAACCTACTAGTTACCAGACCCATTTTTGAGGATGCACGGGAGCCCATGGAGCCTTACATATGTAGGTATAGGGGGCAGCTTACCCAGGCATGTCTGGGTAAGACTGAGAACTGGAGGACACATCTTGATGATCTAGTCTCTATCATATGCTGACCCTGGAGAGAGACTGAGGACTAGGATGACACTCCTCAGGAGCTTAGCTAGATGTTTTCCTCATGGCCACTATTAGGCCGAGCCACACACATTATAGAGAGATTCCCCATTTCTTGGGTATGGTGAGAATATGAGCGGCCCTAGGACATCTCACAGGAGTATTGCTCATATGCTCGAGTAGCGAGAGATCTAGATTGAGGGTGCTCAATGAGGTTAGATCCTAGGAGATCAATGATAGATGTGCGCAACCCAATTGAGACATAGTGGGACTATCTCCCATAAATAGTAGATGCTAGATGAAACCTACCTACCAGGCATATTTTATCAGCCACCCCTTCCCACAGTTCATGAATCCATTGGGGATGGCAGCATAGGGACATCAGTAGGCACTCGTAAAGGGTCCAATTTAGTAGCCAACATAGTAGCTACCACAGGGACCAGCCAAGTAGATTAGACACTGGGTCCAATAGGTATAGATCCCACCCTTGATAGATGGGGTTAGATCTAGGTGCTAGTTGCAGTGGGGTAGAGCAAGGTTGGCAATAAAGACCGCATACAGAGGAATAGACACTAACAGAGCAACAAGCAGAGATGTTGGATGAGGAGATGCAGGATTATCCTACCAGTAGACTTGAGGATGCTATGAGGAGAGAAAGAAAGCAGATATGGTAGGCCTCCCGATGACTAGGAGAGCTCTAGATATAGGTGGCTATATGGGACACCTGGATAGCAGAGTGGGATTGCAAGATCCTGAGATTATGAGAGCAGGTCCACGTAGCTGAGCAGAGAGTAGAGATGTTGCAAGACAGGGTCTGACTACAAGTGGCCCGAGTAGCCTATTATTTTGTAGCTTACTCTACAATAGTGCCTGATGAGGCTCAACAAGTGCCCAAAATTTCCTAGTATGCTCGAGAGTAAGGGGGTGCACAACCACTAGCTAGGCTAGACATGCCACTACCTCCTCCTCCAGAAGGTGAGGGTAGTTAGATATGATATATTTTTGCTCTGAGTTTTGTCTTGGCTATGTATTTATTGGTGTACCAGCACCATTTGTATCATTTTGATCACCAATTCTTGAGTAGCACCCATTTTTGTATCATGAGATATTTTATGATGTGATTATGAGATGCAAAACATGATGTGATGATGGACACATTTTTTATTTGATTTGTACATGTAGTGAAATGAATTTATGGACTTATTAATGAAATGCACAGGTCAATGGATTGACATCTTATGTAGTGTTTCATGTGTTTGCTTGACTATAACAAGTATTCCATTGAGGAGCGAGAGATGAACCAAAGGACCAAATGCTTGTGCAGCCATGAAGAATCATGATACTTTGAAGAGACTAGAAATCCCCCATTATAGAAGATAGAAGTATATTAGAAATCAAATCATATGCTAAACCAAGTAATGTATGCAATGTGATCCTATGGTAGATGCAACCCTAGGTTTGGTTACCAAGCTTTGACTATTATCATCACTGAACATATAACGAAACTCCATATGTCATACAATTCCCATTGACATTGCAATCATTGAAATATAAATAAGATATATGTTATAGTTTTTTTAGGATTAAATGTAAGCATTCGAGGCACAAGAAGCCAAAATGACCAAAAAATTTGTCCTTTTTAATGTAGCAAGTTAACATAAGCATCAAAGCATAAATGCTAGGATGACTAGAATGTTGCATGCAAACACACCAGACACATAAGAGATCCATCTTATGCTAAGTATTTCGTAAGTATTCTATCTACAAAAACCCTTACATTTGTAACCTAAGATAGAAGTGTGCTTGCAATGACCCATACATTCATTTAGTAGGACGAGTATCAGTATTTACTATAGCATGAAGAGTTCACTCCAACAAGCAAGGAGAAGAACCAACATTATTAATGTATCCATATAAAATGAGTCAAGGTACATCTGACCATCCAATATGAGATGGAGGCTCTTATAGTGGA
The DNA here is from genome assembly GCA_028749045.1 of Cupressus sempervirens. Lineage (NCBI taxonomy): Eukaryota > Viridiplantae > Streptophyta > Pinopsida > Cupressales > Cupressaceae > Cupressus > Cupressus sempervirens. Next base: position 532,533,000 of record CM053785.1, read on the forward strand.
CACTCCTCTTATATGGATGCTTCAAATTATTGGAACTAAACCAAAATCAGAAAGCAAAGAAAAGATCATGCCCCCAATCATTGCTTCTCTAGTCAAAAATGACATCATCGAATTGCTCGAGGAAACATGATGAAGCAAAGTGAAAAAAACAAAGGAAAGCTCAGCATATTCAAACAAGTATATCATTTTGAGTTTAGTGTTTTAGGATTGATGTGAAGTGTCAATGTTTAGAACATGGATGAAAGAAATCTCTTCAGTAGGGTGATGACAGTAGACAAATGTAGTCAGGATGACTAGTGACTGAAGTCAAAGGAGAATCATCAATGTGGAGAAATTGAGTAGAACTAAATGATAGTAGATAGAAATAGCCAGAATGACCGGTGACTGACACAAGAGAGATCTCGATGAGAGAAATCTTGAAAAGTGAAATGAGCGAAAATAAGTAGATGTGGTTGAAACAATTGGTGACTGTCACGAGAGAGATTCTATGAGGAGAATCTCGAGAAGTGACATAAGCAATAGTAGGTAGATGTAGTTGAAGCAACTAGTAATTGTCATGAGAGAGATTCTATGAGGATAATCTCAAAAAGTGATATGAGTAATAGTAGGTAGACATAGTTGAAACTATTGGTGACTATTGCGAGAGAGATACTAGGACATGAAAGGGCGGTGCCCTCGAGTTGTGACAAGATTCAATCCATGGAAACATGAGCAAAAAAAGTAGGGAACTAAAGTAGGAAAGCAACTATACAGGAAGCTAGAAGATGTGCTGGAAGATGAAGCATTGGGAACAAGAGGTGCTTGTTTGCCAGGTTTTCACCTTCTTGGCAAAGCTTTTTTTTTTGGTATTTTTCTGAATTTTTCATTTTTTTGTATTTTTCTCTTTTTTATTTATTTTTGGTATTTTTTTAATTTTTTAATTTTTTAAATTTTTTTTCAAGACATTTAGATATGTAATTAGTTGTAGAACTGCTTCAAGTGGAGAGTGTTAACAGGCTCCTTAAGCACTTCTCCCTTGGCTGTAGAAAGATGGTAAGCACCAGATCCATATACTGCAGTGATTATGTAAGGACCAAGCTAGTTTGGTTCAAACTTCCCTTTTTGGACTTGTTGCTATTGATTCTTAGGATTCTCTCTTAAGAAAAGATCACCCAGTTGGAAGTCATGTGGCTTAACTTTCTTATTGTAGCTTCTGGACATTCACTGCTGATAAGCTCGCAGATGATCGCATGCCACTTGACAAAGTTCTTCTAATAATACTAGCCCTTGAAGTCAAGCTATTCTATAATCTTCATTAGTAATGAGGCCTTCCATAGAGATTCTAAAATTAGGAATATCAACCTCTATTGGAAGCACAACATCCACTCCATAAACCAAAGCAAAGGGCATAGTACCCATTGGAGTCCTAATGCTTGTCCTATATGCTGACAAAGCTAGATTAATCTGGAGGTGCTAGTCCCTCTTAGATTTGTTGACTGTTTGATGGAGGATCTTGAGGATCGCCTTGTTGGATGCCTTTGCCTAGCCATTACCTTGGGGATAATAGATAGAAGACCAATGTTGTGTGATTTTGAATTTCTTTCATAGCTCCTTGAGGTCTTTGTTTCTAAACCGTCCTCCATTGTCAATAATGATGGAGGATGGTACACCATACCTGTAGATGATGTAGTTTATGATAAAAATAGCTACAATTTTTCCATTTTCTATGGTGAGAGGTACTACCTCTACCCACTTTGTGAAATATTTTGTAGTCGTAATAATGAACTTATGTCCATTAGAGGAAGATGGGTGAATCTAACCCACAAGATCGAAGGCCCATTGTTGAAATGGCCACAACATGGTAGATAGAATTAACTCCCTAGCTAAATTGTGAATTATATTTCCATGGAGTTGGCACTATTTGTAGGACTTGGTGTACTTGATTTCCTCTTGCTCTATTTTTGGCCAATAGTGACTAGCTCTATTGAGTTTGCAAGCTAGTGTCAATCCATTTGAGTGAGATCCAAAAATGCCCTCGTAAACATCAATTAATGCATGTTTGGACTCTTCAAGTTCTAGACACCTAAGGAGTGTTCTATCGAGACCTCTCCTAAACAAGTTGTTAGCAATAATGATATACCATGAAACATTATGAATAAGGTAATGTTTTTTTATTCTGGGTTAAACTATCTAGAATGGTTTGGTTATGGAGATAGGAATAGATGTGGTGGTAGCAAGATGAGTTTTGTCCTACAATAGAATATATCATCCTAGAATCAGGGGTATCGTAGGTAGGGTAGAGTAACACTTCCACTAGGAACTCATGTTAGAGATCATGTTTGGGCATCTATAGCAAGGAGGCTAGAGTAGCCATAGCATCGGCCACTTTGTTACCTACTCAAGGAATTTTCTTGAAGGTGATGTGAGAAAAATATTTCTTCATGTCATCAACCATGCGCTTGGAAGGGATTAATTTCTCAACCTTTTTCTAATACACATCATTAACCTAATTGATTATGAGCTGAGAGTCCCCAAAGATATCTAACTGATCCACTTTCCATTCAACTACAATCTTCATGCCATTAATCAGAGCCTCATATTCAACAATGTTGTTTGTACAAGGAAATCAAATCTTGTATGCTTTGGGCAATGAATGTCTTTGTGGCATTATGAATAGTAACCCATCACCTAATCCTTGTTGTGTGAAGGACCCATCAAAGAACATCATCCACATTTGATGTGTGAGTGTCAGAATTGACTCATTAGGAAAATCAATGTTCATCGAGAGAAGATTCTGCATAGGTGCATACACTAGTTGATCTACAATCACTTGTCCCTTGATAGACTTTCATTTGACATACTGAATGTCAAACTCACTGAGTATCATGACCCACTTAGCCAATCTTCCTATCAAATCTGCTTTGCTGAGCAAGTATTTTAGTGGATCAATTTTAGCCACTACCCACGCAGTGTGAGCAACCATGTAATGTCTCCACTTTTGGGAAGCAAAGACAACTGCCAAGAAAGCTTTCTCAATGATGCTATAATTCATCTCATAAGAGATCAGTGTGTGACTCAAATAATAAATAGCTCTTTCCTTGTTATTGTTGTCCTCTTGAGGTAATAAAATTCCCAAGGATGTTTTAGTTGCTAAGATATACAAAATCAAAGGCTTCCCATAGCTAGGAGGCATCAAGATTGGTGGATTAGCAAGATATTGTTTGATCTATGTCAAGCTTTTCCCGCAATCCTGACTCTAGTTGAATATCACACCCTTATGTAAAGTCTTTGTAAAAGGTCATGATCTATTTGCCAATTGTGAGATGAACCTACGAATAGATTGGTGTCTTCCTTGTAGACCTCTCATCTGGTTGAGGTTATAGGGTGGAGGTGTATCCATAATTGCTTGAACTTTCTCTAGATCCACCTCGATTCCTTTCACAGACACAATGTATCCTAGTAGTTTCTCAGATGTGACACCAAATACACATTTCTTAGGATTGAGCTTAAGAATGAAATTTTCCATGCAATCTAGGATAGGTTCCATATCTTGCAGATGAGTATTGCATTTTTCACTCTTGACCAAAGTATCATCCACGTAGTCCTCCATGGATTTATGCATCATATCATGGAAAATTGTAGTGATTGCTCTTTGATAGGTAGCGCTAGCATTTTTCAAGCCGAATGGTATTACATTCCAATAGAAGGTTCCCCATGCACATGTAAAAGTAGTCTTTTCCTGATCTTCTAGTGCAATTTTGATTTGATTATAACTAGAAAAATCATCCATGAGTGAGTACATCTCATATCCTTCTGTCATGTCCACTATCATATTGATATTGGGAAGTGGAAAATCATCCTTAGGACATGCTAAGTTGAGATCACAAAAGTCAATACAAAATCTAATAGATTTATCATGCTTGGAGATTGGAACAATGTTGGATATCCATTTAGCATAATCAATAGCATGAATAAAACTAGCTTTTAGAAGTTTCTCCAGTTCAGCTTTGACAAGCAATGCAACACGATGATGCATTTTTTGAAGTTTTTGTTTGACTGGTTTAATGCATGGTGCAATGGATAAATGGTGCATAAAAAAATTAGGATCTAGTCCTAGCATGTTAGAATATGTCCAAGCAAAATTTATGTTCTTCTCTCGAAAGAAGGCAATGAATTCCTCTTTTTCTTCAGGAGACAATGATTGTGCTAGATGTATTATATGAGAATATTCTTCTATGCCCAAGTTGATTGGTTGTGTTGGCTCTATAAACACTGATGATCTCTCTTGAAAGTGACTAGGAAGTGCATCAAATATCTCATCTACAAGTGCATCAAATATCTACAAGTGCCTCAAAGGGGTTTTCACCCTTGGATGCATCTTTTATTTTTACTTTTTTGGGTTTTGATACTAACACAATGTATTTTTCACCATTAGAATTTCTATGTTTTTTCTTTTTAATTGTATGACTGTGATATTTAATGTTAGCTTTAGTCATGTTGATGCTTTGTTTTCTAGTGGAAGATGTTACTAGTTCAACAAAATTCAAGTAGTAGGCAAGAGCATAGTCATTTTGGAATGTGGGGACTTCACTAGATGTATTAGGATTCCAGTCTATAAGCTCAAGATATGTGAGTGAAAGAGTAGTGGCGGGTTTGATTGCATTCATAGTATAGTCATTAAATGCTTGGACCATCAATTTAAGACCTAGAGTGGCTTCATCCACAAGTGTGTTCAAATGCCTTTGAGTACTAACATCATCAATTAAAGACTTAGGGACATTAGTTGGATCAGATCCATCTGACCTAACCCTAGATGTTTCACCCACTTCAAGTTGGTTTTCATAGACATGAACTTGGTCAATGTCTTTATCTGTAGTCACTTCTGAAAGGGAGTCAAACTCATATTCCTTAGAATTAGTTCTGCATGGCAACAATCTATAGAATTCCCCAATAGTGATAGGGACATACTCTCCTTCATCATCTAGATTTTTGCAAAGATACTCAACATGTAATGCCTAACTAGACTCCCCTTGTTCTGAATGAGTGTAGTGTGGATCAACATTATCCTCATAAGAATTACTAGTACCATCCATAGTGCTGACATGTGGCACAAAGTCATTCGGCTCAATAAAGAATTTAGCAAGATTGTAAGGAATAGAATAAGGATAAGGATCCTCATCATCCAAATTATCTTCTTAAGTATCTGACTTGGCTTGTGACTCATTTTCGAATGAACTCTCAGGTTTTGGTATGAATTTGTTAGCCCCTAAATGGAAGGGAACCTTCTTAAAGCCTAGTCTAGATGTATCCTTGCTTCTTCAAGCTATTTCTTTGATAGGATCAACTAGACCATTGTTATTACATCCAATAGGACTAGTTCCTTTATAGCCAAAGTGCTTCATGAGTCTAAGACCAGGGCCATATTTCTTAGGAGTGATCTTATGAGCTTGTTTTTCTAGGTCAACTGGAGTCTCCTCTTTGTAAAGCCATGTAGCAATGGCTTTGTTTTTTATTTCATCCTCTAGGGAGTTGTAGCCTTGACAAAAGTGCCATTATACTTTGTTTGAGGCATCAACACAAATGGTTTCTTTGCCTCATATGGTCTCCTATAATGATGAGGAGACTTGGGAAGAGATGTTAATGACATCACTAGTTCAATATGGTATTCACCCATGCTAGTTTCTTTTAGCTTGAATGATTGCTCAATTTGCTTCAGCTTGTTATCATGATAATCAATAGATTCCTTGTTAACAGGGACAAAATTCTCAGTAGGTTTGAGCATATTATAGGTGTTGTTGAGATAATGGGTGTTGCACACATTGCATAATATTGTTATTTTATTATTATTTTTTTATTATGTAATGTTGTACCTAGATGGACATGCAACATGTAAAGATTCCCATGGAATATTCTTGATGAGTTGTATTGTAACATTGTGAAAATATTTCATGTAATTATTTAATATTGGGGAAAACAATTAAATGCCCAATATTAAATGTGGGGTTAGTGGGTTAGGTAGCACATGATTTTAGCACATGGTTTATGTAATACCACTTGGTGGTTTTGTGGGACTTGCTACTATATAAGCAGCCACAAGGGTAGTTGTTGTATAAAGAGTGACAAGGAGAAGACAAAAGGCAAGAGTCGAGCGGGACAAGGCTTGACAGGTTAGCCAAGGGAGCATTTGTGAAGGTTGAAAGCATGGCATGGGATGTGTGGATTCATGCTTGTTCACATAGTTTGCTCGGTTGTGGCTATGGCCATGAAGGCTTCCATGGTTGTATGGCAATGGTATTTTTGCTGAATAATACATGATGATGGATGCTTTTGGAGGCTAGGTTTTTCCCTCAATGAGGGTTTCCCAGGGTATATCTTGTATCACATTTTGTGGGTATGTTGTCTATTCTCTTGCATGTGGATTTTAATTCCATGTTTATTTTAGATCGATTATGGGTTATGTGGAAATGGTTATATTATTTGTGGCCAAGTTTCCTTACAGGTGTAACTGGTATTGGTAGGAATAGTGACTTCAGATCCATGAAATAGGAATTTGATGCATTGATGGTATGTGGATGGCATATCATGCATCTCATGTATCCATGGCCTTCCTAGAAAAATGTTATAAGCCAACGAAATGTCAAGGACTTGATAAGTGACATCCCTTTCTATAGGACCGACACAAAGTGGCAATACCACAAGACCTAGAGACTTTCATTTGACTTCATCATACGCTTTGATGGTGATCTTGTGATGAGGATCAATAGAATCCTTAGAATAATTTAATTTTCTAAGTAGAGCAGTAGAGATAATGTTCAATCCAACACCATTATTGATGAGTACTTGACAAGCACATGTCTAATGTATCATGAACTCAATGTGTAGAGGTTGATTGTGTGGGTGACTCAATGAATTATCATCCTCCTCAAAGAAGGACATAAAGTAAGGTGAGGTTAGGTGACCTACCATAGATTGAAATCACTCAAGATCAAGATCTTGAGGAATATTTTCCTTAGTGAGGGCTTTCTCCAACATCTGCCTATGAGTAGGCGAGATTTTAAGTAGCTCAAAGATTGTAATTTGAGCATTAGTTCATTTTAATTGATCAAAAATAATGTAGCTAGTGGCTACTAAATTTGTTGTGATTTTTGCACCTCTTCCAGATGGACCAGGAAGGGTTTTATCTTTATGTTGTTCAAGATAAGGAGTAGAAGGCACAAGGCCTTTGAACACCAACTTGGCATGAGAGCATTTAACAACATTGGCACAATATTGCAAAGATGTGTTGTTTGTTGTGTGGGAAGTAGGGCCCCTCAAGACAAATGATGTCTTGGCTTTATTGTTATCTTTCTTGCCCTTGATAGTAATAACATCACAATACTCACAATCCATAGGTTCAACCATGCTGATCACATTGTTGTCATTAGAGTATGTATAGTTGACCTTATTGTTAGGTTTTAATTTTGAGCTCTCCTTTTTCATAAGGTGGGAAGGGCTCTTTGAAAGCCTTGTGATTTGAGTTCTTGTTATGTCCATCTACCACAATGTCACCATCATCGATCATGTCTTGGACTTTGTGATGCAAGTTTATGCAATTGCTAGTTTTGTGTCCTTTATATTGGTGATACTCACAGAATGTGGTTTTATTCCACCATGGTGGGTGTGGTTGTGGATCATAAGGGAAAGAATTTTCCAATGGTGAAATGAGTTTGTTTTGTAGCAAGGTCTTGTAAACCACATCTAAAGGTTCACCCAAAGGTGTATACTCTCATTTAGGGTGTGTAGCCCATGATTTTCTTGATCTATTCCTAGACATCTTTTTGTCTAGAGGAGGTTTCTCAACATTCTTGGCCATGTTGAGACCATCTATGAGATGAAAGGCTACCTTAACAGGTTTAGGAGTGATGTTGTCAACAACCCCATCATGTACACTTTCTTGGTTCTTGTTGACATACTTGGGTTTGTCCTTGTTAGAGGTGGATCCTTCTTTTGCATCCTTCTGAAGGGTAAGTTCATCCTTCATGAACATGAATTTCTCTATGTGGATGGCTTGTGTGACCATGTATTTGAAGGTGCGTGGACCTTGAAGTTGGACTCTATACCCAAAAATAGGAAAGAGATTATCAGTAAATATGTCAAACTTTTCCGTTTCTAGAATCTTGTGTGAATATTTAGTATAAAGTTGTCTCCATTTCTAAAGGAATGTAAGGAACGGTTCCCTAACCTTCTACTTAAGGTTACATAAATCTCAAATATTAACAGGGTGTTGAATGTTATGAGAATACTATTGAAAAAAAAAGTTAGCAATTTCATCAAACATTTTGATACTGGGAGGAAAGTTTGAAAACCACTCCATAGCCTAACCACTTAGACTTCTTGGGAATAAATGCATGAGGTATGTTTGATTATGCATAAATTCCATAGAAAAGGCACAAAATTCTCACAAATGATCTTAGGAATCGATAGCTCCAAAGTATTTATCATACTTAGGTATCTCTACTCCTCTTGGAAAAGGAGGCATGTCTATGCTCTTTTCAAATAGAAATGAACAAAGAGCATCTAAGGTGTATGTTTTTGTGGGTTTGTCTTTACCATGCATTATCTATGCCAGTTGGTCTTGCATGATTTTTAGTTGTTTTTGGAGTTTGTAAGTCTTAGTTTCCTCTTTAGGCCTAATGATGGTTTCCACATTGAAATGAAAGTATTTTTCTTTCTCTTTGTTAAGTAGGATTTCCATGACCTTTTGAAAGTTTTTTTCTTAATGGCACTTTGCTATGTGTTCAAGAAGTATTTCCATGTCTTCCTATTCCTAATTAGTGTCATGGTCTTTTTCTTTGTCATTCCTAGGTTGGCATTGGTATCTGTTGTGATTAGTATGTTTAGGTTCGTAGTCAACCATTGTAGGAATGTGTTCAGTTTTATTATGTTGTGATTAGAAAGGTCCTTTGAAAAAGAATTAAAAAGTTTTGTTTGGAGATATGGGACCTTTTCTAGTCTCTAGATCCTCTTGATACAAGGGGTTTCTGGTTTGTTGTAATTTTATGGAGAACATTTGCTGGACTTGAGATGATCTAATAGGCAAGGGAAATCATGAAGATTCCTCACTAGACGAACTAGACGTAGATCACGTATAAAATGGAAGGAAACGTCTGTTGCGATTATGAACCATAGCGTAACCTCACCTAAGTCTAAAGGGATAAAACATGTTTCCACTCCTTGTTGCGATAGTCATAGATAAGGATGAGACGCAAAGGCCAAGACAAGGATCACACTAAAACATAATCTCAAAAAGCAATGGAAGAGTATTATACACTAAGGCATGAGTAGTCTGAGTAAAGGCTAGAACAACCAAAAATTATAACTATCATGACATAGAGTATAATGAACACTAGAGGATGAGAATAAGACAACTGAGAGATAAGACTAGTTGAAGTATAGATCACAAGTCATTGGCCAAGCAAGGTACCATTGTTTGGGACTATTTACAAATAGAGAAGAGGTAAATGAATGCAAGAAATAAACTAGACACAAAGTGAAAATAGCTCAAACAAATTGATTGGACAATTTTGACTCAAGACCTCACGCAAAGATTCTCTGGGAGGCATGGAAGAAAGTACATAGGCAAAATAAAAATCTTAGAACAACAATTTAAACTCATGTGAAGATATGATACAGGCTGTGCAAAGAAGTGCTAGAATTTGGCAGACAAAATAGATTGTTGTTCTTGCATAGGGACGTGCAAGTACTCATGTAAGGACTTTGATAGAACTGCATGAAGAAGTGATAGGACACAAAGTACTCACACAAAATGTTGCAAACTGTGCACAAAAATTGAGACCAGACTGACAACTAAACTAGAATTTGAAGAGATTTTGAAAATTTTAGACTGTTCTAGATAGATTGTTGGTGATTTTGACAGATGTTAGATAGATTGCAAGGTTGATTTTCAAGTTGTGAAATAGTGTTGGGTTTCAAGTAAGAAAAAGTGTTTTCAACAAGACACAGGAAGCAAGCAGTAGTCGAATACAATCCCACTAAGGACAAAGAAACTCAGAGGGATGAGGGGAGTCTTGACCTTTAGTTTGTTTAGATAGGTTTAGACATGTTTAAGACTTGATAACAAACACATTTTATCCCTAAAACTAAAAAAAATGGTAGAGAAGGAAAAATCTTTGTCCCATAACTTATGCGTATTCATACATCTCACACAATTGTGTCACCCCCTAGCAGGAACCCATGCTTTTGGTGTATTGAAAGGGCTCAATAAAATATACATTGAATGAAAACCCTTGTGGCAAGGGTCAAGTGCGTATACAACCTTTCAATGCCCAGTAGCATGCCTATGGTGAGTTCTATAGGAGAGATTCTTCCTCCTCCTTGCACAAAGATTATGCCCCCTTTCAGAGGTGACCTAGGTAGCCTCTAACTAAAGTGTTTTTACTTTTCTTTTGTTCATATTAATCCTTAGTGGCTCAAGCAGAGTTGAGACTAGTAGCCCACACCAACATCTGAAAGTGCACACACTTGCTTAGTAAGACCGGGGCTAGTGCCGGCCAGTGCAATAGATAGAGTCTCTCCTTGATATGTGATATCAAGAATAAAGGAGAGGAAATTAATAAAGCTTTGGAGTCTCTCACTCTACAAAGCTTCTTTATTATAGTGAGTTTGAATCTTTGGTGAAAGGAGTGTGCTCACTTGGGTTGTTCTCGAAGGTTGGATCACTTTGGAAAGACCTCTAAAGGATTGACTTAGACTGGTGGTTCAAACATAAGGCTCAAAGTTTTTAATTTCCATCAAGGGGAAAGAGCATACTCCTCTACCTTATTTCCTCACCTAAATATGCAAAACACGTTAATCACTGACTTAGCTTAATCAATCTAGACTCATCCTTTCTAAAGATTTTGATCTCAAAAAAGGAAATCGTCATCCCATCATAGAAAAGGATTAGCGCTAGAGAACCACTAAGTTACTTGCCTCCCTTGGATGTTATTTTTTAGAGGCTTCTAAGTTTTTAATTCACCCTTGGTCATGACCTTCAAGTGGTGAAGAGCATAGTTCCCTATTCCTCTGTCTTGCAGCTTATGAAGTTCAAAAGACCTAATTAGACTATGTTTGGAAAGCAAGAAAAAGACACATTGTTTTAGTAGGTTTAAGATTGGTTTTCAACAATCATATCTTTGACAACATCCTGCAAACACATAGTTAGTTCATGTTTGAGAAAGTTTGTGTAAAGGAGTCTTCGTCAAATGTCATGCAGACAAATGTTAGGTGGAAAAAAATCAAAAAAATTGAAATAAAGATGCTTTAGAGAAAATACGTTAGTAAAAAATGATAAATAACATACTAAAAAATTGCCTCTTAACTATATTGTTTCAAGTTGCGCAAGTTTGCATGAGAAAATGAGGTGCTACGTGAGAAACTATGCAATGGGGCACTTTTTTGCATGAGGAAGTGGACAAAAATAGGCAAAACCCTCAAATCTTCATGTGAAAATGAGATTTTCCATGCAAAAATCTAGAAGACTATACAGACAAGTATAACATAATGATGAAAATATCAAAAAACTAGACAGATGAGGCCAGAAAAATTGTTTTCCTCAGCCCTACAGTGGGTGCCAAAAATGTATATGTGAAAATGTGACCTTAGATCTTTCACCTACACTTCAACATGGTCATTAGATGCATAATCATCCTGGAATAAACATTGAGTTGTTTACCATTATCAGATTTCCACAATCCATTTGTAATATAAATAGTTTTTAGGATTTGATTGTGTGCATTTTTTTACCATCAATGTTTCGGATCATACTACATGATCCATCATCAGGATGAGAAAGTGCATGAGTAGAGATATGCAAACTAAGCCTTTCTCAAGAGATATAAGAAGAGAAAGGGAGAGCACGTAAATTCATGCAAAGAACAAAACGGGGAGAAGAGCACCAACTAATGAAATAAATGAGACACGAAGGATAAAGGGCACAAAAGAATTTAAACTATAAAAATATAAATAAAAGGTGAACAAAAGAGATTAAAACAAAAGAAAGTCCAAACCTAAGAGAACCCTAACCACAAATACTAAGAGAAAGAAAAATAAATAAACAAAAGAAGGCGAAAGTAATATATATATATACACACAGTATGATATACTATAACATACTATGCTATTATATACTACAATAAGTAAATACTATTATATAGTATATATATATATTATATTTATATGCAACTTGAATGCGCAAATATATATATATATATATATATATATATATATATATATATGTATGTATGTATGTATGTATGTATGTATGTATTTATGTATGTATGTATGTATGTATGTATGTATGTATGTATACATACACGTATCCAAATATGTGTAGACATATGTCTATATATGCGTACACCCAACCATCGATATAACCTATGAATATAAATTAATACATATACTCACAAATATTTATGTATTAATATATATTCATAGGTATATATCTATATATATATATATATATATATATATATACTCATAAATATATATGTATTAGTATATATATATATAGATATATATTTATATACATATATGTTTGTGAGTATATATATATATATGTATGTATGTATGTATGTATGAATATATAGAAATGAATATAAATACCCAAGAATGCAAATAAAAAATGAAAAATAAAAAAATAAAAAATAAAAAGTAAAAAGTAAAAATACCTAAGTATGAATATATCCTATATATATAAATACATATGAGTATATATATATATGTGTGTGTGTGTGTACATATATATACACATACAAGTATATATATGTATGTATGTATGTACATAGACACACACACACACACACACACACACACACACACACACACATATATATGAAGAACAAAAAACATAAAAAACCAACAAAAAAAAGAAACTACTTAGTCAAAAGAGGAAAGAAAAGTAACCAAGAAGACCATCCTAATTCAAACTAGACCATCAAAACTCAAGCATTACAGAAACAAAAAAACTAGAACACATATGGAAAAACTAGTTTGACCAAGATGCAAGGTTTGTGTGTGCGTGTGTGCAAGAGAGAGAGGGGGGGGGGGGGGGGGGAAGCAAGAGAGAGAGAGAGAGAGAGAGAGAGAGAGAGAGAGAGAGAGAGAGAGAGAGAGAGAGAGAGAGAGAGAGAGATCAACACAAACCAACACAGAGGGAGGAAGATGAGAAATCAAGCTAAGCAAACAAACCAACAAAAAGAGATGGAGAAAGAGAGGGAAAAAGAAAAAGAGGGAGGGGGGGTGAAGAAGGGGGGAACACCACTATATAAAAAATCAAAAGAAAGAGCACGAAAGAGAACCAAGAGAGCATCAAGGGTGGTGGGGTCTGTCAAGCCTACCAAAATGGGGGTTGTCAAGAGTATCAAGCAGGGGGTGCCACGTATGGTTGATGGACCACCCATCATCACAGTTAAGGTTAATGGGATGGTGGGTAATGGAAATGGACTCTTTCAATTTTCTCTTGAAATAATTGTCCTCCTTGGACATGATTTTTGTATTCTCCAGATAGATATGGTGTTTGGTAGAATATGAGTGTTCTGCTAGAGCAGACTTTTGCACCCTCTCATGTTTGATGTTGGCACTATGCTCCTGGATCCTAGTGATAATAGAGTGACCAGTTTCCCCAATATAGGGCATGCCACATGAGCACTCAATCTTGTAGAATCTAGAGTCCTAAAGAGAGTTATGCAAGTCCTTGATCGAGGGGATATAATTTCTTAATTTTGAGAGGGGTTTGAAGGCCACTTGAAAGCCCTTTTTGGTTAAGATTTTGCTAATTTTTTGGGAAATGCCTTCCACAAAAGGAAGAGACAAATAATGAGGAGGAGGGTTTGAGGGGGTCTAATGACTACTACAAGAGAGATAAGAGGACCTGGCTTGGGCTAGAGCTTTAGAGATTTGTTTATGTGAGTACCCGTTGAGCTTGAAGACTTGGCACAAATGGGCAAACTCTTAGGATAAGTTTTCTACATCACAAATTCTATAGGCTCTATGGGAAAGAGTCTTGAGGATACCCAATTTTTGGGAAGGGTGGTGGTGAGAAGAATAATGGAGGTACAAGTTGGTGTGGGTGGCTTTACGAAACACCCAATGACCAAAGGTACCATCTGACTTCTTCATGATAAGAACATCAAGGAAAGGTAATTGGTTGTCTAACTCAATCTCCTTGGTGAATGAGATGATGGGGGCCAAATTGTTGATGTGCTCATGAAATTCCTCAAGCTTTTCTAGGCCATGTGGCCAACACACATTGGTTTCATCAACATAATGCTTCCACCATTTGGGTTTTAGAGGGAAGGAATGGAGAGCCATCTCTTCAAAATACTCCATATAGAGGTTAGCTATGATGGGCGAAAGGGGCGAAACCATTGCCAACCCCTTCACTTGATCATAGATGACATTTTGGAAAGAGAAGAAAGTGGATCTCAAGCAGAACTCAACTAAGCTAGTGATCTCATATCCAACCTTGCACTTCACAATTTGAACAGAGTCAAGAATAGGAACCTTGGTAAAGAGAGAGACCATGTCAAAACTGATCAAGATATCACCTTGTTCCCATTTTGCATCCTTAATAAATTGGACAAAATGACTAGAATCTTTGACAAAAGAGTTGGAATGCCCCAGTAACGGAGAGATAAGCTTAGTGAGATGAGAGGCTAAAGAGTACATAGGGGATCCAATGGTATCAACAATGGGACGCAAGGGGATGTTCTCCTTATGAATTTTTGGAACCCCATATATGTGGGGGGTCACTTCCTTAGAGGGCACTAATTTTTTCTTTATCACATCCTCAAAGGAGGAATTGGATACTAAGGCTTTGACTTTATTCAAGATCCTAGAGCAAGGATTGCGAGAGAGGATCTTGTAGCTACTATTATCTGAGAGCAAGTCCAACATCTTAGAGATATAGTCCTACCTATTCAGGATGATAATGGCATTTCCCTTGTCTACCTTGGTAATAACAATATCATTTTTATTGACAAAATCATAGAAAGCTTGTGACTCTGCCCTCGAGATGTTGTGCCTAGGTGGTTTGGCATGTCAAAGAGCTACATTGCAATCTTGTCTAACTTCTTCAGCAACACTAGACAAGAGGGATTGGATAGCATTTTCAATCTCAAGAAGAAATTGAATGTGGGGGATAGAGCGAGAGGAATGGGAAAAGTTGAGGCCTCACTTTAACAAGTTGAAAGAGAGGGGGTCTATGGAGGCACTAGCTAGGTTGATAACCAACTATTTTCCCAATTAGCTACCAAGTGCTGAGAGGAGGAGGCCTGTGGTGAACCATGGGCTTGGACCCCATGATTCAGGTTTGGGTGGCGGGAGGGGGGATCTAAAAAGGGGTTGAAGGATCAATGTGGCTACTAAACAAAGTTTGAGGTCCACGACCTGGAGAAGGGGGATGCAACATTGAATTCAATGAGGATATCATAGGTGATATGGGAGGGTCAGATGAGTTGACTGTAGTCACCTTATGAGACAACTGCACATGTTCCTCCATGTTATAGCTAGTGACATGACCCAAATCAACCAAATGTGTGGCTTGATGTGAGGCAAGAGGTTGGGAACCAAAATCACAACAATTAAAGATAGAATCACCAAAAATGCAAGGAGAAGAAGACAGAAAGATGTACGTACCCATGTGGGCTAGTAAGGCGCTATTGTGAGTAGGTAAACAATGAAGATGAACATCCATAGTAGCAGGACAACCGATGAGAGGAGCAAAGCCATCCCTATGTTGGTTTGTCGCTAGTACTCTTAAAACTGGGAAAAGTTAGTTACACATTAACCTTCGCGAGTGAGAGAGAATCCATCATAATGCAAACCAAGTTTGTTAGCATGCATTGACGTGAACAAGTTTCTTTCATGCACATCATCTTCTATAGAGGACACTAAAGGAAGATGATTGCTAGGATAGGAGAAAAAGATATTGAATTGACTGCAAAGAGTTGCCATCCCACTGGAGCTAGATGTCTTAGGAATTGACCTATTTGCAGATGAAGATGGGCTGAGATATGAACTGCTAGGAATGCCTGAAGGGAGAGGGCACCTAGACTAAGGTATGCTACCTAAAGAAAGCTGCCAACTATGAGATCCATGTAACAGAGAAAAAAAATTTATTTTGTCTTCTGATGCTCTCTACTCAGTGTCCTAATGCTTTGGGAAATAAAGAGGTGTCCAGGCATATCCATAGGTTTAGATGAAGGGAAGCAACAAGCTCTAGGTGTAGAGACATTAATCTGGCATTGATATGGTTGATCAATGCCATATCAATGCCAAATTAATGCCTTTGCACTTGGAGCTTTCCACTTCCCTTCATCCAGACCTATGGATACACTTGGACACCTCTTCATTTTCCAAATCATCAGGACACCAAGTGGAGAGCATTAGAAGACAAAAGAAAAAGTTTTTTCTCTGTTACATAGATCTCATAGTTAGTAGCTTTCTTTAGGTAGCATACCTCAATCTAGGTGCCCTCTCCCTTTAGGCATTCCTAGTAGTTCGTATCTCAACCCATCTTCATCTATAGACAGGTCAATTCCCTAGAGATCTAGCTCTAGTGGGATGGTAGCTCTCTAATCTCAATTCAATAGCTTTCACTCCTATCCCAGCAATCATCTTCCTTCAGTTTCCTCTATATCAGATTATGCGCATGAAAGAAACCTATTCAAGTCACCATGCACTCACAAACTTGGTTTGCATTATGATGGATTCTCTCTCACTCGCAGAGGTTCATGCATGATTGACTTTTCCTAGATTCAAGAGTACTAGTGACAAACCAGCATAGGGATGGCTTCACTCCTCTCATCAGTTAGACAAGATGGTCAAGCTTAGCCTATTGCTGTGGACATTGATCTTCATTGTTCACCTACTCAAAATGGCTCCTTACTAGCCCACATGAGTACGCACATCTATCTATCTTCTTCTCCTTGCATTTTTGGTGATTCTATCTTTAATTATTGTGATTTTGGTTCTCGACCTCTTGCCTCACATCGAGCCCCATGTTTGGTTGATTTAGGTCATGTCACTAGGTGTAACATGGAGGAACATGTGCAGTTGTCTCATAAGGTGACTATAGTCAACTTGTTTGACCCTCCCATATCTCCTGTGATATCCTCCTTGAATTTGATGTTGCATCCCTCTTCTCCAAGTCATGGACCTCAAACTTTTTTTAGCAGCCATGTTGATCCTTCAACCCCTTTTTAGATCCCCCCTCCCCCCACCCAAACCCAA
This sequence comes from Cupressus sempervirens, assembly GCA_028749045.1. NCBI lineage: Eukaryota > Viridiplantae > Streptophyta > Pinopsida > Cupressales > Cupressaceae > Cupressus > Cupressus sempervirens. The sequence continues at coordinate 532,550,250 of CM053785.1, forward strand.
ATCAGGGGGTCAAATCCCATGGTTCACCCATAGGCCTCCTCCTCTTGGCACTTGGTAGCTAATTGGGAAAATAAGTTGCTTATCAACCTATCTAGTGCCTCCATAGACCCCCTCTCTTTTTACTTGTTAAAGTGAGGCCTCAACTTTTCCCATTCCCCTTGCTCTATACCCCACATTTAGTTTCTTCTTGAGATTGAAAATGCTATCCAATCCCTCCCGTCTAGTGTTGTTAAAGAAGTTAGGCAAGATTGCATCGTAGCTCTTCGACATGCCAAACCACCTAGGCACAACATCTCGAGGGCAAAGTCACAAGCTTTCTGTGATTTTTTCAATAAAAATGATATTGTTATTACCAAGGCAGACAAGGGAAATGCCACTACAATCCTGAATAGGCAAGAATGTATCTCTAAGATGCTAGACTTTCTCTCAGATACTAGCAGCTACAAGATCCTCTCTTGCAATCCTTGCTCTAGGATCTTGAATAAAGTCAAAGCCTTAGTGTCCAACTCCTCCTTTGAGGATGTGATAAAGAAAAAATTAGTGACCTCTAAGGAAGTGACACCCTCACATATATGGGGTTCCAAAAATTCGTAAGGAGAACGTCCCCTTGCGTCCCATTGTTGATACCATTGGATCCCCTACATACTCTTTAGCCTCTCATCTCACTAAGCTTATCTCTCCCTTACTGGGGCATTCCAACTCTTTTTTCAAAGATTCTTTTCATTTTGTCTAATTTATTAAGGATGCAAAATGGGAACAAGGCAATATCTTGATCAATTTTGACGTGGTCTCTCTCTTTACCAAGGTTCCTATTCTTGACTCTGTTCAAATTATGAGGTGCAAGGGGGAGATGAGATCACTAGCTTAGTTGATTTCTACTTGAGATCCACTTTCTTCTCTTTCAAAAATGTCATCTATTAGCAAGTGGAGGGGGTGGCAATGGGTTCGCCCCTTTCACCCATCATAGCTAACCTCTATATGGAGTATTTTGAAGAGATGGCTCTCCATTCCTTCCCTCTGAAACCCAAATGGTGGAAGCGTTATGTTGATGACATCAATGTATGTTGACCACATGGCCTAGAAAAGCTTGAGTAATTTCATGAGCATATCAAAAATTTAGACCCCACCATCTCTTTCACCAAGGAGATTGAGTTATAGAATCAATTACCCTTCCGTGATGTTCTTATCATGAAGAAGTTAGATGGTACCTTTGGTTGTTGGGTGTTTCATAAAGCCACCCACACGAACTTGTACCTCCATTCTTCTTCTCACCACCACCCTTCCCAAAAAATTGGTATCCTCAAGACTCTTTCCCTCAGAACCTATAGAATCTATGATATAGAAAACTTACCCCAAGAGCTTGACCAATTGTGCCAAGTCTTCAAGCTCAATGGGTACCTGCATAAGAAAATCTCTAAAGCTCTGGCCCAAGCCAAGTCCTCTTATCTCTCTTACAGTAGTCATCAAACCCCCTCAAACCCTCCTCCTTGTTATATCTCTCTTCCTTTTGTGGAAGGCATTTCCCAAAAAATTAGCAAAATCTTAACCAAAAAGGGCCTTCGAGTGGCCTTCAAACCCCTCTCAAAATTAAGAAATTACATCCCCCCGATCAAGGACTCACATAAATCTCTTCAGGACTCTGGAGTCTACAAGATTGAGTGCTCATGTGGCATGCCCTATATTGGGGAAACCAATTTCTCTATTATCACTAGGATCTAGGAGCATAGTGCCAACATTAAACATGAGAGGGTGCAAAAGTTTTCTCTAGCAGAACACTCATATTCTACCAAATATCATATTTGTTTGGAGAATACAAAAATTGTGTCCAAGTAGGACAATTATTTCAAGAGAAAATTGAAATAGGCCATTTCCATTACCCATCATCCCATTAACCTTAACCATGATGATGGGTGGTCCATCAACCATACATGGCACCCCCTACTTGATACTCTTGACAACTCCCATTTTGGCAGGCTTGACAGACCCCACCATGCTTGATGCTCTCTTGGTTCTCTTTCATGCTCTTTCTTTTGATTTTTTATATAGTGGTGTTCCCCCCTTCTTCACCCCCCCCCCCCCCCCCCCCTCTCTCTCTCTTTTTCTCTTGCCTTCTCTTTCTCTACCTCTTTTTGTTGGTTCATTTGTTTAGCTTGATTTCTTGTCTTCCTTCCTCTATCTTGGTTTGTGTTGATCTCTCTCTCTCTCTCTCTCTCTCTCTCTGTCTGTCTCTCTCTCTCTCTCTCTCTCTCTCTCTCTCTCTCTCTCTCCCTCCCTCCCTCTCTCCCCCTCTCTCTCTCTTGCACACATGCACACACAAACTTTGCATCTTGGTCGAACTAGTTTGTCCATATGTGTTCTAGTTTTTTTGTTTCTGTAATGCTTGAGTTTTGTTGGTCTAATTTGTGTTAGTATTGTCTTCTTGGTTCCTTTTCTTTCCTCTTTTGACTAAGCAGTTTCTTGTTGTTGTTGTTTCCTTATGTTTTTTGTTCTTCATATATATATATATTTGTGTGTGTATATGTACATACATACATACATACATACATATGTATATATATATATATATACTCATATGTATTTATATATAGGTATATATTCATACTTAGGTTTTTTTATTTGTACTTTTTAATTTTTAATTTTTTAATTTTAATTTTTTATTTTCATTCTTGGGCATTTATATTCATTTCTATATATATATATATACTAACAAACATATATGTATATAAATATATATATCTATATATATACTATACATAGTTATATATAAATATATACTAATACATGTATATATATATATATAAATATATATTAATACATAAATATTTGTGAGTATATTTATTAATTTATATTCATAGGTATATATATATATCGATGGTTGTGTGTACACACATATATATTTGTGCATTCAGGTTGCATATAAATATATATAATGTATATATACTATATAATAGTATTTACTTATTGTAGTATATAATAGCATAGTATGTTATAGTATATCATAGTATACAATAATTTAGATATAATATATATAGATTATATATATATATATATATATATATATATATATATATATATATATAGCTTTCACCTTCTTTTGTTTTTTTTTTTTTCTTTGTCTTAGTATTTGTGGTTAGGGTTCTCTTAGGTTCAAACTTTCGTTTGTTTTAATCTCTTTTGTGCCCTCTATCCTTCATGTCTCATTTATTTCATTAGTTGGTGCTCTTCTCTTCTTATATCTCTTGAGAAAGGCTTAGTCTGCATATCTCTACTCCTACACTTTCTCATCCTAATGATGGATCATGTAGTATGATCTAAAACATTGATGGTAAAAAAATGCACACAATCAAATCTAGAAAACTATTTATATTACAAATGGATTGTGGAAATTTGATAATGTTAATTGAGTTGTTTGTCCAAGAGGCCCGACAATGTGAACTGTTGCCTTCTAACTAGAAGGATTATGCCTATATGCTCTTAGAATGAGGAACATAAAACCAGACCTTTCTAGAATGAAGGATTTTATGCAAAGTATGATTATGAAATTAATCTATATGAAGTGCAAGCATTAATATAGAAAAAAAAAGATATTAAGCTATATGTATACATTCTTAATCTAAATGATAGTTTAAGATGACAGCAATATGAAAGCTAGAAAGCAAGTGAATTCTTAGCTTGAAAACAATTCAATACAATTCAAATTCTAACCTCTGTAATGAGGGATTGGGAATCCCTTAAATATAATCCAAGAATTGATGAACAATCAAGATCAATTTGGATGGATGGTTAAGATTAAAAAAAAAGATTCAGTTGAAATGGAAACTTCCTTATGTAGGTGAAGTTAACCATTTCAAATCTGAGTGTGATGAGTAGTTAATTGAGCTTATCATGAGTGTGAGAACAAGTTAACTAAATTAATTTCAATTGAAGAGATAGTTCACTTAGAGTTTCCATTTTGGAACCAAAGAGAAGATTTTGAAGAGATTATTTAATTTAATAAAGTGAGATATGACCTCATAAATACCTTTTTCATTTAATTGAATAACCTCATTCAAGTAATTAAAGTGAGCATAATTATTAAATTAAATATTTTTGATTCCTTAGTACATTAGCCTTAAGATATATTTTAATTTAATTAAAGTATAAAAACTTCAAATTAAATTAAATCTTAATCAATAGGTTTAATGTTACTAATTCGAGTCAATACTTAGGAATTAAATAAGTAACTTGATTAATGCAAATTAGAGTTTTTTTCATTTGAAAATTAAGTCAAGTAGTGAAAATCAAAATAAGAACTACCTATTAAAATAGGACATAGGAGTTGATTGAAATAGACCAGAATTGGTTAACATGGCAATGAGCCAATTTTGGGGTATTACAACAACCTCCATGAAGGGAATGTTGTGGAAGAGATGGAGGTATTACAGTAAGGATTTTAGAACCCTCCAAAGACAACTACAAGCATTGGAAGAGAAAATGCATAGAGGGAGGAATCTTGTTTTAAGAGATGAATGTGAGGATGAAGGAGAAGAAGAAAGAAATGTTGAGGAAGATGAATTTCTAAACCCAGAAGAAGAAAGTCTTTTTAGGGCCATCTTCAAGGTTTGCAAAATATCAAAGTTTGAGTTTCCTAGATTTTTGGGAAAGCTTAGCCTAGAGGAATTGATCAGCTATATCAATAAATTAGAAGAATACTTTGAGTATGAAGATATTGAGGATCCTGATAGGGTCAAGTTTGTGAAGGTCAAACTGAAGGATCATGCAAAGATCTATGGAAAGAGATTTAATTAGAGTTAAATAGAATAGAAAAGGATAAAATCACAAGATGGGATTGAATTCTAGCTAAATTGAAATGATAATTCATTCCTATTGATTATGAGCCTGATCTGCTAAAGAAAATTCAAGGGTTGAAGCAAGTGGCAAGATTTGTTTAGGAGTATAGAAAAGAGTTCTATCGAGTTCTCATCAAAACAAGCCATGAAGAAGTTAACAAGAATAAAGTTGCCCATTACCTTAATGGGTTGAAACCAACCATTCAAGAGGAGTTGAGTCTAGTTTGAATGAATAGTATTGAGGAGGCATACTAGTTTTCCCTACAAGTTGAGGAAAAGTTGAACAAGAAGTTTGAGAATAAGAAAAGTGGAAGAGGTTGTGGTAGAAGATCTAGTAGACAGTCTTATGGAGGTTGAAATGAAGATTAGAAGAAGGATGAATCTTTCAGTAGTAGTTAGAATCAAAGGGAAAATGATTTCAATCATTTCCATGATCAAAATGATCAACATCACAAAGGAAGAGGAAGAGGAGGCTTATGTAGATGTTGTTTTCATTGTAGAGAAGAAGGGCATAAAGAATTTGAATGTCCCCAATGCCAAGGAAGGACATATAGGAGAATCCAAGGCTAGGCCATAGTTGTACATGTGGATGAAGGTTTCAAATCATCACATTTTGAAGATGTTGAAAGAGAAGTCATGGTTAATAGAAGATTCTTGTTGAGTCACTAGTACATTTTCTCTAATTTTTTGACCTAGATTTTTGATCAAATGCCAAATTGGCCTATGAAATCTTTTTTTTTTTTTTTTTCCTGATTTGGTCAAAATTTAAACCAAATTGAGTTTAATAACAAAAAATAAAGAAAATGACATAGCATTTTCTTTTTTGTGGGAGGAGTTGGTTTGATGAGCTCTGTGTGCATGTGAGCCATTTGAGGTAAGACGTGACCATTTTCCATCGATCAATCCCCTTAAAGTTTTTTTTATTGAATTTTGAGTTTCCTTAGGTGTCTTTGTTGTTTATTTTTTCATTTCTTGAATGGTTTACAAGTTGATCAAGTTGTCATTGTAGACATTTGACAGGTTTGAGTTGCCATTGCAGATGTTTGATAGGTTTCGAGTTGTCATTACAGACGTTGACAAGTTTTGAGTTACCATCACTAAGTGGTAGAAATTTGCAACTTTTCTTATTGCTAATGTATTTGGAAAGGGTTTCATCAAATCAATAAGTAATTTGTTTTCTAAAATGTGTATTTGGTAAGGGTTTCATCAAAATGGTATTATGTCATTTATAATTGGTTGGCTTGTCAATAATTGCATAATAATCTTTCTAGTTTATTGTCCTCCCATTTCTAGAAATATGCCTACAAAATCCAACTAAGTGTAACATATGAAGCCTTTCTCATATCACTATCCACTCACTTCAAAGATATTCAAGTTACACATTGTTGAATGTACACATTGTTGGATGTTCTTTCATCGATAGTAATATAGTTAGATAAAATAATTTAGATGATAAGTGAACCTCAATATGAATAGTTAATAGGTTATTAAATTTGTTACATTAACATCCTAATAATAATAAATATAATTAATAATATTCTCTTCAAGCTAAAATAACTCAAATTCCATGCTATTTTACTAAAGCCACCCTTGTGATAATGCAGGTGTCCTTGTTCAATATGGTGGCTGCCTCCCAATCTTCAATATCTTAGCCACTCCACTCTTTGTAAAAAAATTCTTAACACCCCAAGGATGTATGCCAACCTCCAAACATCTACACAAAATATAACCACATCTGTCATGGGTTTTTGAACTATTGTCTCATGGTTATTACACGCAACAACATATTAGTTTGTTGATTCATGGTCAACTTTGTGGTAAGGAGTAGGGTCTATTGGGGACCAATATAATGGTACTCTAAAACTTAATAGGAAGCCCTCTCATCCTTCCTAATTCTGTACAATGGAATATGCAACCAAAAAGATAATATTGCAATCTAACACTGTTTAGAATTTATTGTCTAAATAATGAATTAAAAATATCTTGCTGATAACCCCAAGATACTAGAAAAAAAATTCAATATAAACCTTCATTTTAATGAATACCACAACCATAAGATATGAATAAAAAACAATAATTTTCATTCAAACATTACTTCCTAACCGTGAGCAATGAGCTATTCTTTTCAATCACCAAATGATGTTATATCCATTTATAATATCAACAATGGTTCTAGATCTTCTTTTCTCTATATAAGAAACTTAATAACCACCATAACCATAAAGTAAATGAGAAGATAGAAGGATTGTAATATAAATACTAGTATATCAACAATATTACACAAAATATTGATTTCTACTTCAAAAACCATACACAAAACATTTCATTTACCTTCTCCATATCTCCTTCTATATCAATAACATGAGATTATATTTCTTTATATAATAGCATGAATTTTCAACTCCCTAATGGCTTGAACAAGATGAATGATTTTTCACCTTCTATACTGTGTCAATTTTTGCAAAGAATTGCTTATAGCATTTCTTGGCAATTTTTGCATTTTTTTTTCCATATTTTTGCATTTTAAGTTCTAATATACTTTCCTAGGCACCTTAATATGTTCAACATCACATTATGACATCTTAACTCTATAATATATTTCATTTATGCCCTTGTATGGAATTTTCCCACTTTTGACTCACTTTGACCCATAACACTTAAAACAACAAATCGGTCAACATGACCTTAATTTGAACACCTAATAACCTGATATGAAGCAACTAATATCCTAATCTAACATGACTCAAAATATGTTAATTATAACTCAAATTTCATGGGAGATGGTCAGGGTGTCCTACACCACTACCTCAAATAGTGTGATATTACAATGGAGTCTATAACACCCCTACACCAAATCTAACCATCGTCTTGCTTGCATTGCAAAGATTCCTTGTCAGAGAATTTTGTAAGGAAACCTACAATATAATAGTAATCTCCATCTTGATCATGTAGTTGAGGGTCAAATGTGTGGAAAAATGTGTGAGGCTCTTCCATAAGTAGCTAATTCCCTCCATTTTAGTAATGGTTGTGCTACAGTGAG